>JAXCMG010000044.1:5578681-5589298 GCA_034642415.1 Podarcis siculus | reverse complement strand
CTGAAGCCAAGGAGCCTGCATTCGCTCCATAAGACACACACACTTACCCCCTTAATTTTTGAAGGGGGAAAAGTGCGTCTTATAGAGCGAAAAATACGGTGTGTCCATACGGTGAATCGAACTTGTAGCCTTGGCGTTATCAGCACTGCACTCTAACCAGCTGAGCTATCCAGGCATGCTATAATTCAAGTTTTCCCAGGGAAAGCACCAGGACAAAACAAACAAACGAACCCCAATGCTCGGGCAGAGAGCTTTAAAATGCCTGGAAACACAGCACAAAAGGAAGTCTTGATGAGCCCTGAGGCTGAGAGAGAGAAGCAACTGCTGCACCAAGCTGACCACAACCCACAGCAGAGAATAATTTTCAGCAACCCTTTCCCGGACATCTACTCCTATCTGTAGATTCCCCAATTACCCTCGTCCTGCCCCGGTGTTAGGGACGCGGGTGGCGCTGTGGGTAAAACCTCAGCGCCTAGGGCTTGCCGATCGCATGGTCGGCGGTTCGAATCCCCGCGGCGGGGTGAGCTCCCGTCGTTCGGTCCCTGCTCCTGCCCACCTAGCAGTTCGAAAGCACCCCTAAGTGCAAGTAGATAAATAGGTACCGCTTTATAGCGGGAAGGTAAACGGCGTTTCCGTGTGCTGCGCTGGTGCTGGCTCGCCAGAGCAGCTTCGTCACGCTGGCCACGTGACCCGGAAGTGTCTTCGGACAGCGCTGGCTCCCGGCCTCTTAAGCGAGATGAGCACGCAACCCCAGAGTCGGACACGACTGGCCCGTACGGGCAGGGGTACCTTTACCTTTACCTGCCCCTGTGTTAAGGGTTAACCTGCTCCGAGTATTCAGTTACCTGGAGGTGTGCAGTGCAAACAGCTCCCACCCCCTGCTGCAGGAAGACCCCTTCTGTTCAGGGGGCTGCCTCTCCCCACTGAGTCTTTTACCCTGACCCCCAAGAGCCCCCCTTCAGCCTCCAGAGCTAGGGTAAACACTGAGCAGGCCAAAAGCCCTACAGGTGTGGGTCCAAAGTCTACGCTCGCCTGATCAGCTTCCAGCTGGTTGTGCAGAATCGGCCTTTCTCGCTGCCTGAATATTTCCTCCCACTGCTAAATCTTTTTTCCCCTTTCGGCGCTTTGTTCTGCGTTCCGCATCCGTTTTGTCTGGAACAGCTTGCCCCGCCGCACTGATTAAAGAAGCAAAGAGGGAGTTTGTTCTGTCAGTTAAAAATATCCTTGAAAGAAGCGTAATTGCCTTGGAAAGAGACAATTGCCAGCTACAAGGGGATATCGCCGGCTGCTGCAGCGGATGAAATGACAGGCTATGCATTGCAGGCCATCTTTATGCTGTTGCCAGTTAAACACATGTGCTCTGAACCTAAGGTGGCGATCTCCCAGACTCTGCACTCGCCATCTCAGACCCTTCTTCGTGGGTCTCCTCCACAAGAGGTCCAGAGGGTGGCAACATGAGAGCGGGGACTTTTTTGCAGTGGCTCCCCGTTTCTGGAATGCTTTCCCCAGGGAGGCTCACCTGGCGCCTTCATTACATATCTTCGGGCGCCAGGCAAAAACGTTCTTCATCAACCCGGCCTTTGGCTTACTAACATTCAATGTCCTTTTAAGTGTGTTTGTGGGACAGGAGTTAGGGTTTGTTTGTTCTTGTCTTTGTTATGTATTTCGTGTTTTTATTTTTGTATTTTTATGCTGTGAACTGCCCCGGGATCTTCAGGTGGAGGGGGGTATACGTATTTAATAAAATAAATAAACGACAGAGAGTCTTTGTGATACCTTAAAGACTGAGGGTTCGCACCAGCGAAGGGTCAGTTTTGCGCCATTTATTTAAAGCGCTGTGATGTCGCTTTAAACAGGCATACACACTCCAATAATTCTGGGAGTTGTAGTTCGTTCAGGGTGCTGGGAGTTGTTAGGAGACTCCCCCATTCCTCTCCCAGAGCTACAATTCCCAGTGAAGAGGGGCCGAGAGCTAAACCACTCTGAGAATTGTAGCTCTGTGAGGAGACCAGGATTCCTCCTAACAACTGTCAGCGCCCATCACAAACTACAGCTCCCAGAATTCTCTGAGGGAAGCCATAATTGTTTAAAGTGGTAACACAGCTCTTTAAATGTATGGTGCAAATGTGGCCTGCATCTTACTGAACTTGCATTTCTGCTTACTGGGCACACCTGAGAGAGGACTGGGATGTCTTCACCCAATGCTCATTTCCTGCAAACATCCCAAAACTCCTATTCAATGAAGCCATTGTCTCTGCAGGTGTTGTCATCTGAGCATGTGCAATGGCTGTCTGAACCGTGCACACCTCGGGTAAACCAGGGCTTGTATACAGTGGTACCTCGGGTTAAGTACTTAATTCGTCCTGGAGGTCCGTACTTAACCTGAAACTGTTCTTAACCTGAAGCACCACTTTAGCTAATGGGGCCTCCTGCTGCTGCCGCGCCCCCGGAGCACGATTTCTGTTCTCATCCTGAAGCAAAGTTCTTAATCTGAAGCACTATTTCTGGGTTAGCGGAGTATGTAACCTGAAGCGTATGTAACCCGAGGTACCACTGTACTGAAATCGGAGGGATGCTGGTTTGAGGGGAAACGTGTCAAACAGAAGAATTTTTCACAAAACCCCAAAAGAGAGATGGATTGTGGCTAACGTCTCTCAGCAATGGGAATGTGCTGGAGTTGGAATAAAACGTACACAGCCTGGTTTGGACACATAATACAACCCTGACACATAATATTATGCTATAAACTTCCGTAGACCACAGTCACTGCATTCCACAAATGCCCTGGTACGTTTGTAAATCTTTAAGGTACAGTGGTACCTAGGAAATTGAACGTAATCCGTTCCGGAAGACGGTTCGACTTCCGAAATGTTCGAGTTCCGAGGCGCAGCTTCCGATTGGCCAACAGCTAGGTTTTTGCACAGCGGAAGCTGCGTCGGACATTCATGTTCCAAGGAACGTCCGAAAACCGGAGCGCTTCCTTCCGGGTTTTCGGCATTCGGGAACTGAAACGTTCAAGAATGGAGCCGTTCGAGTTCTGAGGTACAACTGTACCACAATTCTCTCTGCTGCTTTTGCAATGGCAGGATGTTCCTGAAAGGCTGTTTTGCTTTTTTAAAAAACACGTTATGTCCTGCATGTACGTTCCAAAATCCACAGTTGGGTAATACCTTTAGTTGGACCAACCAAAATGTCACAAAACCATGGCCCGTTTTCAAGTTCCCCAGAACCTGTCCATCTGATAAGGAGTCGCACAAAGTTGTTTTTCTTCTCGGAAGGAATTGGCAATGCCCATCGCTCGATGCAAATGAACCGATGGACTGATTAACTGAGAAGGCACCCCTAGGAGGTACAGAGACACACACACACACAAATACACAAGTTCGTGATTTTTGCCAGGGACAGAGAACGGAAACCGGGGTTGTTCCCGAAACAGAGGAACAGTTAGACCGTCCGTCGTTGGGTAATCGCCACTAAACTGGCAACCTCTGCGATTGTGAACAGAACGTCCAGGTCAGGAAATGTGACTTTTCTGAGCACTGTTCTTCCTCGCAGCGTAAGCTCTGAACTGCTGGGGTTCTAGCCAGTGTTCACAGAATCGCAGAGTTGGGACCCCTGGGGTCATCTAGCCCAACCCCCTGAAATGCAGGAATCTCAGTGAAAGCATCCGTGATAGATGCCATCCAACCTCTGCTTAAAAACCTCCAAATAATAATAATAATAATAATAATAATAATAATAATAATAATAATAATAATTTATTTATTTTTTATACCCCACCCTTCCCGGTTCAGAAAACCGGGCTCAGGGCGGCTAACAACAAATTTAAAACAATTGATGCAACAAAAAACAGCATAAAATACAGTATAAATGTTAATAATAAATTCAGAATTCAAAAAATCAATTTAGGGGGAAACTCCATCCAATAAACATTAGATTACCAGCAGGGCTAGCTGGCTAAATTAGTCCTATTTGGGCCAGCGAGGAGACCAGGGGAGAATTAGCTGTGGGATCCCAGAGCGGGTAATCTTCATAAAAAAGGGGAGGGGGAAGGAAAGAAGGGGAATAAAAGATCAGGCTAAGTTCAAAGATCAGGCTAAGTTTGTCTGCAGGTAGCATATGGTATCTAGCATTTGGTAAATAAATCAGTAAAGGTTATTTTGTAGGGCTTCCCGGTGTTTGTTTATTTGTTTCTCTTAAATGGCAAAGCCCACGGGAGAAAATGACCCACTGAGCCCACTAGAGGGCAATAGACCTCCACTGGGCTGGGTGATCCCAGGGATACCAAAAGAGGTTGAGGATGTTATTATTTGGGTACCATCCCCGAAAGGTTGGTTGGTTGGTTGGCCTGCACACAGACAAGATTGCAAAGGAGATTAAGGATCCAACCTCCCCTTTTAAAAACCTCCCTGAGCTCTGCCCCTTCTTCAGTCAGGTCAAGGTTTCCCAAAGTGGAAACTTAAATTCACGAGAGATAATCCTGCGAAAGTTTAACTGGGGCACGAGGCATGTGCAGAGTGCACGTCCCTTGCTAATGAGGAGCCGCTGCATTTAACCATTCCACAAGGCCACCGCATTCTCAGGCCTTGTCGCTAAAACATCATATACAGTGGTACCTCGGGTTACATACGCTTCAGGTTACATACGCTTCAGGTTACAGACTCTGCTAACCCAGAAATAGTACCTCAGGTTAAGAACTTTGCTTCAGGATGAGAACAGAAATCGTGCTCCGGCGGCGCAGCGGCAGCAGGAGGCCCCATTAGCTAAAGTGGTGCTTCAGGTTAAGAACAGTTTCAGGTTAAGAACGGACCTCCGGAACGAATTAAGTACTTAACCCGAGGTACCACTGTACTGGCATGGAGCTTTGCTTTTCAAAACAATTGTTCTTACAGCATCAGAAGAAGAACCATTCTAACGTCTTTATTTCCCTCCCCAAAAAGGTGCCACACGACATAACTGCCTTTTGCAAAACCACAAGGGGCTTTTGGAAAGGCTTTGGAGCGAGGCTTTGGAGCTGCAACCTCCCTCCTCGCCCTCTTTAATGCACCAATTTGAGACGTCCACGACGCCAGAATTTGGGTCAGGGTTGACGGCAACTTTATAGTGAACAGGTGAGTTTTAGGAGTCCTGGTCTGCTCAGGCTCCAGTTTCGAGAGTTCTTGAG
Source organism: Podarcis siculus (assembly GCA_034642415.1). Lineage (NCBI taxonomy): Eukaryota > Metazoa > Chordata > Lepidosauria > Squamata > Lacertidae > Podarcis > Podarcis siculus. Next base: position 5,584,134 of record JAXCMG010000044.1, on the reverse strand, counting down.
TCTGGCTTCTAGTTCATAGTGGATGCTTAGCCAGGATGCCAGCAAGGCTGGACGACCGGGCCGCCTCTCATTTCTCTTTTCCATTTCTTCGTTCTCTTGCCCTTCTCTAACTACCTGGTCCCGTCTGCCATGCTACAGCCGCAACAGGAAGTCCTGGTTAATCATCAACCGGACAGCATCACCGGTGACAGGTGGGGGCCAAGGCCGCAAGAGATAAGGGAACAGACGGTAGGGGTAGCGATGGAAGGGACCCACCCGACAGATAACACGTAGCCGCCACCGCGGCTTAACCGTTTCCATCCCGCGGCACGCTCCACATGCACCGCCACCAAAAACCAGCGTTCATAAGGAATCCGCAGGGTTTGGCACGGCCTGATAGCACAAAATGGGTTTCCCCAGACAGTCCCAGTGAATTTAGTGGGGTTTTATTCCTGTGTTGGATGCAGTCAGCTCCAGTTCTCCGGAGAAAGCAGGGCAGTACAATCTATGACATGCTGCTGTGTGAGTGTCTGGAGGTGGTTGGAGGATGGATGGCGGCTAATGGATTGAGGTTGAATCCTGACAAGACAGAAGTACTGTTTTGGGGGGACAGGAGGCGGGCAGGTGTGGAGGATTCCCTGGTCCTGAATGGGGTAACTGTGCCCCTGAAGGACCAGGTGCGCAGCCTGGGAGTCATTTTGGACTCACAGCTGTCCATGGAGGCGCAGGTCAATTCTGTGTCCAGGGCAGCTGTCTACCAGCTCCACCAAGTACGCAGGCTGAGACCTTACCTGCCCACGGACTGCCTCGCCAGAGTGGTACATGCTCTGGTTATCTCTCGCTTGGACTACTGCAATGCACTCTACGTGGGGCTACCTTTGAAGGTGACCCGGAAACTACAACTAACCCAGAATGCGGCCGCTAGATGGGTGACTGGGAGTGGCCGCCGAGACCATATAGCACTGGTCTTGAAAGACCTACATTGGCTCCCAGTACGTTTCCAAGCACAATTCAAAGTGTTGGTGCTGATCTTTAAAGCCCTAAATGGCCTCGGCCCAGTATACCTGAAGGAGCATCTCCACCCCCATCATTCTACCCGGACACTAAGGTCCAGTTCTGAGGGCCTTCTGGCGGTTCCCTCACTGCGAGAAGCCAAGTTACAGGGAACCAGGCAGAGGGCCTTCTCGGTAGTGGCACCCGCCCTGTGGAATGCCCTATCAGATGTCAAAGAGATAAACAACTATCTGACTTTTAGAAGCCATCTGAAGGCAGCCCTGTTTAGGGAAGCTTTTAATGTTTGATGTATTACACTATTTTAATATTTTTTTTGGGAAGCCACCCAGAGTGGCTGGGGAAGCCCAGCCAGATGGGCGGGGTAGAAATATATTATTATTATTATCATTATTATTGGACTGCATTTGATGCACCGGAAGATTAAATATTGAGATATTTGTGTTCAGAAGCAGATGGGAGAAACCGCGACTAGGAAGCTGAACTAGGAAGTTTCTGGCCTTTTGAGCAGGACACCTTGCAGGATAGTTCTGAGATGAATGAGATAGACAGAGACAGGATTTATGTTAGAGAGAAGCAAGGAGGCCCACCTGTCATCATCCTCTGTCTGGCTCTGTCTAGCAGATTCGGAACGAAATGTCCCAACAACCGTGATTTTAAATTACTTCTCTTTTGACCCCGAGTGCTCTGAAAAATGTGCCACAATCTTTCCACAATTTCTACTTTTGTTGTTGTTGTTTAGTCGTTTACTCGTGTCCGACTCTTCGCGACCCCCTGGACCAGACCACGCCAGGCACTCCTGTCTTCCACCGCCTCCCACAGTTTGGTCAAACTCATGCTGGTAGCTTCGAGAACACTGTCCCACCATCTCGTCCTCCGTCGTCCCCTTCTCCTTGTGCCCTCCATCTTTCCCAACATCAGGGTCTTTTCCAGGGAGTCTTCTCTTCTCATGAGGTGGCCAAAGTATTGGAGCCTCAGCTTCAGGATCTGTCCTTCCAGTGAGCACTCAGGGCTCATTTCCTTCAGAATGGAGAGGTTGGATCTTCTTGCAGTCCATGGGACTCTCAAGAGCCTCCTCCAGCACCAGAATTCAAAAGCATCCATTCTTCGGCGATCAGCCTTCTTTATACCAGCATGAGTTTGACCAAACTGCGGGAGGCAGTGGAAGACAGGAGTGCCTGGCGTGCTCTCGTCCAGGGGGTCACGAAGAGTCGGACACGACTAAACAACAACAACATAGCTAGGCAAAGGTTCAAACCTACATCTCCATGATCCAATAAAAGAGATCCACTACGCTAGAGGGTAGCCAACATGGGGTATTCCGGATGTTGTCGGACTACAACTCCCATCAGCCCCAGCCAGCATGATGGGAGTTGTAGTCCTGCAAAATCTGGAGGGTGCCATGTTCTTCCCATCCCACCCCATCCCTACATCATTGTGGTTCTCTCTTGGGTTTAGCAATCACCAAGGTGGCTTCCTTATCACCCTGTCCAACACCCCTGCCCTCCATAAAAGCGACCGAGAACAATGCTCAATCTTTTCTTCTCTGATCCTGCCAGAGATTCGCCTTTGGCCCATTTGCTGCTGTGAGGAGTGGCTTCCGAAGCTGCCTCCAAGCAGAACTCTCCCATTCTATCCTGAATATTTGCAGATGGTTGAAACGAGCAGAAATAACAACAACACAACACCCTGACGCGCAACACATTTTTTGTGTGTACACAAATAATCAGGGGTTTTCTTTCCTTTTGGTTTTGCTCCGTCACAAGTGTGACTTGCCACCGGATGGGCTGAAAGCTTCTCTTTTCCCCCTGTGACACAGGGAGTCCCTCCATCGCCCGCCCCCTCCCAAACCTGGGTTCTCCTAACACATCAGATTTTGGCCCTGCACCAGTTTTGCTGAGAGGCAGCTTAGTCATCAGTGTTGATTCACGGCACTTTTTATCATGAAAGCCTTTTCCTTATCGTGAGGAGGGAGCTACACAGGCTCGGCTGAGAAAGAAACCGAGGCTAGAAGTTGCGGACACCAGGCTCTTAAGACCCGAAACTGATTGTGAAAAAAGACAAGGGTTTTATAGGCTGGACCAATAAAAATGAGAGCTTTTGCTGGCCGGCTACCGAAAACTGCATAACATTGGGTGCCAACTGAGGGAGCCCTCCAGACTGGATTTTTTTTGTAGGTGCATTCAGAAACTTTGCATGCTTACTTATTTCTTTATTGCTCACCCTTCACCCTAAGGTGCCTGGGAAACAAAATGGCGGCCGGCTGCGCCATGAGATTGCTGCGCAGCCAATTCCTTAAAAAAACACAGACTGGCTCCCTCCCAGGGGTTGTCTGGGATACCAAAGTAGGGATTAAAAGAAAGTAGGCCTTTAAAACTAAAGTGTGTGTTTTTTTAGACAGCATCTTAAAAAGCAGAGGACATCACCTGGCCAGCAAAGGTCCGTATAGTTAAAGCTATGGTTTTCCCAGTAGTGATGTATGGAAGTGAGAGCTGGACCATAAAGAAGGCTGATTGCTGAAGAATTGATGCTTTTGAATTATGGTGCTGGAGGAGACTCTTGAGAGTCCCATGGACTGCAAGTAGATCAGACCTCTCCATTCTGAAGGAAATCAGCCCTGAGTGCTCACTGGAAGGACAGATCCTGAAGCTGAGGCTCCAATACATGAGAAGAGAAGACTCCCTGGAAAAGACCCTGATGTTGGGAAAGATGGAGTGCACAAGGAGAAGGGGACTACGGAGGACGAGATGGTGGGACAGTGTTCTCGAAGCTACCAGCATGAGTCTGACCAAACTGCGGGAGGCAGTGGAAGACAGGAGTGCCTGGCGTGCTCTGGTCCAGGGGGTCACAAAGAGTCGGACACGACTAAACGACTAAACAACAACAACAAAAACTTTGCTGGAAGACTGATACTCTAAGGATGGATGGATGAAGCCAGGGGTCGTCAAGGTTTACTCCAGCGGAGATCCCTCCGTGGGCCGGATCGCGCGTGCACTTGCGATTTCCGGTGTCTGCATCTGCGCAGATGCGATCTCTAGTGCCGTGGAAGCGAGTCTTCGCGCTGCATTGCGCCGGTTTAGCGCAACGCACGTGGACTCGCCAAGTGGGCGGCTCAGTTCGGGGGCGGCTCGGGGGCCGGTTAATCGACCCCCATGGACCGCTTGTGGCCCATAGGCCTTAGGTTGCCGACCCCTGGATGAAGCCCTCACTAACAACCGGACATCTCAGATCCTGAGGGGACACTTAATCGCTTGAGGCGGGGTGTAGATTTCACAGAATGGAAGGGACCCCGAGGGCGCTCTAGTCCAACCCCCTGCGACGCAGGAATCTTTCGCCCAACGTGGGTCTCGAACCCACGACCTTTGGATCAAGAGTCTCCTGCACTTCCGACCGAGCTATTCACTAAACATTACAAATAATGAAATTGTCAAAAAAATGGATGTACCGTGCTATATTAGAAGCAAAAAAACTTGTTTTGATGAATTGGAAGAGCCGCAAAAAGATTCCGTTGGGCACACGGATTGATAATATGGACAGATTAGCTACATACGAACGAATTGCATGTCGAAGCAAATTAAGAATGGATGAATATGAAGAGATCTGGAATGAATATTTAAGCGATAAGGCGGATAGTGGGGGGAAGTGGGGGGAGGAGAGAGAGGTGGGGAAATATTGTTAAAAGTGTGCAGCCACAGGTATATCAGTGTATTTAAATCTGAATGGTCAAATTGTGTTATTATGGTTTTGGTTGTAGTGTCTTTTGCGGTTGTTGTTTGTATCGAAAAAATGATTAAATCAATAAAAAATAATGAAATTATTATTATTATTATTATTATTATTATTATTATTATTATTATTGCAGCCTGAGGCGATGGTGGGCTCCTGGCTCATCATTGGCAATGGTGCCCCTGGCATCTTCTCCGGAAGGTTCCGTGTCCACACTCGTCCATTGAAGGGCTGGTGTGCGAAACCTGACCTGGCGGGGGACTAGCCCTGAGGTAATCCCTCATGGCAAACACAGAATGTGTGCTCAAGATACAGCCCTCATGATAGACTCTTAACCCTCCTGCCTGAAGCAGCAGGGCCTCTCCCACCGCGCCGCCACCCAAGGGCAGAGCTAATCCATCAAACTGGGACAGGCAACCCATTAAACATTAACCCGGGCGCTGTTCTCGCCGCTGCCCTCCGGCCGGTGCCAGGGAGGCGGTGCCAGCTGGGTGGGGCCTGGAGGCTTGCTCCCGCCTGGACCTTCTCTTGCCACCTTGAGGGTGCCCCTCATGGGCATGGTTCCCCTGTGGGTGCCGTCCAGGAAGTACTTGGGGGGCAGCTGCCTGGGAACCCCACTGAGCAGAAGGACCCGCTTGCACCCCCCAAGAAGAGCAAAACCCCAAACACTCCACCCTACATGAGCCAACGGTGTGACGCGACAGCTAAAAAAGCCAATGCAATTCTGGGCTGCATCA
>JAXCMG010000044.1:5509198-5573681 GCA_034642415.1 Podarcis siculus | reverse complement strand
AGGAACCAGGTTTTTTGTTATGTTTTGTTTTGGTTTTTTAAATCTCTAACACCCTCCAACATTTCTCCAGGGAAAATTGGGACGTCCTAAGGAAAAGCGGGACATTCAGGGATCAGATCAGAAACTGGGATGGCTTCTCTAAATCAGGGACGTCCCTGGAAAATCGGGATACCTGGAGGGTCTGGTCCCGTCGATGTAATTTGGTGGAAATGCTCTGGGGGGCCGGAGGAGGGAAAATGGGGCGTCGAGGAGGGTCAGTAGGCGGGGAGCTTGAAATGTCCCTATCTTCATCGGAGAAATGTTGGAGGGTATGTCCACAGTCAGGACCAGATTTAGGTTTGATGAGGCCCTAAGCTACTGAAGGTAATGGGGCCCTTTATATGTCCAGCTGTCCTTTGTCAACAAATTGTTGCTGTTTTTTGTGTTGAATATATGCTATATGGTAATTTATGGACCTCATAGGTATCTCAAGCCATTTGCACATGTTGCCATGCAACCAGTCCATGCAGAATGTAGGCACCCTATATATAGAAAGGAGCAAACCCGTGATATTTTAGGGAGCAGGCTAGCAGCCGGGGCCCATGACTTACCGTATTTTTCGCTCTATAAGACGCACCAGACCGTACGACGCACCTAGTTTTTAGAGGAGGAAAACAAAGAAAAAAATATTCTGAATCCCAGAAGCCAGAACAGCAAGATGGATCGCTGCGCAGCAATCCCTCTTGCTGTTCTGGCTTCAGCGATAGCTGCGCAGCCTGCATTCGCTCCATAAGACGCACACACATTTCCCCTTACTTTTTAGGAGGGAAAAAGTGCGTCTTATAGAGCGAAAAAGACGGTGCATCATAGGAGCCGACACAACACAAAACACCGTTGCTCTATGTAGGTTTTATTTTGTTTTTTATCTTATATTTTGGAAATGTACATCCAGGGGTTTTTTTCATTTAAAATTTTTGGGGGCCTCCAAGAGACTGGTTCCCTAAGCATAGCTGTCAACTTTCAGATTTGAAAATAAGGGATCAGCAGCCTCGAAAATAAGGGATCCGCAGCCTCACCTGTCCTGGGGACAATCTATGGGATATCTAACAATCCGGGATAGCAGCGGGAAACGGAGCTGGAATAAGGGAATTTCCCGCAAAAAAAGAGGGAAGGTTGACAGCTATGTCCCTAAGTTATAGCTTGTTCAGCTTATACCTAAATCCTGCGGTGCCCGGTCATCCTGGAGCAGATGGCAGGTTTTCCACCTGGTTCCGAGGGCATCGGAAAAACTCTCCCGCAACCGTCACTCCAATAACTTGAGAGAGATGGCTGGTCCCTTCACGAGCGAAGGGGGGGAACAGACGTGAGTTTAACTTTCCCTCGTGCCTGTTTTTGGGAACGCACCTTCTTCCACATCAACTGCAACCTTCTTCTTTCAAGAAGCCCCCTCCTTCGCGGCCGCCCTCCACCCGATGTCCATTTCCACCCCGGCTCTGTCCGTCTGAGTTGTCCTGGTGTCTTGCACCTTGGAAAGAAACTGGCAAGACGGACAGGAGCATCTTTATGCTCCTAGCCTGGAAGCCGAGGTCCTTGCACCCAGCCCACCCAGCCGGATACAAAGGCCCGAGTGTTTAGTGTCTCCCCCCCTGTCCAGTTCTCCGAGGCCCAACGGCCTGGAAGAGACACAGCCCTCGGTGTTGATTTAATAATGTATGGATATATATAAAGCCGCTCCAAGCAACCGGGGCCAGGAGGCGGATGTTTTCAGGGAAACCGAGCGAGGATGTGAGGAAGGCTGGGCAGCCAAGGGACCAGCCACGCCGACGGGGTACACCGTCTGCTTTGCAAAAAAATAAAAATATTTCTCGCCATGTGGTTCCCCCCCCCCCACTCCAGACGCCCGAGACGGCGTTCCCAGGAACGAATCACAGACGGAGCTGAATTCCAACACTCGAAGGGGGCACAGAAAAAAAAATCACCCGCTGTTCCCACCTGCCAAACTCCAGTTGCCACCCTGGCAATCCCATACTGCCCGCCACCTGTCTGTAGTCCGTCTCGCCCTCTCTCCTCCTGCTGTCTCAGTGTCAGGTATTCAGTGTGAATATTATATTTAAACGCAAGCCGTTGCCGCAGTTGCGTATTCTTACACAAGCACCTATGTGTGTCACGCAAGCTGCTGGGTGCTGAGTTCAAATGTCGCCTCAGCCACAAGCTTAGGGCAACCTCTGCTGTTTTGCTGCTGCTTCTTACACACCATACATTTACAGCACATTGAAAGCACAGTGTTTTCACCACAGGACTGCCTCTTTCCATATGAACCTACCCGGACCCTGAGATCATCTTCTGAGGCCCTCCTTCGTGTGGCTCCTCCTTGAGAGGTCTGGAGGGTGACAACAAGAGAACGGGGCCTTCTCTGCAGTGGCTCCCCGTCTGTGGAATGCTCTCCCCAGGGAAGTTTGCCTGGCACCTTCATTATACACCTTTAGGCACCAGGCAAAAACGTTCCTTTTTAACCAGGCCTTTGGTTGATCTGATTTACATCCTTTTAAAATGTGATTTTTTGTGGGAGGTGGGGCTATTGGGTGGTCGTTTATATTTTTATTAGGTATTTTATGGTTTTATATCTTGATTTTATACCTTGAACCGCCCTGAGACTGCCAGGTATAGGACGGTATATAAATTCAATAAATAAATAATAATACAGTGGTACCTCGGGTTACATACGCTTCAGGTTACATACGCTTCAGGTTACAGACTCCGCTAACCCAGAAATAGTGCTTCAGGTTCAGAACTTTGCTTCAGGATGAGAACAGAAATCGTGATCCGGCGGTGTGGCGGCAGCGGGAGGCCCCATTAGCTAAAGTGGTTCTTCAGGTTAAGAACAGTTTCAGGTTAAGTACGGACTTCCGGAGCAAATTAAATACTTAACCCGAGGTACCACTGTAATGATAATACTTTGCCCCTCACAGAGCTACAAGTGTTATGTACTGAAGTTCTCACCCTGGGCCAGCAGGGGAATACTGTAGATAGTTTTCACTCAGGTCCACATATGCAAATAGGGGATTGAAAGTGACGTTCAGTGATTGGATAGTTACAGAAAGTGGTTACAGTTGCGTTGTAGTGGAGCTCTATATAAGCAGGCTGGCTGAACGCTTCAGTTCGGTTCTGTTCTGGCCTGTGAATAAACAAGAGCTGTTTGAAGAATCGCTGTGTCGTCTGATATGTTCACCCACAACTTAACAACAAGCCCCCGCATGCTGGACAAACTGCAGTTCCCAGGGTTACGCAGCAGAAATTGTTGGCATCCGTCTGTCTCCGGAGACAATGGAGGAGTACGCCTTTGGGGATCTGAGGTATCACATGGGTGGACAAACAAATATGTGCTCTCCCAAACCCACATTCCCAGTACACAGGAGAAATAATTTGGTTTAAATGCATGATTTGTACACAACCCCTGGGTTCCTTCAGACCACCTGTTTATCCAGCATGTATCCTGATGTACTTACACAACACTAACATGGTTATTAGACCACGGGCTCCTCTGAATAATCTATTTACTGAGCATACATCCTTTTAAAAAATATATTATTGGTTTTTCCATGTATACACCCTCTAACAATATTTCTCTTAACAATTTTCCATATCCCCCCCCCCCGGATTTCCCTCATATTCCCATTTTGTTTTATTTCCATATTACTCCCCCTGCGTGTTGTTTCCCAAAATTTCCCCCATACAGATAATCTTACTTTTTGTTATATACAATTGTGTTTGTTCATTCAAACCCCGCCAGTGAGTCCAATTCTTTATGTTGCTTCTTCATATATGCTGTGAATAGTTCCCATTCTCTTGTAAAGTCTTTGTTATCCTTTTCATGTAATTTATCTGTTGATTTTGCCAGTTCTGCATATTCTATACATTTCTCTTGCCATTGTTCTTTCGTTGGTCTTCCAAGCTTGTGCTAATATACTTCTTGCCACTGTTGTTGCATACATAAATAATTTCCTATTTTCTTTTTTTTAATCTAAAATTCCTGATTTGTTTTCACATAATTTACGCTGTGGTTAGATTATATCCCACCCTTATTCAGCTTTCATTCTGATTTGTTTGTGGGGCGTCTATACGACAAAGAGCATTCATACTGATCTATTTGCATGGTAGCGTTTCCCAAGCCGGAATTAAGATTGGCGGAAGAAATATCAACAACCTCAGATATGCAGATGACACAACCTTGATGGCAGAAAGTGAGGAGGAATTAAAGAACCTTTTAATGAGGGTGAAAGAGGAGAGCGCAAAATATGGTCTGAAGCTCAACATCAAAAAACCGAAGATCATGGCCACTGGGCCCATCACCTCCTGGCAAATAGAAGGGGAAGAAATGGAGGCAGTGAGAGATTTTACTTTCTTGGGCTCCATGATCACTGCAGATGGTGACAGCAGCCATGAAATTAAAAGACGCCTGCTTCTTGGGAGAAAAGCAATGACAAACCTAGACAGCATCTTAAAAAGCAGAGACATCACCTTGCCAACAAAGGTCCGTATAGTAAAAGCTATGGTTTCCCCAGTAGTGATGTATGGAAGTAAGAGCTGGACCATAAAGAAGGCTGATCGCCGAAGAATTGATGCTTTTGAATTATGGTGCTGGAGGAGACTCTTGAGAGTCCCATGGACTGCAAGAAGATCAAATCTATCCATTCTAAAGGAAATCAGCCCTGAGTGCTCACTGGAAGGACAGATCCTGAAGCGGAGGCTCCAATACTTTGGCCACCTCATGAGAAGAGAAGACTCCCTGGAAAAGACCCTGATGTTGGGAAAGATGGAGGGCACAATGAGAAGGGGACAACGGAGGACGAGATGGTGGGACAGTGTTCTCGAAGCTACGAACATGAGTTTGACCAAACTGCGGGAGGCAGTGGAAGACAGGAGTGCCTGGTGTGCTCTGGTCCAGGGGGTCACGAAGAGTCGGACACGACTAAACGACTAAACAACAAGCGTTTCTGCGTCTTCACATTAAACATTTCTCTGACATTCTCCAAACTGCAAAAAAGCTTGATTCCTGTTTTTTAAAGTGAATTTGTTACACCAGGGGAGCAGGGTGCTTTGATCCACTTTAATGGTGCAAACCTAAATTTATGGTGTGCGTGTGAATCTCTTGCACAGAATAGCCACAATCTGTCTGGAGGCACCCTTAGTTTCTCCTTGTCAAGTCTGAAATGTTGAGATAATAATAATGTCCCACTTTTTTAAAAAAATATATGTTGGAAGTGTAAGGAAAAGGAGGGGACATTTTATCATATGTGGTGGGATTGTAAGGTAATAAATTTTTGGGGGGAAATGATATACAACGAATTGAAGAAAATGTTCCATTTAACATTTGTTAAAAAACCCCGAAGCATTTTTATTAGGCATTGTAGGGAAAGATCTGCCAAAAAAGCTGAAAAACATCTTCATGTATGCGACAACGGCCGCGAGAGTTCTGGTAGCACAAGGATGGAAGACTGAAGAAACCCCAACTAAAGAATCATGGCAAGAAAAATTGATGGACTATGCAGAACTGGCAAAACTGACATACAAGCTACGGGACAAGGATAGCTGTGACTTTAAAGATGAATGGGAACCCTTTACAAAGTATCTGAAGATGCAACAAAGCGAACTGGACTCCTTGGCAGGTTTTGAATAAACATTCACAAACTTTTTATTGATAATAATCAGCTAAATAGTTTGAGGATCTATACAACTGTGTAACATGCAGAAAACAGCATTTTTAGAGAAATCAAAGACTGGAACTGAGGGAAGCCAGGGGGTGGGGGTGGGTGAGTTCTGTGGGGGGAGGGAGGGGGAGGGAGGAAAATGGGGGGGGAATAAGGATGATATGTTTCTGGATAATATGTTTTGTTTTAATTTTGAATAAAAAAAGTTATTTAAATAATAATAATAATGATGATGATGATGATGACCCACATTATGGGGCTGTTGTAAGGAATTACAAGAGAATGTATAATTCAGGGCTGCCACAATCTGGATTTTCCTGGACATTGCTGGGATTTCAAAGGCGGAATTGATGTCCAGGAAGAATTTCTGAAAGGAGGCTGGATCTTAGGCATTCAATCAGAAAATCATGGTGTTTTTGTAATATATGGCAACCCTAGGATAACATGAAGCGCTCACTCTTGAATATTTTAGCAGTGGAATCCTGAGCTGGCTTACTCTGAAGTAAGAGTGTACAATGGTGTACAATGGGACTTGCTCCCTATAAATGGGCTTAGGATTTCAGCCTGGTAAAGTACTATATGGGGACGTGGGTGGCACTGTGGTCTAAACCACAGAGCCTAGGACTTGCCGATCAGAAGGTCGGCGGTTCGAATCCCCGTGACGGGGTGAGCTCCCGTTGCTCGGTCCCTGCTCCTGCCAACCTAGCAGTTTGAAAGTACATCAAAGTGCAAGTAGATAAATAGGTACCGCTCTGGCGGGAAGGTAAACGGCATTTCCGTGCGCTGCTCTGGTTCGCCAGAAGCGGCTTAGTCATGCTGGCCACATGACCCGGAAGCTGTACGCCGGCTCCCTCGGCCAGTAAAGCGAGATGAGCGCCGCAACCCCAGAGTCTGCCACGACTGGACCTAATGGTCAGGGGTCCCTTTACCTTCAAATAAAATCTAACTACAGTATTTTGTTGCTATATGCAGATACTATATGCAAGAAGGTTTTGCCTCAAGCTGCAAAATGTCCTGGCCCTGTTCCCAGGGAACTCTGAGGATTGTACCTCTATGAGGGGAAGAGGGCGGGGGTCTTCGAAACCACTCTCTGTACCCTTAACAAACCACAGTTCTCAGCCATACTGTGACCTGTCTCCCTTCTCACAGATATAGCACTTGACTCTCTCTCCTGCCTCTTTTAGCATTTTCCTTCCTTCATGACCTCCTCTCTCTCCCCCTCCCAAAACCCTTTTAGGGATTCTCCCAAACGGATTTGACTCCAAATTTCCCGCCGTCAGAATTTTGTCTGTATGCATTTTTTCACATAAAAAGCAATATTTTCGACTTGACCCGAAACAAAGAAGTAAAAAAAAGTTTCAGCCATTGTTTACGCAGCTTTATTTGGCTTCGGGCTTCATCTGAGGGCCTCGGTTCCCCTGTTTGGAGTTGCCTCACGCTCTCTGGGCGCAAATTTTAATGACACAGGTTTTTTTGTTTTTTAATGTAGCCTGCCTTGAGTTTTTGCTCGGAGAAAGGCGGGGTGTGTAAAAGGAAGGGAAGGGAAGGAAGCTGGCATGCCTCCGATTCCCTCAACCCGGTGGGCAAGTGGGCACAGCCTATGCCAACTTTGGTGTGGGTGTGTGGAACTGCCCGAACAACAGACCCATCTGTGCTGGATGTGACGGGGGCAGCCCCAGGGCCGGGCTCTGGCTGGTGCGATGGCGGTGGCAGAAGCAGCAGCAGCAGCAGTAGCAGCAGCCCATGTGTGGGAGCATGAAAGGAGCCTTTGTAGTCTCTGGCTACAGGAGCCAGGGGAAAGGGCAGGGTGCCGCTGTGCCCTCGTTCCTTCCCTCCCTCCGTCCCGCCTGCCAGTTATTTATAACTGCGAGCCAGCAGCAGGTATTCCACGTCCCCACCCAGGCCACGGCCAGACTCAAGGCAAACTCACCTGATCCTCCCAGAGCTTCTGGATCGCCGGGTGCCCAAAGTGAGGTTGGCACATCACCTACAATTCAAAGTGTTGGTGCTGACCTTTAAAGCCCTAAACGGCCTCGGTCTAGTATACCTGAAGGAGCCTCTCCACCCCCATCGTTCTGCCCGGACACTGAGGTCCAGCGCCGAGGGCCTTCTGGCGGTTCCCTCATTGCGAGAAGCAAAGTTACAGGGAACCAGGTAGAGGGCCTTCTCGGTGGTGGCGCCCGCCCTGTGGAACGCCCTCCCACCAGATGTCAAGGAAATAAACAACTATCTGACTTTTAGAAGACTCCTGAAGGCAGCCCTGTTTAGGGAAGTTCGCCATTTTATTGTGCTTTTAATTTCCTGTTTGGAGCCACCCAGAGTGGCTGGGGAAACCCTGCCAGATGGACGGGGGAATAAATTTATTATTATTATTATTATTATTATTATTATTATTATTATTATTATTATCATCTACACGGACTGGCAGCAACTCGGCCGTCCAGGATTTCTGCCAGGGTTCTGCCCAAGCCCTGCCTGGAAATGCAGAGCAGCGAACCTGGCTCCTTCTACATTCAAAGCAGATGGCCTACACCCCCACAGGTTACAGGGAACCAGGCATAGGGCCTTCTCAGTGGTGGCGCCTGCCCTGTGGAACACCCTCCCACCAGATGTCAAGGAAATAAACAACTATCTGACTTTTAGAAGACATCTGAAGGCAACCCCCACACCCAGCTACATCCCTTCCCCTGACTCAAGGGCGGGGTACAAATAATAAATTGTTATTATTATTACTACCACCACCTTCTGGGGTAAGGTGTGCATGGAGGAAAGGTGGCCATACACCAAGAGCATGATCCTGGCTCGCGCAGTGCCATTCTCGGTGTCACGTACCGCAGAAATTGCCAGGAATTGGGGGACACCCACCCACCACACACACACACCCTGCTGGGGAAGAGCTGTGTTGTGTGTGCATCGATGGTGGCTGACAGATTGAGGTTGAATCCTGACAAGACAGAAGTACTGTTTTGGGGGGACAGGAGGTGGGTGGGTGTGGAGGACTCCCTGGTCCTGAATGGGGTAACTGTGCGCCCCTGAAGGACCAGGTGCGCAGCCTAGGAGTCATTTTGGATTCACAGCTGTCCGTGGAGGCGCAGATCAATTCTGTGTCCAGGGCGGCTGTCTACCAGCTCCATCTGGTATGCAGGCTGAGACCCTATCTGGCCGCAGATTGTGTTACCAGAGTGGTGCATGCTCTAGTTATCTCCCGCTTGGACTACTGCAATACGTGGGGCTACCTTTGAAGGTGACCCGGAAACTGCAACTAATCCAGAATGCGGCAGCTAGACTGGTGACTGGGAGCAGCCGCCGAGACCATATAACACCGGTCTTGAAAGATCTACATTGACTCCCAGTACGTTTCTGAGCACAATTCAAAGTGTTGGTGCTGACCTTTAAAGCCCTAAATGGCCTCAAAGGCCCAGCATACCTGAAGGAGCGTCTCCACCTCCATCGTTCTACCTGGACACTGAGGTCTGGCTCCGAGGGCCTTCTTGCGGTTCCCTCACTGTGAGAAGTGGGTTACAGGCAACCAGGCAGAGGGCCTTCTCGGTAGTGGCACCCGCACTTTGACATGCTTTCGAACTGCTAGGTTGGCAGGAGCAGGGACCGAGCAACAGGAGCTCACCCCATAGCGCGGATTCGAACCACCGGCCTTCTGATCAGCAAGCCCTAGGCTTGGTGGTTAGGCCACAGTGCCACCCGTGTCCCTTCCGTGGAGGTTTTTAAGCAGAGGTTGGGTGGCCATCTGTCATGGATGCTTTAGCTGAGATTCCTGCATGGCAGGGGGTTGGACTGGATGACCCCAGGGGTCCCCTCCAGCTCTACGATTCTGTTATTCTTTGGACCATAGCTTAAGCCTTCCCAATCTTTTCATGTTTGGTGACACATTTTTTAGACGTGCATCATTTCGTGAAACAGTAATTCAGTTTTACTAGCAAACCTGAAGGTTAAACCAACCCCTTTCTCGCCGCCCTGGGAGAAGTGCGGGGAGCATTTTTTGCGACACACCTACTTTTATTTCTTTCTTTGACAATCCCTCGTAGCCGAGTAAGATTGTCTTCCATAAACACGGTTTTAACAAGGAGTCCCTAAGTGACTGTGGAGGCCGATTCTGGATCCACACATCCTTCCACAGTGAGGACGGAGGTTTCCAGGTGGGAGTTGATCACAGTGAGGGTTTGCCAAGCCTGCCTTCCTCTTAGCGCATTTCTCCCTTTTGTCCTGAGTTCGAGTGCCTTCAAAGCCCATGACACCTTTGGCAAAGGCTGTTCTGTGCAGCTGACACATGAACGCGTCACGATGTGCAGTTTGGAAAGCTCTGGTGGAAGGTTTTGCAGAAGGGGCCCTTGGAATCCAAAAAACCTCGTATAATAATAATAATAAGACATAGTGTTTTTCCTCCCAAGAAAACGGACTCCTGGCATGAACCTCCATGTAAATGATGACTAGCTGCAGTAAAGGATCAAGGAAGGCGCATTCGTCATCGCTTGCTCTGGCTGAAGGTTTTGCAAAAGGGGCCCTTGGAATCCAAAAAACCTCGTATTATAATAATAATAATACAGTGGTACCTCAGGTTAAGTACTTAATTCGTTCCAGAGGTCCGTACTTAACCTGAAACTGTTCTTAACCTGAAGCACCACTTTAGCTAATGGGGCTTCCTGCTGCTGCCGTGCCGCCAGAGCACGATTTCTGTTCTCATCCTGAAGCAAAGTTCTTAACCTGAGGTAATATTTCTGGGTTAGCGGAGTCTGTAACCTGAAGCGTATGTAACCTGAAGCGAATGTAACCTGAGGTACCACTGTAATAATAATACAAAATGTTTTTCCTCCCAAGAAAACGGACTCCTGCCATGAACCCCCATGTAAACGATGACTAGCTGCAGACAAGGATCAAGGAAGGCTCCTTCGTCATCGCTCCATTCATGAGCTGGGCGGTTCCCCACTTTTCCCACAGCCGTGGGACTTTGTCGCCCAGGGCAAGAGGGCCGTATCCGGCTAGCCAAGGCGTCGCACCTGCCTTGTTTGTGCTCTGTTTGCCCTTGTAACGCACGGATGGTAAGGAAGAAGGAATCACCATCGTGGCAAAACAAACAGATTAAATTACACGGATGAAGGAGGCCACAGCCATGGGGGAGAGTGTGTCACTCATCGCCTCCGAGGCTCAACAAAAGGCCCTGGGGGCGTGGATCAGGATCTGGTGGATCCTGGTGGGAGTGGGTGGGTGCCTGGGATTTCCACCCAGTCACTTGAAACCTTTCCAGTCAGTAAGCCTCACAAATACTTTTCTGGGAGGCGTGTGTGAACTGCCTCCCTGGGTTACCGTGAGGGCAAAAGGAGAGGGAGGGAAGGTGTGTTGAAATCTAGCTCAGGGGAACGCTTGTTGAATTGTGTGGTTGTGGCTCCTGATGTTATTCAAGGGGGGAATGATGGGGAATTCGCACTCTAGAGAATTGCAATTTGTTCATTCATTCATTTATATGATTGTTGTTGTTGTTGTTTAGTCGTTTAGTCGTGTCTGACTCTTCGTGACCCCCTGGACCAGAGCACGCCAGGCCCTCCTGTCTTCCACTGCCTCCCGCAGTTTGGTCAAACTCATGCTGGTAGCTTCGACAACACTGTCCAACCATCTCGTCCTCTGCCATCCCCTTCTCCTTGTGCCCTCCATCTTTCCCAGCATCAGGGTCTTTTCCAGGGAGTCTTCTCTTCTCGTGAGGTGGCCAAAGTCTTGGAGCCTCAGCTTCAGGATCTGTCCTTCCAGTGAGCACTCAGGGCTGATTTCCTTCAGAATGGATAGGTCTGATCTTCTTGCAGTCCATGGGACTCTCAAGAGTCTCCTCCAGCACCAGAATTCAAAAGCATCCATTCTTCGGCGATCAGCCTTCTTTATGGTCCAGCTCTCACTTCCATACATCACTACTGGGAAATCCATAGCTTTAACTATACGGAACTTTGTTGGCAAGGTGATGTCTCTGCTTTTTAATTAATATGATGCTTTGCCACAAAAATGCACAAAACAGTAATGTTGTCTAAGTTGTTGACCATACCGACTTTGAATAAGTGTGACTTCCTGCTTCACAAACCCATGTTTTAAATTCTCATGTGTGAGCAAAACTCACCTATTTTACATCTTCGTTTTAAAAACAGACAATGCTGTACGCACGAACATAGTTGTGTTTTTTGAACCCCATTTATAATTTCACAATTATGTTCGTTCACTCCCAAATTTTGGCTTTCCTTCTCACTTTGTTGCCAAAAGCTCCCTTGTGCTGAATTTCTGTTCTTTTGTTGTTAATGTTCATTTTTCTCTTTGTGTATATTGCGTTTTTGTTTGGTAAAATTTAAGAAACTAAAACTCATCTACTTTCTTCTACTTCTTCTTCTTCTAAAAAAACCCTTATACATAACCTACATAAGAAACAAGTCATATTCCAAAACAACATATACACATCTAAAATGGTATTGCCATGTATTTGAATGCATTATGACATCGAATTGCCAAAGCATTACAGTTTTACCTCGGGTTACATATGCTTCAGGTTACGGTACATACGCTTCAGGTTA
Organism: Podarcis siculus; assembly: GCA_034642415.1. NCBI lineage: Eukaryota > Metazoa > Chordata > Lepidosauria > Squamata > Lacertidae > Podarcis > Podarcis siculus. The sequence continues at coordinate 5,561,434 of JAXCMG010000044.1, read as the reverse complement.
CAGTCTCCACTAACCCAGAAATAGTGCTTCAGGTTCAGAACTTTGTTTCAGGATGAGTACAGAAATCGTGCTCCGGCGGCGCAGCAGCAGCAGGAGGCCCCATTAGCTAAAGTGATGCTTCAGGTTAAGAACAGTTTCAGGTTAAGTACAGACCTCCGGAACGAATTAAGTACTTAACTGAGGTACCACTGTATATTCTTGTGTTTCTCTGACATTTAGCACCTTAGAGACCAACTAAGTTTGTTCTGGGTTTAAGCTTTCCTGTGCATGCACACTTCTTCAGATACACTGAAACAGAAGATCTGTTTCAGTGTATCTGAAGAAGTGTGTATGCACACGAAATTTGCTACTGGACTATACTTAAATGTAGCGTCCCCCAACTCCCAGCCACTGTTACAATTTTGAATGAACATTTTACGAGCCCCTTAATTGTGTATAGCTGGTTGGGACTCGTGACTCATGGGTCGTTAACAATTCTTCTTGTCCCAAGCTTCCTGGGAGAAGACCGCTGTTTACCACTGAATCATAACAAACATCGAGTCGGGTTTTCTGAGGACTGATGTTTGTTCTGATTTAGCGGTAAACGTCAGGTTTTCCTGGGGAAAGTGGCAGGAGTAAAATAAAAACCTCTCAGACCCATGTCTAGGAAGCGCGAGACAAACAGAAATACAGTGGTACCTCGGGTTACAGATGCTTCAGGTTACAGACACTTCAGGTTACAGACTCCGTTAACCCAGAAATATTACCTTGGGTTAAGAACTTTGCTTCAGGATAAGAACAGAAATTGGGCTCTGGCGGCACGGCAGCAGCAGGAGGCCCCATTAGCTAAAGTGGTACCTCAGGTTAAGAACAGTTTCAGGTTAAGAACGGACCTCCAGAACGAATTAAGTACTTAACCCGAGGTACCACTGTATGGCTGAGTCCTCACTCTCTTCCCAATTAAGGAAATTAATAAAGTCACTCCAAGTTTTTGAGAGTGAGTCTGTTGCCTTTGGACTTCTTAGTGACTTTAGGTTGTATGTTAGTTAATCTTTGGTTGCCAAGTCCCCCAAAATTGGGTGCAGAAATTCTGGATATTCTGCCCCGAACCATTTCCCCATTGCTACGTGATAATCAAATCCATAGATAACCCTAATCCCTAGAAGGTGTTTCCACATTACACCAGAACATATGGATAACAAGCCATTTAATATGGATAACAAGTCTTTAATCACGGAGGAGAAGATAACGAGACTTATCTCGCTAATAACATCAGCCCAAAACACATCTGCCAGAGGACATGACGACCCCAGGTGAAAATAGGAGTCTCTAAACCAGGTATGGGGGACCTCTGAGCCTCCAGGGGTTGACGAACTACAATTCCCATCAGCCCCAGCGACCATGGCCAGTGGGCAGGGATAATGGGAGTTGTAGCACAATGATGTATGGAGGGCGACAGGTTCCCAATTCCTGCTCTAAAGCCACATTTTCTCCAGCAGTCTGCTGACGCCTGCTCCCCGAAACTCACCCACTTTTTGAATTTGTAATATGCCGACAAACATTGCTGCATTAAAACACTGTTTGCTGTGCCATTAATTTGATTTGAACTGATTTTATAATGAATTGATTTTAGAATGCTGTATCATTTTACTGTTGTTAGCCGCTCTGAGCCCGGCTTTGGCTGGGGAGGGTGGGATATAAATAACATTTTATTTTTATTATTATTATAGAATCATAGAACTGTAGAGCTGGAAGGGACCACACGGGTCATCAAATCCAACCCCCTACAATGCTAGGCTCTTTTGCCCAGCGTGGGGTTCGAACCCACAGCCTAGAGATCAAGGGTCTTAGGCACTACCAACTGGGCTATCCTCAGAGTATGGGTATACAGGATCTAAAGCTCAGCAACCAAAGGCGGTTTTAGGGTGGCATGACTGGTGCAGTCATACGGGGTGCTGCCAAAACAATGCTGTAGAATGAAACACAAGAGGCGCCCCTCCAAATTTTAGCACCACTGAAATTTGAGAACCCAAAGCCTGCCACTGCCTCAAAAAATAAAGCAGCTGTACACCAGTTTGGACACTGGTACACCTAGGCCCAAAGTGGGGGAACTTTGGCCCTCCTGAGGCTGATGAACTACAACTCCCAACACCCCTGCACATTGGCCATACTGCCTGGGGCTGATGGGAATTGTAGTTCAATAACATCTGGACGTCCAAAGGTTCCCCACAGCTGAGCATGCAAGAGTAGTGCATGCTCTAGTTATCTCCTGCTTGGACTACTGCAATGTGCTCTACCTTTGAAGGTGACCCGGAAACTACAACTAATCCAGAATGTGGCAGCTAGACTGGTGACTGGGAGCGGCCGCCGGGACCACATAACACCGGTCCTGAGAGATCTGCATCGGCTCCCAGTACATTTCCGAGCACAATTCAAAGTGTTGGTGCTGACCTTTAAAGCCCTAAAAGGCCTCGGTCCAGTATATCTGAAGGAGCGTCTCCACCCCCATCGTTCAGCCCGGACACTGAGGTCCACCTTTGAGGGCCTTCTGGTGGTTCCGTCACTGTGAGAAGCCAAGTTACAGGGAACCAGGCAGAGGGCCTTCTCGGTGGTGGCGCCCGCCCTGTGGAATGCCCTCCCGTCAGATGACAAAGAGATAAACAACTATCTGACTTTTAGAAGACATCTGAAGGCAGCCCTGTTTAGAGAAGCTTTCAATGTGTGACATTTTAATGTACTTTTAATCTTTGTTGGAAGCCGCCCAGAGTGGCTGGGGAAACCTAGCCAGATGGGCAGGGTAATAATAATAATAATAATAATAATAATAATAATAATAATAAGTAATAATAATAATAATAATAATTGTTGTTGTTGTTGTTATCAAGGCCTCACATGGTCTACTCTGAGGGGCTCCAGCTCTCCAAAAAAAACACCAGGCAGAGGTATTTTCTAAAGTCTTCCGCTGCCCAAGATCTTTCAAAACCGGAGACCTCAAGCTCTGCTTTTGAACTACGGTCCCTAAGAAAGTGTGTGGGCTGGGTTTTGTTGTTGCTCGTTCCCTTCAGGTTTAATGCTCTTATCTATGCACAAATGTGTGTCTTTCTAACTGGCTGATTGGTTCCTGGATTAAAACTGACTCAACTTCTCAGCTGCGATTGGTTTAAGTGCTGCTGGCTCCAAGCGTGACGTTATCTATTCTGGCCAAAGAGTCCGTCTGCTGGCTTGTCTGTCTGTCTACCTACCTTCCTGTCTGTCTTGAAGCAAAGGGGCCCAGGCCTTCGAGGGTGCTGTGTTCCTAAAACATGGGCCGATATAATAATAATAATAATAATAATAATAATAATAATAATAATAATAATTTATTATTATACCCCGTCCATCTGGCTGGGCTTCCCCAGCCACTCTGGGCGGCTTCCAAAAAAATATTAAAATACTGTAATACATCAAACATTAAAAGCTTCCCTAAACAGGTCGCCTTCAGATTTCTTCTAAAAGTCTGGTAGTTGTTGTTCTCTTTGACATCTGGTGGGAGGGCGTTCCATAGGGAGGGCGCCACCACCGAGAAGGCCCTCTGCCTGGTTCCCTGTAACTTGGCTTCTCGCAGGGAGGGAACCGCCAGAAGGCCCTCAGTGCTGGACCTCAGTGTCTTGGCAGAACAATGGAGGTGGAGACGCTCCTTCAGGTATACTGGACTGAGGCCGTTTAGGGCTTTCAAGGTCAGCACCAATACTTTGAATTGTGCTCGGAAACGTACTGGGAGCCAATGTAGGTCTTTCAAGACCGGTGTTATGTGGTCTCGGCGGCCGCTCCCAGTCACCAGTCTATCTGCTGCATTCTGGATTAGTTGTAGTTTCTGGGTCACCTTCAAAGGTAGCCCCACGTAGAGCGCATTGCAGTAGTCCAAGCGGGAGATAACCAGAGTTGCACCACTCTGGCGAGACAGTCTGAGGGCAGGGAGGGTCTCAGCCTGTGCACCAGATGTAGCTGGGAGACAGCTGCCCTGGACACAGAATTAACCTGCGCCTCCATGGACAGCTGTGTCCAAAATGACTCCCAGGCTGCGCACCTGGTCCTTCAGGGGCACAGTTACCCCATTCAGGACCAGGGAATCCTCCACACCTGCCCGCCTCCTGTCCCCCCAAAACAGTACTTCTGTCTCATCAGGATTCAATCTCAATCTGTTAGCCGCCATCCATCCTCCAACCGCCTCCAGACACTCTTTTAGTTTAGATTTAGTTATTTATGGCAATACTAACTCAGTGGGGCAAATCTGCAAGTCAAGCAGAAAGGCAGGTACTTCTGATAACACACTGTAGCGTTGCAGAGTGCAGATAAAAGGGGGTGCGCCCCCCGCTTTAAAGGTCCAATCCTAACATCTCCAGCAAATCTCTCCAGTTTGTGTTTCTGCCTCAGACCTGAATGACAGGTGTGTTGGTGATGAATGTACATGCTAAAAACACGTCTGCTCAGAAACTAGGGCAGCCTTATTTGGTATAACTAATTCAGCCAGGAGGAAGCGTCTTGCCAAAATTAATAACTTTTTAAAAAGTCTTGTTGATTTCAGTCATCGTAGGGCATACGCCTAACCCTTTCCCGCAGACTTGAACCTTCTGTTCTTCCTTGGCTGGATCATGCCCTTTATATGTTGCTTGTTGTTGTTTAGTCGTTGTTGTTTAGTCGTTTAGTCGTGTCCGACTCTTTGTGACCCCCTGGACCAGAGCACGCCAGGCACTCCTGTCTTCCACTGCCTCCCGCAGTTTGGTCAAACTCATGCTGGTAGCTTCGAGAACACTGTCCCACCATCTCGTCCTTTGTCATCCCCTTCTCCTTGTGCCCTCCATCTTTCCCAGCATCAGGGTCTTTTCCAGGGAGTCTTCTCTTCTCATGAGGTGGCCAAAGTATTGGAGCCTCAGCTTCAGGATCTGTCCTTCCAGTGAGCACTCTGGGCTGATTTCCTTCAGAATGGAGAGGTTTGATCTTCTTGCAGTCCATGGGACTCTCAAGAGTCTCCTCCAGCACCAGAATTCAAAAGCATCAATTCTGGAAAGCAGACGATGTCAAAAGGAACTCCCTTAGCCAAAGCTTGGACGACTCTGCGATGGTAAGTCAGATGTTCTGACAATGCGGTTTCCCATAATTATTTGGGGGAAGACATGCACTTTAAAATGTCTGGTGCGAGCAGAACACACAACTGATGCCCTAGAGTTTTGTTTTTTTAACATATTTTTTATTGAGTTTTCCGTATTTCATTACCTTTTCATTACACAAATCCATAACTTAAAGCATTGCTCAAAGCATCAACCTCCTTCCCTCCCTCTTTCTGACTTCTAAACATCTTTTACAAATTCTTCGCATTTCTATAGCCACTTTTTTACCTTATATTTTCTTTTGATATTCACCTCCTTATATGTAAATCAGCTGAATTTCTGAGTGCTGTCCATGTAGAAAGACTGGGCCATTATAAAGAGATTTAGTGGTTCTTAATTGATCGGTTAGGGACACGGGTGGCGCTGTGGGTAAAAGCCTCAGCGCCTAGGGCTTGCCGATTGAAAGGTCGGCGGTTCGAATCCCCGTGGCGGGGTGCGCTCCCGTTGCTCGGTCCCAGCGCCTGCCAACCTAGCAGTTCGAAAGCACCCCCGGGTGCAAGTAGATAAATAGGGACCGCTTTCTAGCGGGAAGGTAAACGGCGTTTCCGTGTGCAGCTCTGGCTCACCAGAGCAGCGATGTCACACTGGCCACGTGACCTGGAAGTGTCTCCGGACAGCGCTGGCCCCTGGCCTCTTAAGTGAGATGGTCACACAACCGCAGAGTCTGTCAAGACTGGCCCGTACGGGCAGGGGCACCTTTACCTTTACCTTTAATTGATCGGTGATGTGGTAGTGTTATATTGCATTATTTATGCAAATTGATTTTCTCTGGAGTTAAAGATCTGACTGGGAGAAGCCTTGTTATGCTGAATTTGTATTTTGCACAATTTGTATACGGTGTTTGTTTGATAATGTGTGGTTGGCTATGCCTAATAAAGGATTGACTTTTGATGTAAATCAGCTCCTTATTTTCACATTACCAAACATTTCAACTCAAACCTACAAACGTTTTCCAATGTGTACAGTTTTCTTTCATATAAAATACAAATTTGCTCCTGATCATAGCTGTCAGATTACAGATTTGAAAATAAGGGACCAGCAGCCTCGAAAATAAGGGATCAGCAGCCAAAATAAGGGATTTGGCTTAGCTTATACAGAAATCCGCCACTGATGGAGCCATGCTGCTTTGGCTGCCACTGACTGTGTTTTGCAGGGGGTTGGACAAGATGATCCTAAGGGCCCACAACTCCCACCAAAGAAGAGTGGCAGACAAAACTGATGAATGACGTCGAGATGGCAAAGCTTACAGGCAGAATTAGAAACCAGGAAGAGGAAATGGAATAAAGAATGAGGAAAGTTTATAATTTAGTTGAAAAGCTGTTGTAAAGAGACATTGGTAGGATTGACAGAAAACTTGTAAAAATTTGAACTATGGATGGACAAATGATTTATAAAAATAGAGTTATGAAAAGGATGCAGAGGGGGAAATCACTACATTAAGATGCTGCACTGGTTGGAGGGGATGCTAAGCAGCACGTCGGGGCTGCCGTCGTCCTGACGCAAGGAGTTCCATCGGCCCTTCCCCGCCCGAGAGAGAGAGAGGGAGGGAGAGAGACTCTCACCCATGCCGCCATGAGGCAGTTGTGGCACCGCGGTGGCCGCTGAAGCGCCGCCCTTCTGCATCCCTCCCCATCCCCTCCTCTTCCTCCTCCCTCAGGCCGCCTCCTCAGCCGCCGCTGCCGCTGCTGCCTCTGGCTTCCCCTGGCAGTGTGGCGGAAGTCTGGCAAGAGAGTGGCTGCCTGCCCGGTCGCCGCCACCCGTCTCCTCACGACGCGCCCCTGAGGGGGAAAAGGGAGAGAGGGAGACGCGGCAGCTCATGCGCGCGCTCTCTCGCATGGCGGAGGACCCCAAGCTGCTGCTTCCCTTCTGAGCCGGGCGAACATGAAACCTGGGAAATTTAAGGGACATCATCAATAAGGGACAGCAGCGGGACACGGCGCTGGGATAAGGGAGTTTCCCGCCAAATAAGGGACGGTTGACAGCTATGCTCCTGACACCCTAGAGTATTATGGAATAGAGTAGATATTGCAGAACGCACTCGCGATATAAGACCAGTCTGGAGGGGCTCCCAGCGTTTCTGAAGCATTCATCCAGCCTCTCCCTTCCAAACCCTGAATATTTTTCTGCCTGCTCTTCCTCTGCCCCTTTCGTCTTGCCACCTGAAATCCTCTGCCTACCTGATTCTGTTCTCTGTACTTTTCCATCCGCGCTCCTACGCTGTTTTCCCCCTCTCCAGCCTCCTTCTCTCTCCCATTCCTCTCTCCACACAGTGCCCACTTATGCCTGAGCATCAGTGCCAGGCTGTGCCCTGTGGCTCACTTCGAGATTTTATTTGCAGGTTCCACACGGGCGCTGTGGTCAACCCCGGCGGGTACAGTGGGCCTCAGAATAAACGGTGCTTTGCTCAGAAGGGGCACATTGGAGAGAAAAAAAGCAGACAGGAGTGTTTCTCGGTTTTGGATGGCGATGGAGGGTGAAGCCAGGTCGTGGGCTCTGGCAGATAAATTTAGAACCTATTGGAATCCACGTGGCTGGGTTTTTTTTCCGGCCCAGCCAAAAATCCCCTTGAAAAAGGGCATTGAAAAGCTTTTCACCTGGGCCTTGTGCCTTCTGCTGCCCTTGAGTTCAGATGAAAGTGCTTGCAAACCCGGAAAGGATGTTTATTAAACCTGTGGATAGCTCCAAGGCTGCTGGGTGCAAGCTTTTGAGTGCCACAGGTCTCTTCTCCAAGCAGAGAGGTTGGGAGCAAAAACAGTGATGTTTTTATTAACATTGGGATGCTTCCGGATGGAAACCTCCCAGCGCTATCTGGTTATTGTTTATTCACTTTCTAACCCCATGCAGGGGACGCGGGTGGCACTGTGGGTTAAACCACAGAGACTAGGACTTGCCGATCAGAAGGTCGGCGGTTCAAATCCCCGTGACGGGGTGAGCTCCCGTTGCTCGGTCCCTGCTCCTGCCAACCTAGCAGTTTGAAAGCACATCAAAGTGCAAATAGATAAATAGGTACCACTCCGGCGGGAAGGTAAACGGCGTTTCCGTGCGCTGCTCTGGTTCGCCAGAAGCGGCTTAGTCATGCTGGCCACATGACCCGGAAGCTGTACGCCGGTTCCCTTGGCCAATAAAGCGAGATGAGCACCACAACCCCAGAATCGGCCACGACTGTACCTAATGGTCAGGGGTCCCTTTACCTTTAACCCCATGCAGAATTTCAGTGGCAAGTATAGCAGCTTCGTGGATTTACAACCTGCTGTGTCCCAGCCACACTGGTCTCAAGAACTCTTTACAGCCTTGTGTTCATACACTGAAAATCAACAAAACTTCTTATTACAAAAAAGGGAGAGAACTCTTTATGGCTTGATCAACACACGCAGTAGAATGGAGTGGTAAAATCCTGAGATGGAAGAAAGGACTGTCAGAATGTTCCCTTGCATTTTTCTTTAAAACACCTTGCAAGCAGAAAGCTAGCAGAGCAAGGAATGGGCTGAACTGCATTATTTCTCCCTGATATGTTAGTGAAAGCTTTCAGGGAGGTGGGTTTCTGTTGTTTGTAAACGGAGGTGAGCCTTCCAAAATGGCTTTCACACGACCACGTCATTGTCCTGCATGTCTCAAACAGGCCCAAGGCATAAAGGTTTCAGGACGGAATCCGGTGGCCCTATTCACACAAAACATTTGTCCCATTGAGAAACACTTCATGTTACTGAACTCCTCTAGGAAGTTCAGTGGTACCTCGGGTTAAGTACTTAATTTGTTCCGGAGGTCCGTTCTTAAACTGAAGCTGTTCTTAACCTGAAGCACCACTTTAGCTAATGGGGCCTCCTGCTGCCGCCGCACCGCCGGAGCACGATTTCTGTTCTCACCCCTGAAGCAAAGTTCTTAACCTGAAGCACTATTTCTGGGTTAGCGGAGTCTGTAACCTGAAGCGTATGTAACCTGAAGCGTATGTAACCTGAGGTACCACTGTAAAAATAAAAGAGAGAGCGCTAAAGGGAAGAGGCTGCAGGTGAGCATTTATCTGCTTTCAAAGTGCCTCTCCCACTGCCTCCATTTCTTCCATTCTTTCTCCCCAGTGTTGACATTTAGACTGGAGGCTCCTTGGGGCAGGGAACTAACTTTTTGGGGCTTACATTAAATTGTCCCCTGTGTTGATGATTAATAACAATAAGCAGAAGTGAGCATTCCCAGAGTAGGGTCACCTTTATCGGTGTCAGAGCTCCTGTCATTTTAACAGCCGCCCAGGCGGCAGAAATTCAACAGGGGAAGCTTTCCCCATGACCGCATCCCTATGAAGCATGCCCCTTGCTGTGTCACGGAGACGCCTCTCTCCATTTTAATTCCCTAACCGAAAGGAGACGCACTTTTGCGTGAGCTCTGCTTAGCCACAGCTCCTTTATAAAACAAAACAACTTCTCCAAACGGGTGCTCTGTATATACCTAGAGAGACAGACAGTCCACTGCTAGATTTTATCATTTAGAAAAACACACAAGACAGAGAGGCTGTGTCACGCTTTGCCCCCCTTTGCAGGGCTGTCTTTAGCAGATGCGGCGCCGGGGTGCAAATATCTGCTCAGCGCCCCCAAATTACAGTGGATGGCGGGGTGAAGCTGCGCACTGCCAGCCATGGGGTGTGTGTGTGCGCAACTCTCCCCCATGCCGCTGCGGGAGAGCAATCCCCACAGAGGCTTGGAAGGGAAGCTGCGCGCCTGTCAGCCATATAATAATAATAATAATAATAATAATAATTTTTATTTATACCCCGCCCTCCCCGGCCAGAGCTGGGCTCAGGGCGGCTAACACCAATAAAATCACAGTAAAAACATAATGGGGGGGAAGAGAAAGACCCCCCCAATTTAAAATACAGGTTAAAATGCAATTTAAAATGCAGCCTCATTTTAAAATAGCCAATAAATCAAGACCATAAGGGGAGGGAAACATAAGGGTCAGACTGAGTCCAAACCAAAGTCCAGGTGGAACAGCTCCGTTTTGCAGGCCCTGCGGAAAGATGTCAAGTCCCGCAGGGCCCTAGTCTCTTGTGACAGTGTTCCACCAAGTCGGGGCCAGTGCTGAAAAGGCCCTGGCCCTAGTTGAGACCAATCTTGCGACTTGGGACCTCCTAAATGTTGTCATTTGTGGACCTTAAGGTCCTCCGCGGGGCATACCAGGAGAGGCGGTCCTGTAGGTACGTGGGTCCTAGGCCGTTGACGGGGTGCAGCTGGCGGGCGGCAGGGAAAGGGGAGGCCACTGGCAAAGCTGCGCAGCTCCCCTACTCACTGGGGTGCCCTTGGCGCCCTGGCGCGACGCACCACTAAGCCCTATGGGAAAGACGGCTCAGCCTCCTTGGCTGGGCCTTGTGGGGCTTATCACTAGTGAGAGGCTTGTGTCATGCGCCACCTGTTTGGGGTATCCAGGTGGGCCTGCCCCACACGAGAGCCAGTGTGGTGTAGTGGTTAAGAGCGGTGGACTCGTAATCTGGTGAACCGGGATCACATCTCCGCTCCTCTACATGCAGCTGCAGTGATTAAGAGCGGTAGTCTCGTAATCTGGTGAACCGGGTTCGCTTCCCCGCTCCTCCACATGCAGCTGCTGGGTGACCTTGGGCCAGTCACACTTCTCTGAAGTCTCTCAGCCCCACTCACCTCACAGAGCGTTTGTTGTGGGGGAGGAAGGGAAAGGAGAATGTTAGCCGCTTTGAGACTCCTTTGGGTAGTGATAAAGCGGGATATCAAATCCAAACTCTTCTCTTCTTCTTCTTCTTCTTCAGAAAGGATGCCCTCCAGCCTCCTTAGGGCTAAGGTGGAGCCGGCCTGCTGGCATCTTTCCACGCTTCTGTAGAAGACAAGCATCACCCTTTGGTTTTTACTGCTGAGAACTGTAAATCCCTAACCAGGAAACTGTATCCTGTTGAGCAGGGCTTTTCACGGCCACACCTGCTTTATCACCACTGGAGGGGAAGGAGGAACCAGGAAGTCGCGATGCACACATGCGTTCGCCTCTCTGCGGTGTCATTGCTGGGGCAATACAGAGCCCAGTCAGCTCCCACAAGCCAGTTCAATGGCAGGACCCTGGCTTGACGTATCTGGGACATAGGCCCAATCCGCACACGATGCAGGGAGATCCAAAAGCAATTTTCCCACTGGAAAAAAAGAAATTTGTGCCAGCAGAAACAGAATGGCAAGATAAATTACTAAATTATATCGAATCGGCTAGATTCACAGAGGCAATCAGGGGACTTTCCCAGACAAGAATTTCAAAAAGAATGGGGGAAATGTAAAGAATACTTTACGAAACTGCGCCCTAAAATACACACCTGGACTTGTTTCGATTAATGTCCGCAGGAGACTTTGTGGTTTTTGTTTTAGTCATAATTTGAAAAAAATCGTAATAAGAATTCGTAAAGGAAACAGTTTATAAGAAGTAAATAAGGTGGCCATGTGCAGGATAAAGGAAGTCTTTTATTTTGTCGTTTGTTTTATTTTATGTTATGTTTATTTTATGTTATGTTCAGGTGGTGGGTTTGTTTATTTGAGTTGTGGTGGATTTATGTTGTAAATAAAATTAATTTAAATTTATTTTTTTAAAAAAAGCAATTTCCCAATGTTTGTGGCTTACTCATTTTACTGCAATGCAGCTTCACGGCACTACGTATGAACTTGAGATCCACCCTGTAGGATCAGGCTGTAGGTTCTTACAGGTTCTTACAGATGCCTCTAGGAAACCTGCAAACAGGATTTATGTGCAACACAGGGCACCTTCCCTGCTTGCAGTTCCCGGAAACTGGTATTTAGGGAGGCATGCTTTCCAACAGAGCAGGTAGAAGGCAGTCAGCAGGATTGTCAGTTTGGTGGCACAGTGGCACTGCTGGCAAAGGGAAGATTAAACAATACGGACTCTTTGCCAAGCAACTCTCTTACCTAAGCCACTGGGGTGATTGTGAAAGCACCTTTTGTTGTTGTTGTTTAGTCGTGTCTGACTCTTTGTGACCCCATAGAGCAGAGCATACCAGGCACTCCTGTCTTCAACTGCCTCCCGCAGTTTGGTCAAACTCATGCTGGTATCTTCGAGAACACTGTCCAACCACCTTGTCCTCTGTCGTCCCCTTCTCCTTGTGCCCTCCATCTTTCCCAACATCAGGGTCTTTTCCAGGGAGTCTTCTCTTCTCATGAGGTGGCCAAAGTATTGGAGCCTCAGCTTCAAGATCTGTCCTTCCAGTGAGCACTCAGGGCTGATTTCCTTCAGAATGGAGAGGTTTGATCTTCTTGCAGTCCATGGGACTCTCAAGAGTCTCCTCCAGCACCAGGATTCAAAAGCATCCATTCTTCGGCGATCAGCCTTCTTTATGGTCCAGCTCTCACTTCTATACATCACTACGGGGGAAACCATAGCTTTAACTATACGGACCTTTGTTGGTAAGGTGATGGCTCTGCTTTTTAATATGCTGTCATATGTTGTCATCGCCTTTCTCCCAAGAAGCAGGCGTCTTTTAATTTTGTGACTGCTTAGGAGATCACAATGGGGCAGGAGGGAAGAGGCTTTGGCTGATGAGGGATTTGGGATATAGGTCAAAGTCAGCACCCTGAATTGTGCAGGCAGAGCAGCAGGGCAAGGTGCCTGCCCTTTGCCTCCGACAGAGGCTAGTCTGTATCACATCCTCAAGAGGGAAGCGAATCAGCTGGAGCTCCTGGTCAGCCATCAAGGGCAGGCCAAGGCAGATTGCGACAGTAGTCAAGCCTCAAGACATAAATATGCTTTATCCTCAGGTGGAGAGGTCGTCTCGTAGCCTGGGGGTTGCATCTGTCTTCAGAGATCTTCAGCTGCAGAGCAAACACAGATCTGTGGGTCTGTAAGGAGCAAATAGAAAACACTTGCGCTGGGAGACCACAGAGGTCGTGAAACTTCGGCTACCTCTCGCTTTGCAGCTGCTCCCGACACCTGTTCCCTGCAAGTTGGAAGTATTAAAGGGAGAGGGGAAGCTAAATATTGATGGGACCAATGAGGCAAATCAAACATAACATGTCTTCAGTCCTCTTCCTTCTTGCTGGGTTGCAGAATTCACCCATTTGGAAAAGCGAGGCTGTACAGTCTTGACTAGCAATGCAGCCCTCGCTTTCCAGTTCAATAGGTAGACTTGGAAACTCCACTCACGCCCTCCCTACCCCCCCTTATCTCTTTTTCCATAGGGAAGGCGGCCTTGAGAGGCTGCGAATCCCTGACCTTCTCGAAGCAGCCTGCGGTGTTTTCATTAAGAAGGTGTTGGTGGAATGACGTTTTGACTGCCCGGCTCCATTGAATAAAGAGCCCTTTCTGGTCAAGGTTCGGCACTGGCCTGCCTTGGAAACTGTTAAAAACAGCTCGAGGAAGGAAGGGGGAGAAAGATGGGTCTGTTGGGGAGGGATGAGGCAGGAGCATTCAGCCCATCTCAGAGCCGAGGGAAGCCTCCTCCTTTTATTGGCTAGCAGTGGTTGCTGATCATGACTGTTTTTCTCAGCTCCACTGTGTACAGGTGGCCCCACTGGGCTGGGTCTGCCTTGATTTGACTGTTTGTCTCCTGCCCATCCTCTGTGCAACATCTTCACTCTATGTGGGTTTGTTTGTTTTTAATTCACAACAACCTGGTTAGGCTGAAAGACAGAATTTATTCCAGGCTATTCCACGGCCGCATGGGGATTGGAGAAACCCAAGGCTTTCTCTACTGATTCCCGACTTAGATTTCTAATTTTTATTTTTATGGACAGAGGTGTTTTGTGTGTGTGTGTGTTGAGCTAGTTTAGTCAGCAGGTGCTTGTCTGAGCTATGGACCAGGAAGGCTTGGACACACTAGGTAGTTTTGGAAAGGCAGCCATTCTCTTGCCATTCCGTCTCCAGTGTTGTGGGCATTAACTTTATAACACCGGACTAGAGCCTAGGACCTGCCGATCAGAAGGTTGGCGGTTCGAATCCCTGCGACGGGGTGAGCTCCTGTTGCTTGCTCCCTGCTCCTGCCAACCTAGCAGTTCAAAAGCACGTCAAAGTGCAAGTAGATAAATAGGTACCACTCCGGTGGGAAGGTAAACGGCGTTTCCGTGCGCTGCTCTGGTTCGCCAGAAGCGGCTTAGTCATGCTGGTCACATGACCCAGAAGCTGTACGCTGGCTCCCTCAGCCAGTAAAGCGAGATGAGTGCCGCAACCCCAGAGTCGGCCACGAATGGACCTAATGGTCAGGGGTCCCTTTACCTTTACCTTGCAGGGTTGGTGTTAGGTAATGATTGTGAAGCGCTCTGGACACTTGGAAGGGCCTGTGTTAACGCTCCTTGCTGTGATTATCATTGCTTTTTTATAGCTGTGCTCATGGATGTGGGGGAAAGCAGCTGCCAGCCCTAACATCAAGTAAATAAAAAAAAAATACTTAACTAAAAGTAAAAAAGATTTTGACAGGTTTTTCTGAGCCCTTGGGGTCAAAAGATAGTAATTTAAAACAACTCTTGTCGAGACATTTCATTCCGAATCTGCCAGACAGAGAATGATGACAGGTGAGTGTCCTGCCCCTGCCCCCAAACATATACAGTGATACCTCGGGTTACATACGCTTCAGGTTACAGCCTCCGCTAACCCAGAAATAGTGCCTCAGGTTAAGAACTTTGCTTCAGGATGAGAACAGAAATCGTGCTCCGGCAGCGCGGTGGCAGCAGGAGGCCCCATTAGCTAAAGTGGTGCTTCAGGTTAAGAACAGTTTCAGGTTAGGAACGGACCTCCAGAACGAATTAAGTTCTTAACCCGAGGTACCACTGTATCCTGGCTACGCCTATAGCTGTGCAACAGGCAGAAATCCAGATATCCTGACATGGAGATGACAGCGATAGGAAAAGCTTCAGGGGATGAATGCTAACCCCCCACCCCAAACAAAGCATTGGCAGTCTCCCCACCAAATCCTGGTCTCTGGTAGGGGAACACCACAGCGCTGAGTTAAATGGACCAAAGCGCTTGACTCACAGCTTCCGAGGTTCCCATGATCTGAACAAGAGGAAGCGTAGCAAAAACCCGCCATGCAGGGTTTCCCAAACTCTTGAGTCCCCA
The DNA here is from genome assembly GCA_034642415.1 of Podarcis siculus. Lineage (NCBI taxonomy): Eukaryota > Metazoa > Chordata > Lepidosauria > Squamata > Lacertidae > Podarcis > Podarcis siculus. The sequence continues at coordinate 5,546,255 of JAXCMG010000044.1, read as the reverse complement.
GCTTCTGTTGGACTACAACTCCCATCATACCTGACCACTGGGTGGTTCTGTTAGTTAGGGATGATGGGAGTTGTATTCCAACAACAGCTGGAGACCCACGTTTTGGAAACCCTGCACCTTCTTCTTCTTCTTTGGCGATCACTCGCAGCCGAGTAAGATTGTCTTCCATAAACACGGTTTTAACAATGAGTCTGTAAGTGTCTGTGGAGGCCAATTCTGGATCCACACGTCCTTCCACAGTGGGGACATTGGTTTCCGGGCAGGAGTTGATCACGGTGTGGATTTGCCAAGCATGCCTTCCTCCTAGCACATTTCTCCTTTGCGTCCTGAGTTCGGGTGTCTTCAAAGCCCATGACACCTTTGGTAAAGGCTGTTCTCCAACTGGAGCGCCCGCAGGCCAGTGTTCCCCAGTTGTCAGTGTTTATACTACATTTTCTTTACATTTCCTTGAGACAGTCTTTAAACCTCTTTTGCTGACCACCAGCATTACGCTTTCCATTTGTAAGTTCGGAATAGGGTACCCCTGGCCAGTGGAGTAGCGTGGGTTGTCAGCACCCGGGGCAAGGCAAGTAATTTGCGCCCCCTAACCCGTGGATTTGCGCCCCCTAACCCGTGGATTTGCGCCCCCTAACCCATGGATTTGCGCCCCCTAACCCGTGGATTTGCCCTAACCCCAGATGTTGCGCCCGGTGCGGACGGCCCCCCTTGCACCCCCCACGCTACGCCACTGCCCCTGGCACGTGTTCCCCTCTCCCTCCCTCCAGCTAGCCCCCCCCCCGGCTCTTGCGCCCCTCTAAGAGGCACCGGCAAGCAGGCAGAAATCCGTCCGGTGCTGCCGATTCTCCCGGCCTCTCCGGTTGCCAAGCTCTGCCCATCGCAGCCCTGCAGAACCACCCACGGCGGTGCCAACCCGGACAGAGGGAGAAGGGCGCGCGTGGTTGCGCGTTTCCATCCTGCTCCTCCTGCCAGCCGGGGGTGATTTCTAGGGGATCCTTTTTCCAGCCGGGCTGGAAGGAGGCGGGTGGCCTGGGACGACGCCCCGCAGCTCCCTGCCTCCTCTAGCCGGGCAGGGCCGGATCAGCCGGCACAGAAGGTCCCTTTTTCCCCCCCTCCTGCAGCCCCGTCGGTGTTGTTTTTTCCAGGAATGTGCGGAATCGCGCTGCGTCCGGCACCCGGGCGCACACTGGCTCCATTCAGGCCGCCAGCCGGGAAAGGGAGCAGCCCCACCGCGGGCCTGGCTGGCACCCCTGGGCCAGCCCATCCCCGCCCCTGGAAGTGGCACTGGAAGGCAGAAGGAGAGGAAGGGATTTGGGATGGGTGGCTGAGCGGGTCGGAGGAGGGAAGAGCGCGCGTTTGGCACTTGCGAGTTTTTGCGCTTTAGGGAGCGTTCACACGTGCACCTACGATTCTTACAACAGCCCTGCAACGTAGGCAGGCGTTGTTAAGGCCTGTTAGGGGAAGAAACCCCCTGCAAGCTAGCATTAAAAAGAGAGCAGGCAGGGGTCAGGCCCTCTCTTCCTGGCATGCTAGTCCCCCCCCCCCCCCCCAGGAGGTTTGGGGCCTGGGGGAGATTTAAAAAACGGTGTCTCCTACCCACAGGGTGCAGTTTTCTCTGCCGCCACCTGGACGTTCAACCGCCTGTGTAGATCAGGGCTGAGGCCTGGGATGGTAATAATAATAATAATAATATTTTCATTATTTATACCCCACCCATCTGGCTGGGCTTCCCCAGCCACTCTGGGCGGCTTCCAAAAAAATATTAAAATACTATAATACATCAAACATTAAAAGCTTCCCTAAACAGGGCTGCCTTCAGATGTCTTCTAAAAGTCTGGTAGTTGTTGTTCTCTTTGACATCTGGTGGGAGGGCGTTCCACAGGGCGGGCGCCACCACCGAGAAGGCCCTCTGCCTGGTTCCCTGTAACTTGGCTTCTTGCAGTGAGGCAACCGCCAGAAGGCCCTCGGAGCTGGACCTCAGTGTCCGGGTAGAACGATGGGGGTGGAGACGCTCCTTCAGATATAATAGTGTAGGAAGTAAGAGTGTTGTTGAGCATGGGAAAAAATAATTTCCCCGTCTCCACTCAGCAGCAGCACAGGCCAGCCGTGTGTATCTGAGGTTATGGGGAGATTAAAGGGTCTGGCCGCTGAGGAAATATTGAACCCCGACGCTTCTCTCTTTAGAAACTCTTGTGTGCATTGATGTGTTAAAACAGGGCCGGCTAAGCCATTCTTTTCCTCAATTCGGATTGAAACCGGTTTGGAGAAAGGCAGTATTTTGTAAGAAATGACAGGATGGATACAGGATACATACGGACTACCGATAAATTTTCGCAGACACCGTTTCCCAAACTGGTGGAGGGAAACAGGAGTGTGTGTACACAAGCCGAAAACTTGGATAAGTAATGATTTGAATGCGCATGGCTGGAGGCTCTTTTCCAGTGTCAAAACCTATTCCTTGGGTGTGTGGTGTGGATAGGACACGGACACCAGCCTTTGCCAACCTGATAGCAGTTGTTTTGGGCTACAACTCCCATCAGTCCTGGCAACCAGTATGGCTATGCTGACTGGGACTGAGGAGTACTGAAGTTACAGAATCATAGAAGTTCATAAGGTCATCCAGTCCATTCCTGCAATGCAGGGATCTTTATTTGCCCATCATGGGCTTTGAACCCACAACCCTGAAATTAAGAGGCTCGCACTGTACCGACTGAGCTATCCAAAACATCTGGAGGGCGCCAGGTTGCCGAAGTCTGAGGTGCAGAGTGATGCCTTTCCTTTACCTCAACCAATCCTCGCATTTGGGGAAAAGTTCTTTTGGCCCATGCGGGAGAAATTCTCATTTTGGGATTTATGCAGACTGGACGAAGAGAGCGAATTAGAAAGCGGGGAACAGAAGAGAAAGCATCACACAAATGTCTTATTAGATTTACATTAGGCGGAAAGTATTTGCGAAACGAGGGCAGGGAGAAAGAAAATTACAGGCGTAAGAGAATTATGTGGTGCTGCCCAGGTAGAACTTTAGGGCAGAAGTCAAGGGCCCCTATCTGCTGTCCAGAATGTGCAGGAGTAGCCCCAAATGCTGCAAAGTTTTGAAGTGGGTGAGGTAATCCACATTATCATCTAAAGAGTAGGGAAGTCATAAGACCATTGGGTCCAAAGGGTGAAATTACCTAACTGCTGCTGCTGACCCTCTCGCCAGCCAACCCAGTGGTTTTACAAACTTTGTTGCTTCGAGACAATCCTTTCCACATTGACTTATCTGCCGGGGAACCTTGAGTTAGGGGATGGGATATAGCTGGGTGTGGGGGTGTAGGCCATCTGCTTTGAATGTAGAAGGAGCCAGGTTTGCTGCTCTGTATTTCCAGGCAGGGCTCGGGCAGAACCCTGGCAGAAATCCTGGACGGCTGAGTTGCTGCCAGTCCGTGTAGATAATAATAATAATAATAATAATAATAATAATAATAATAATAATAAATTTATTCCCCCGTCCATCTGGCAGGGTTTCCCCAGCCACTCTGGGTAGCTCCAAACAGGAAATTAAAAGCACAATAAAATGGTGAACATCCCTAAACAGGGCTGCCTTCAGGTGTCTTCTAAAAGTCAGATAGTTGCTTATCTCCTTGACATCTGATGGGAGGGCGTTCCACAGGGCGGGCGCCACCACCAAGAAGGCCCTCTGCCTGGTTCCCTGCAACCTCACTTCTCGCAGTGAGGGAACCGCCAGAAGGCCCTCGGCGCTGGACCTCAGTGTCCGGGCTGAACGATGGGGGTGGAGACGCTCCTTCAGGTATACTGGGCCGAGGCTGTTTAGGGCTTTAAAGGTCAGCACCAACACTTTGAATTGTGCTTGGAAACGTCCTGGGAGCCAATGTAGGTCTTTCAGGACCAGTGTTATATGGTCTGGGTGGCCGCTCCCAGTCACCAGTCTAGCTGTTGCATTCTGGATTAGTTGCAGTTTCTGGGCCACTTTCAAAGGTAGCCCCACTGTGCTAGATAGACCAGTGCTTATTGGAGTAAGGGCTCGTTCACACGGCTACTTGTCCTGTGCCTTGAAAGCAGGGGCCCCGGTAGTTTTCTATTTTCTCCTGCTGCTTTCCCTGGGGAAAACCTGCTCTTTAGTGCTGAATGGGACAAACGTCAATCCATGGAAAAGCGGTAAAGAGCAGATTTCTCCAGGTTAAAGCGGTGGAAAAATCAGAAGTCCATATGAGCCCTTCTTATATTATTATATTCCTGAGAGTGCCAAGCTAAGGAACACGTGCATCCGGAATTGATGTCTTCCGGGGCGAACCTCAACAAATGAATGCTTAACTCCGGCCCCACAAGAATGTGCAGTTTGCTGCTTCTCTGCCCCCCTAGATTACAGGGGAAGCTGTTTCTCAAGAACTCTGCTTTGGTGAGAGACCCCCCCCCCCCAGCTTCTGAGGACCTCTGGTGTCGTTTAGGCTAGATTTGTAAACCGCTGACTGATGGAGAGGGATTTGATAGTATGCATTGCTGTGCAGAATGCCCCAAACAGATGTGGATGGCAAGTGCCTTCCAAAAGGTGTGGAGAATTTGAGTGGGTCCCTAAATTTCTGAAGTGCAGCGTTCCAGAGAAAAGGGTTAGTTTTCCATCCCCCCCTTTCGGTGGGGCCTTCCTAGCTGGCTGGATTGATGAGAGCGGATGAGACGACCATGTAGCCCTCCTGCAAAAAATATCTTTTAACAGTGATCTTTGTCATGTCCCAGGGGAATTTGGAATTTTAGTGACCCGGGTCCCGCTGGGAGAGAAGCGGACTGGGGTTTGCAAGACGTGCATGCTTAGGACACGTCCCCTTGTGGTGTGCGCTTGGCCACGTGGCTCTTGTGTGACCCTGGTGCCTGGGTGTTGGGGCTTTGGCCGGTTAATGATTAATCGGCACTGCAAGGGCAGCAGGAGGTGGGATTTGAAGGCCTGGATTCTTCCTCCCCCCCACCACGCCAGAGGATAAGTGTGGGCACTGTATTTGAGGAGTAAACAAACCCAGGGGTCATGGACCACTGTGGGTGGGTGGCAGCGGTGGAGGATAAAGGTTGGGGCAGTAGCCTGCAGGGAGGTGTATTCACTTCTCCCCGAAATCCTGCTCCTCCTCATCAGAATTTGTGAGGAATATCAGATACTCCTAAACGTGTCACACTTCTAGGTTTTAAGACTGAATCACCATTCCACTCTTGAATTCTAAAGTTAGGCCTCTTTTGCTCAGCTTGCCTGCAGATTTCAGGACTTTAGATCTGAGCTATCATGACCGGCAAAGTTTAATCTCCCCTTTCACAAGAACTGGAGGTGCAAAGGAGCTCTGATCCCACCTGGCAAAACCGAGGGCTTATGTAAATGTGTGCGCAGAGGAGCAGACCTGTGTTGCAAAGAGCTTTCCTTTTGTCTAGCAAATTCGGATCTCCTTGATTGTGGATGGCATTGCTTAAAGGGTAAAAGTAAAGGGACCCCTGACCGTTGGGTCCAGTCATGACCGACTCTGGGGTTGCGGCGCTCATCTTGCTTTACTGGCCAAGGGAGCCGGCGTACATCTTCCGGGTCATGTGGCCAGCATGACTAAGCCGCTTCTGGCAAACCAGAGCAGCGCACGGAAACGCCGTTTACCTTCCCACCGGAGTGGTACCTATTTATCTACTTGCACTTTGACGTTCTTTCGAACTGCTAGGTTGGCAGGAGCAGGGACCGAGCAATGGGAGCTCACCCCGTCGCAGGGATTCGAACCGCCGACCTTCTGATCGGCAAGTCCTAGGCTCTGTGGTTTAACCCACAGCGCACATCAAAGAAGGGGACACTTTCCAGAAATACAGGGAAGCCTGGGGACAGGGGTGTCCTTTCAGATTCAAGGACTGGCAGTGGAGGCAGCAAAGTTTAATGGCCTACTCTCTTGCAGAAGGCTTGCATTTTATGGTCGCTTATTGTGGGTTCTGTATTCCTCAAAATATCTGTAGTAATATCAAGAATCCAGTTCACTCTTATTTTAAGCAAAGGGGTTTGCCCCTTCAGCATCCCTACACAGTCCCACTGAAATTATTTATTTTAAAAAAGGCACCGTCTAGCAACCTTCCTCAGTCTAATGCCCTCCAGATGTTTTGGACTACAACTCCCATCAGCTCCAGTGGAAAAATAAAATGGAAGGAACAAGGCACCATTGTGACTCCATTTTAGGTCCCTTCCAGTTTCTCTGGAAAGTCAAATAAGAAGCCTGAGGGGAGCCGTGAGAGATAGGATGTTCAACCAAGGAAGGACCTTCATGTCCCACTTTCTGCTCTTCCCTTTCCCCATCTTGGCTTGAAGGCTCCTTAATTTGGGGCCTTAACGTTTCTGGGACGGTGTTTTTGCCCTCGTGGAGAGAGGCAAGGCCTCTGCGGTTGCTAGCAACCGCTACAGGCGATCTGCCCGCCATTTTGAATCTTGTGGAGCACTTCGTGAAAGAAGGGCCGAATCTAGCCCCCTGTGGTGGGAAAACAGTAATGGCAGGGAGATTAAAAAAAACACACACACACACCAAAAGTGTACCATAATATTTTATTGACCCAGTGTGTTTCAGATTTAAATTCTACAGAGGCGCTTAAAAGAGCACAATGCTCTAGAGCACTTGGCTTTCTAGGCGCCCCTGAAGAAGAATGTATTTCAGCACATGTTGGACCAAAAAAAGCCCCCACTTTTATTCTCGTACACCCTTGGGATTTCATCTCCTGCCATTTGTTCCTCTCAAACTGCCCAAATGGGCTTGTGTATGAACAGCCAGGGTGGCAGTGGGGCCTGGCAAGCTGTGTTGTTGGCCGGCCGTTTCAAAATGGCTTCCCTTTTGCTATGGGCAGGGGCTGCTAGGCCGAAGCAAAGGTCCGGCTTCCTTTGAGTTAATGACAGATGTCAATCTTGCCCATTAGCTGGTTCTTTTAAGGGAAGTGACCCATCTCTATGGCATTCCCTCCCATTAGAAAACCATGTGGGCACCATTTCTGTTGAGTTTCAGGGGCCAGGCTTATAGCTGTCAACTTTTCCCTTTTCTTGCGAGGAATCGGAATAAGGGAATTTCCCTTAAAAAATGGGAAACGTTGACAGCTACGGCCAGGCTAAAAACGGCTGGATTTCAGGAGCGCTTTGTAACCATAAATGCTGTTCTTGAGTGTTTCAGTCTGTTTTAAGTTTTGTATATTGCATTTTTTTTGGGGGGAGTAAGCTGCTTTGAACCCAGAATTGGTGAAAAGTGGGGTAGAACTTTTGATAAATAAATACCTAAGGCCCTGTTGATGGGCCAGATTTAGGGTTGGCCATATGTCTTCTTTTTCCCCAGGACATGTGTACCATTTGATGGTTGGGTTTCAGTAGTTGCCCTGCGAATCTAGGAAGCTGAACGGGCTTAGAGAGGAGAAATATAAAAATGATGGTGCGGATTTCGCCTTGCATTAAACTCAAGAGGCGGAACCTGTTGTGCAATTCGGCCGACCTCTTTAATCAGACTCTATACCATTACATCTAAGCACAGTAAGAGCCTTTGACCCTGGAATGGTCTCCCTTGGGAGGTTGTGGTCACTCCTTCCTCGGAGGTTTTTAAGCAGAGGTTGGATGGTCATCTGTCCTGGATGCTTTAGCTGAGATTCCTGCATTGCGGGGTGGGGGGTTGGGATAGATGACCCCCGGGTGTCCCTTGCAATTCTAGCCCTGTTTGCACAAGCGTGTGGTTTCCTTGGCACTTTGAAGTAAGCTGTGTCTCTTTGCAGGCGTTCAAAGGATGAGAAAGGACTACAAAGGGAGATAACGATACGGAGATACAAGCCAAGGTTTATTGGTAGTGATACCGATTCAATCCAAAAAAATAGGTAAGTTCCATTTTCTGCTGGGTTACACTCTTATTTTTGTTTTGTTAATTGTACACTGTGATTGGGCTGCCTTTTCCGATTCGTCTTTGGAAGGGTGGCAGAGATCTGACTGACATAGCTGTCAAGCGTCCCTTATTTGGCGGGACAGTCCCTTATCCCAGCGCCGTGTCCCGCTGCTGTCCCTTATTGATGATGTCCCTTAAATAAGCTACTGAAGGTAATGGGGCCCTTTCTATGTCCAGCTGTGCTTTGTCAACAACAAATTGTTGCTGTTTTTTTGTGTTGAATATATGCTATATGGTAATTTATGGACCTAATAGGTATCTAAAGCCATTTGCACGCAACAAAATATGTATTTTATCAAAGTAATTGTTGATCCCTTGTTTTGGCTGCTGGTCCCTTATTTTCGAGGCTGCTGGTCCCTTATTTTCAAATTTGTAAGTTGACAGCTATGCTGATTGAGTATCTGGGCACGATAGTGGCAAGTGTGTTTTTTTTTTAAGTTTAGGCCCGCTATTTCTGCTCTGCAGAGGTTGTTGTTCTGCAGAAGGGTTTGTAGCTCAATGGTACAGCATTGGCATTGCATGCAAAAAAGGGGCCAGATTCAACCCCTGGGTTGTCCATTTGGGGCGGTAAGAGAATCCTGTCCCAAATCTTGAAGAATTGCTGTCTGTCTGTGTTAGGCGAACAGTGAGCCAGGCCTGACGTAGGCAGCTTCACTCATTCCCACCCTCAGCCCTGGAAGATCGGGGGAAGTATGTGTTAAAAATAAATAAATATTTTTGAGGTCTTAAGTACCGGGAGCCAGGAGTCTTTTGTTGGCTTGTGCCACCAGATCAGAGTTATAAATTCCTTGCTAGCGGTGGGATGGCGTTGCGGGGGGGGGGGGGGGAAACCCTGAATACCGTTTTGTTTTAATTACCATTAATACCGAAAAGAAAAGGAGAGACAAACACACTTGGAAACAAACACCCCCTTGAATTGTCTCTAAAGTATGATATATTAAATCAGCTCTTACCCTTTTTCCCAACAGAAAGCACAAATATTTAAATATATAAAGCCACTTTTTCTTTTCTTTTAAAAAAGAAGAAGATAGATGTGAACTATATTTTCCCTGCTCCTCTTCAGGCTGAGGCCTAAATTGTCTTTGGGGTAACCAAACCCGTTTGTGTGTGTGTGTGTGTGTGTGTGTGTGTAACAATGGAGTCCTGCCACGTATTATTCTGACCTAAACGGGTGGATTTGAGAATCTCAAGACAAGAGTTCAACCGTTGACTGTAACATCTGCGTTGAGACAGGAAAGTCCAATGTTCTGGGCCGAGGGATGGTTCCCACCTTGCAAATTTCCATTTCTCTGCCCCTTTTCATGTATTCCTGGACACCCATCCAAGCTCCACTCCTGGAGATATATCAAGCATCTTTAGTCACCGTAAAATTCAGAGTGGGGTCCACCATTTTGAGGTGGTGGGGATCTGCCATGGGTGTGAACCCACGCTGAAGTATAGATGACTCCATCCATGGCCTTTATCACCCAACTGGCCATTGGTTGGTGGCCCAAAGGTGCGTGAGCTTGTTCTTCCTTGCTTTTCCCTGGTCATGATGGGCAAGTGAGTCCATTGACACGGAAGGCCGCCAAAGGAGCTCTTGACCGCTATGAGGCAATTTCGGTTTTGAGGTCTGAAAAGCGTAATGATTCGTCAGAGAGTCTAGTAGGCCAAGTCTCTGGTTGCTTTCCCACGGGCCATGATGGGATTGGATGGCGGTGGGAGAGAACATCTTGTGGATGGTCTTGCTGGTGGCGGCGGCATGAGGCAGAGCTTCTCTTGTTCCTTTGGCCCCCTCCTATCTCGCGACGACAACCTTACGAGGCGTTGAGCAAGGAGCGGCTGTACAGGTTCTGATAATAGGAGCCGGTCTCGCTGAGCGAAGTGGATGCCTCATAGGGGTGCTTGCTTTCCACCGCGTGTGGGGAGCTGTAGCCGCTGTAGGCCATGGCTTGCTCGTAGGACTTCAGGTCAATCTTGTGGTTCTGCTCCGTGGACATCAAGTTGGTGATGGAAAAGGGATGGTTGAAGTTGAACTGAGGGTCCATTTTGAGGTCGCTCGGGAGATCCAGGTTGGTAATCGAGGTGGCAAAGTAGTGGCTATTCATGGACTGGGAGATGGGGGCCGGCGAGGCCTCGGAAACTGGGGATGAGCCCTGACCCCCGGAACAATCGAGTTGCACCAAGCCCCTTTGCTCCTCGGAGCCATGGGAGGTGTCTGAGTGGCCCGACTCTGCTCCTTCCGAGCCCGTGTTGGGGCTCTGGCCTTCCTGAAGACCCTCAGGAATCTTGGACGTCTGCTCTTGGGCGTTGGAGCCTTTGGAGTTCGGCTTCTTGGCCTTGTCCTCGATTTTGAAACGCTTCTGCCTCCTCAGGTAACAGCCGTTCTCAAACATGTTGCCCGAATTCGGGTGGAGGGCCCAGTAGGAGCCTTTGCCGGGCTTGTCCGGGGAACGGGCCACCTTGACGAAGCAATCGTTGAAGGAGAGGGAGTGGCGGATGGAGTTCTGCCAGCGCTGCTGGTTTTCGCGGTAGTAAGGGAAGAGGTCCATGATCCACTGGTAGATCTCGTTGAGGGTCAGCATCTTGCTGGGGGCCTGCTGAATCGCCATGGTGATGAGGGAGATGTAGGAATAGGGAGGCTTAGCGTGGGTCAGCGTGCGCCGGTACGACTTGTTGATCTCCTTGGGCCTGTTCATGCCTGACGGCGAGTAGCTTAGCGGGGCCATGGACTGGCCGACATTTTGGTAAGGTGACAGAGAGTTGAGTGTGGGGGCCTGAGCTCCCAGCTGAGTCAATACTGGGCTGACGGGAGACGCCACCGACGGGAGGCCCATCGAACTGGTGTCGTTGGTCAGTCCGGTGAGAGAAGGGCTACTCAATCCGCTGTTTGGATAAGGCATGTTCATGGAGCTGGGGGAAGTGAGGGGGTTCAGCGTCACGTAGGAATTAATCGAGTTCATAGGCCCCAAGCTGGACGTCATTGTGCTCACCGAAGGAAACACCTGTGGGAGACAAAAGGAGACGGTTACAGGAGAGTCGGAGCATACCCCAGGGAGACAAATGACAAAGAAATGGTCCAACATTTGATGCTTTCGATGGTTACAAAGCAGGCAGAAATCAAGAGGTGGAGCTTTTCCTGCCACTAAAAGCAGACAGCTGCACCTGTTGAATTTGTCTCGTGCCACAGATGAAAAGGTGTTGATGACGGAAAAACCGCTTGCCCAAAGAATGGAGGGAAAAGACCATTTTATGCTAGGAAGTATGCTAGGAAGAGGGTCCACTTGCACCACTGACACAAGTTATAAGAGAAAGGGAGACATTTCCTCACAGCGAATCACACGAAGGGAGGGATTGCAACCTCTCCCTTTCCTTGTTCTGCTAGGGAAAAAAATATACAGATGGGCCACAAATAGAAGGAAGATCTGCCACCAGGCTTGCCACTGAAATTTTGCGGAAAGGAAAATATGAGATGCACTTGAGAGTTCCCAGGTGAAACATCCCTGGTTAGTACCATCTCACAGGGAACAGAGAGTAGAAAATGCCCTCTCAGAAAGCTTGGGCTGCCATTGCTGAAGCTTTCCTCCATTTCAGACAAGGTGGGCTGGTGGTCCATGAGCCCAGTCATTTCCCCTTGGGGCGCCATCTTTGTTTACCAGTCCTTTATTTGCTCAAAGCCACCGAACCAGATGCTTCAAGGCAGCGAAGCAGCGCCTGCTATTTACATAAGATAGGGACTTAATTGGCAAAACTATTGATCCTCGAGGATAAGTGAGGATCTGCTGCCAAGGGATGGGTGATACCAAGCAATACAGTTTGGTGCCACAGTCCTCACTGGCCATATGCCTGTCGTCTGTTGCTGTGGGTGACGGGGGCCATAAATTTTGTTCACGGAGCCTGTTCTGAAGGCCTTGAAAGGCAGCAGGAAGACATCGGTGGACCTGAACGGGTTTTTGTTTAAGAAAGGAGACCTGCCTGAAAAAGCTAGAGTGTTGCGTTTGGCTGGTAGGAAACCCAGATTTAAATCCCAGTTGAACCAAGAATTTCACTGAGACGAGAAGGACCACTGCTCATTTGTTATCTAAGAATCCAAAGGGGACTCTTGGTCTATCAGTGCCAACCTTTGAGAAGCAGCAGAGAAGAGAATCCTTCTTAAAAAGAAAAATCCAGTCTCTTTTATAGTGACGACGACAGAGCACTTAGCATTTTAAAAGTGCTTTTTGGGTGCTCAGAGAGCATCACATACATGACCACAGCAATCCTTACATCAGGCCTGTAAGGCAGTTCTTTATTACTACAGATGGCCAAGGGAGGGGTGGGGCTGAGAGACAATGGGTTCCCCCCCCCACACACCTTTGAGCATTATTTAGCCCATGGGTAGGCAAACTAAGGCCCGGGGGCCAGATCCAGCCCAATCGCCTTCTAAATCTGGCCCGCAGACGGTATGGGAATCAGCGTGTTTTTACATGAGTAGAATGTGTCCTTTTATTTAAAATGCATCTCTGGGTTATTTGTGGGGCCTGCCTGGTGTTTTTACACGAGTAGAATGTGTGCTTTTATTTAAAATGCATCTCTGGGTTATTTGTGGGGCATAGGAATTCGTTCATTATTTTTTTCTTCAAAATATAGTCTGGCCCCCACAAGGTCTGAGGGACAGTGGACTGAAAAGGTTTTCTGACCCCTGATTTAGCCATTTGTCTCCTTCCCCACCCCATTCAAATTAGATTGGAATAGCCTCCACCCACATGTATCTGAATTTATATATGATAAACAACTTTGGTCTTTCATGTCCATACCAACAAGCATTCCCTTTTGTTTTTGCGCCTGCTTTCTCATTGGTTGATTCAGTTATGCCAATTAAGAACTGACGGGGCACGCATGCAGATAGCTGTGGCGCGTGCAAAAGCACCCCGGTTGCGCAGTTATAAATTTGCTTGTGTTGCTTTCTGGTTTTGTGCAAAGCTGAGGGATAAATAAATAAACAACCACACACACACACCGCCTTTTCAGGACTCAGAGCGCACCATAAATAGTTATGAGTACGACTGGAAAAGAAATGAACGCATTGAGGAAGTAGCAGACATGGAAAGGAGAGTGGCAGAAAGCGAGGGTTGCTTTCGTGTCACCCTAAAACACGGACACAAATCGCCTGCAACCCTGAACGGAGCAGTTTGCAGCCCGGCTTTGCTCAGCTTATCGGATCATCCCCCTAATCGGGGAACCTGAATTTATGGAAGGAAAGCATTGAGGTGGGGGCTGCTTGGGGTGTGGGTGTGTGTTAACGTCATGTGGACTATGCAAATTCACTGAGAAACAGACATTAAACTCCGTTACGGGCAAGGCTGGCATGGCTTGCCTAAGGTCCACCTATTTAGCCGAGGTGAGATTTCAACTGGGGATTTTCCTGGCGTGACACTGTTTGGCGCTACACTATTCAGACCTGTTCCGCCTTCCATTTCTTGGAATAAAGCAATCCACCCAAATGTTTGTCTAACAGCCTCCTGCAACCTGTTTTATTGCTCCACCCTCACAGTTATGGGTGGTGGAGCAGACGGGCTGTTCTATTGGTTCACCGCCCTTAGAAAATTCCTGGTTATGCAGGGTGTGTGTTGCAGAATGTGGGGCAGGACCACCACCACTTGAGGGGTGCTCTAGGAGGGGCAGGTGGAAGAGCCTTTTGTGGGGCTGGTGGTTTCTCCAGACTGTCCCATCATTCCCAGTCTGATTTGGGGGAAGAGGAAGTAGAGGAAGAGCCACTGTTTCGTTCTCATGAAAGCTCCTTGTGTGTGACTTGAGGACCAGGGAGGGTCAGAAATGTCCTCTTCTGCTACTCTTCTGGTGCCAACATTATGCTCCCAGTCTACAGATTCTCCCATGCCACTGCATGCAACCTTATGTGAAAATCTGCACATTATCTACACATAAGCCCTCCTTTTCTGTTTTGAAGCTAACTGTGGATCAACGTTTCTGCCAGCGTTTCCGCTAACCATTGTTTCCACTGAGCTGTTGTTCAAAGTGGGTCGGGAAACTGTGGTTTGGGCTAACAGAAATGGCAGTGTAGATGTAGCAATAATCATAATTTGTTCTGGGAGGCATGATTGACTGTGCAAGAGGGGAGGAGGATTCTAGGAGCCCTTTCCTCGATCTCCTGAGCATGGTTTGAAGATGGGACAGAAAAAAATGCAAGGAAATTTCCCCCCCTAAAAGCAATGCTACTTAAGTTTCCCAAGCAACAGCTAACCATTTTGCAGAAAATGGAGTCTGGAAATGTTCCTAAGATGTACAACACCATGCTTAGAGATGGTCAAGAAACACAACACACTGTCAATCGAACGCGAATACCTTGGGTCAAGGTATATGTAAAGTAAGAGACCTTGGAAGAACTTCTGGCCAGAGGAGCAAAAACCGTGACTGGTTTTAGAACGGGGCAATTGATTCCTGAATTTCGGAGTAACTGATTTCAGAACAGAGCTGGATGTATGCACAAATATATGCATTTAATGGTAGGATACATTTTAATTTGGAATTTGGGGCTGTGTGGCATTGTGCCTATAATTTATCTTCCTTCCGAAATGTCAGAAATGCCATTATTATTATTATTATTATTATTATTATTATTATTTATTGTCTTGGGGTTCTTGTGAACTTGCACAGGAAGTCTAAGGGCTCTTCAGTGTGGCAGTTTGAAAATGTAATCCTGTATTCTCACTGTGGCCAATCAGATCGACGCCCAGGAGGGAAACCCCGGGCAGGATCAGTGCACAATAACAACTCTCTCCTCCTTTGCCTTCCAGCAACTGGGATTCAGAATCATACCGCCCCATTGAACAAGGCTGATAGCCATTGATAGCCTTTTATCCTCAACAAATTTGACTAATCCTCTTTAAAATCCATCTGAACTTGTCTGCAAGTTCCATTGTTTAACTGCATGAAAAAGCACTTTTATCTGCCCTGAACCTTCTGACATTCAGCTTCATCTTTATGAGAGAGGGGAGAAAAGTTTCTCTACAAAAAGTGGTTCCCATTTAGCTAATTACTGAGGACCCCCTCCCTATTTTTCAAAAGCCCAGCCACAGGACCCCCTAATTTTGAAAAAAATAATAATTCTAGATTCAGGTAGGTACTGTGTTGGTCTGACACAGTCAAAATATATTAAAAAATTAAAAAATTGTCCAGTAGCACCTTAAAGGTAAAGGGACCCCTGACCATTAGGTCCAGTCGTGGCCAACTCTGGGGTTGCGGCGCTCATCTCACTTTATTGGCCAAGGGAGCCGGCGTACAGCTTCTGGGTCATGTGGCCAGCATGACTAAGCTGCTTCTGGCGAACCAGAGCAGCGCACGGAAACGCCGTTTACCTTCCCGCCGGAGCGGTACCTATTTATCTACTTGCACTTTGCCGTGCTTTCGAACTGCTAGGTGGGCAGGAACTAGGACCAAACAATGGGAGCTCACCCCGTCGCAGGGATTCGAACCGCCAACCTTCTGATTGGCTCTGTGGTTTAACCCACAGTGCTACCCATGTCCCAGTAGCACCTTAGAGACCAACTAAGTTTGTTCTTGGTATAAGCTTTCGTGTGCATTACCTCTGCATATATATTTTTTTGAACAAAATGTGGGGTAGCCCCTAATAAGCAAAGGATTCTAGGTATACTAAAAGTAAAAGGGAAAAAAGACTAGGGCTAAGGGATATCTGTTTTTCAACATCATGATGTATCAGCAGCTAAACTTCTTGATGTTCTGAAACTAGAGATCAGGCGTGGGGATGAAGGAAGGAGCAGAAGGTTGGGCGGATGGGACGAGGAGAGGAAACTGAGTCACTTCCACAGCATGGTTTGAGTGGGAGGGGTTGGGGATGGGGGGGAGTAAGCCTGGGCGATATATCAATACAGTGGTACCTCAGGTTAAGTACTTAATTCGTTCCGGAGGTCCGTTCTTAACCTGAAACTGTTCTTAACCTGAAGAACACTTTAGCTGATGGGGCCTCCTGCTGTTGCCGCGCCTCCGGAGCACGATTTCTGTTCTCATCCTGAAGCAAAGTTCTTAACCCGAGGTAATATTTCTGGGCTAGCGGAGTCTGTAACCTAAAGCGTATGTAACCTGAGGTACCACTGTACCTTGCTTGTCAAACAGTTTGGCTCCCGAACAAATGTCGCAAACCCGAAAGTAAGTGTTCCAGTTTGTGAACGTTTTTTGGAAGCCAAACGTGTGACGCAGCTTCCGATTGAGTGCAGGAAGCTCCTACAGCCAATCGGAAGCCGCACCTTGGTTTTCGAACGCTTCTGGGAGTTGAACGGATTAAGTTCGACAACCAAGGTACCACTGTATATTGCCCAGGGCTGGTATGAGGGGCAGACCGTGGCGGCGGCTTCACTTGGTGATGTATTGCTGGTGAAAATGGGGGGGGGGGGAACAAGCTGCAGCGAGGACAGTGGTGGCTTGACACTGGCTCCTTTCTGAAATTGTGCCACACCGTGCGGTGTTTAGCTGGCCGTCTGCTCTGCCAAAGAGAGGGAAAGGCAGAGCCTCACATTCAGCTGCCCTGGTCACCCTCCGTTATTGGCGGAGATCATTGTGCGATATCAGCGGCGCCTCAAAATCGGCTGCTGTGCCCTCGTTCGCACGAGGAGCGATATAGGGTTAAAATTGTTATCGTGGTGTGATTTCGAAACCGATTTTGGGTCAGCATACAGTGGTACCTCAGGTTAAGTACTTAATTCGTTCCAGAGGTCCGTACTTAACCTGAAACTGTTCTTAACCTGAAGCACCACTTTAGCTAATGGGGCCTCCCGCTGCTGCCGCGCCGCCGGAGCCCGATTTCTGTTCTCATCCTGAAGCAAAGTTCTTAACCTGAAGCACTATTTCTGGGTTAGCGGAGTCTGTAACCTGAAGCGTATGTAACCTCAGGTACCACTGTATTGAAAAATCGCACAGCGCTAAAGCAGACCGTAAAATTTGCGATATTACTATGCAAAAATGACAAAATTAGAGTTGGGGGCTACAGACAAGAGATGGGGCGATGGACCCCCAGGGGTCCCTAGACCCCTAATTTCGATCCACTGCTCACGCTTGCAGATTTTTCTCAGTGTCCACATTATGTTGTCCTCATCAAATTGCTGCCCTGTATATATTTTTTTACCCATTCAATCCAGATTCGCCTACTGTTTCCTCCTTTCAATTACGAGGTTATCCAAAGAAACGGGAAATCAGGATTAAATGGGGAAGTAGGACAGCATTTTGATGGTGATGTTGCCATGTGGACGCTGTGCAGAACTTGTGTGCGTGTGCCTGCAGGCGCCAGTGTGTTTGCCAGTGCTTCCTATCACGCCCACAAAAGATTTCAATAAATATCCCCTCAAATATCCACAGTGCGCAAGAGACGTGTCTGCCCTTCCTGCTCAGTTGAAATTTGCCTTGGCTCGTCCTCTCCTAACTTGAACAGGCCCTCTTAAACATGTCCACATATCATACTGGGGGCCAGTTGGGCGGCCCCTGCGTTCTGGGTTGCCACCCAGTGGCTTGGGTGCCCAGGTGGCACAAGCAGCAAAACTTTAGTGTATGGAGGATTCCCAGACCGTCTTCTCCCTGAACATGTAGCCGCCGACTCTCTTAATTTGACCTTATTTGAAAGAAAATCAGTGCATACATTTGGGGGGATTGTGGCATCTTATGGAGCAAATGAGATGTGGGTGGCGCTGTGGGTTAAACCACAGAGCCTAGGGCTTGCCAATCAGAAGGTTGGTGGTTCGAATCCCCGCAACAGGGTGAGCTCCCGTTACTCGGTCCCTGCTCTTGCCAACCTAGCAGTTTGAAAGCATGCCAGTCCAAGTAGATAAATAGGTACTGCTCTGGCGGGAAGGTAAACGGCATTTCTGTGCGCTGCTCTGGTTTGCCAGAAGTGGCTTAGTCATCTGGCCACATGACCCGGAAGCTGTACCCCGGCTCCCTCAGCCTATAGAGCGAGATGAGTGCCACAACTCCAGAGTCGGTCATGACTGGACCTAATGGTCAGGGTCCCTTTACCTTTATGGAGCAAATATTCATCTGCTGCTGTTCCTCTAATGTTATTTTCTGATGTCTTGTACTATTTTATTGTTACAGTGGTACCTCAGGTTACAAACAGACTCCGCTAATCCAGGAGTAGTACCTCAGGTTAAGAACTTTACCTCAGGATAAGAACAGAAATTGCGCTGCAGCGGCAGCGGGAGGCCCCATTAGCTAAAGTGGTACCTCAGGTGAAGAACGGTTTCAGGTTAAGAACGGACCTCCGGAACGATTTAGGTTCATAACCAGAGGTACCACTGTGCTTGAATTTTTTTGTCATTGCATTTTGCTATTACGTCCCTCGCCGAGGCTAGATCCCCTGAAAGGCACGGGATAGAAATCTGTGAGGAGGCCAATGGCAACTCCACGTGAAGTCATGGGGTGGAGAGAGAGCTTGCTTCTGTTTTTTAAAAGGTAAAGGTAAAGGGACCCCTGACCATTAGGTCCAGTCGTGACCGACTCTGGGGTTGCGGCGCTCATCTCGCTTTATTGGCCGAGGGAGCCGGCATACAGCTTCCGGGTCATGTGGCCAGCATGACTAAGCCGCTTCTGGCGAACCAGAGCAGTGCACGGAAATGCCGTTTACCTTCCTGCCAGAGCGTTACCTATTTATCTACTTGCACTGGTGTGCTTTTGAACTGCTAGGTTGGCAGGAGCTGGGACAGAGCAACGGGAGCTGACTCCGTCGCGGGTATTCGAACCGCCGACCTTCTGATCATCAAGTCCTAGGCTCTGTGGTTTAACCCACAGCGCCACCCGCGTCCCCTGTTCTTTAGTGTGCAGTAAAACGGCACTTCACGAGCTTCCCGATTGGCATGCAAACGTTTGCAATGTCCACACAAACGTCATTGTCCCATATTCCCTCCACCATTAAATCCGGATCAACCCTTTCTGGGTGGAAATCCAATAATAAAAGAAAGAAGGAAATCTGCTGTCAACAGCTGATCCACACTATGTGACCAACCCATTTACAATATGAAGTCCCCACCTGGAAGCACCGTTTGCCCTGCTGAGCTAGTTCTGAGCTAGACACCAAAGGTATGATTCAGTAGAAGCCAAACCACGCATGAGTTTGTTTTTCCATCGCTGGAACTCCTAGCACAATTTTGTTCTTCAAAAAGCAACCACGGCGGGGAGGGGTGACTTGGGAGAGGAGGTTCCAAAGCTTTTTCCGATCACAGAAGACCAGTATATCATGTCGTTTGACTCTAAGGCACTTACAACAACAGTCAACACAAGTTTGGCTCAGCCTTCACCACCCTGGGGCAATCCAGATGTTTTAGACTACAACTCCCAGCTGTGCTGGCTGGGGCTGGTGGGAGTTGTAGTCCTAAACACCTGCAGGTTGCCAGGCCGGCGCAGGCTGCTTTTAGATGGTTTCCTACCTGATAATTCCTCCTGCGTCTCCTTTAGACCTGCCTTGGGTGTGTCTGCCTGTAACTTATTTTCCCCCCTGAGCCAAACATTGTAAACCCTTTTCAGAAAGAGCGAAGGAGATTAGCCTGCTCCCAACCAAGGTTGCCTTCCTATTGTTTCTGAGAAGGCAAATGGCTTTTGAACCTTCTTTCATTATCTTGGATTAGAGGGAACTATTTCAGGGCCGTCCAGCAACTCTCCTCTTCACGTGGCTGCGATTTTATTAGCCAGATGTTCCTGCGGTCCAGTAGGAAATTTCCTTCTCCTCGCTTGCCCTGGCTCCCCAGAATGGGTGCAACCCATCACTGGGCAGGATTCATTGGAAAGCATAGAATATAGGCCATAACAAAATTGCACACAAGTGGCGTTTTGACACAGCGTGTTCACACGGCGCTCGCAGATGCAAAGCGCGCCGGACAAATGAGCGTTTGTAAATAAGCGGGAAGGACACATGGTTTCACGGTATGTTTACAAATACACGACACTTTCATTGTGTTTACCATTATAGATACCATTATGTATGCAGCAAACACAACATGCCCCATAAATTGTGAGTTGGCCGGGACCCATCAGTTTGCAGAGGCTGCACCAGCTGGCTCCCTTCCCCCTAACACGCCAGTTGCACTTTGAGAAAAATGATTTTGGAACTTAATATATGGACGTCATGGTTTAGGTTTGAGCCCTGCACAACATCACACGCATGCTCTGTAACTGAACACATTTCCCTGCGCTACGAATAAGTTTGATGACTCTTGCTATTAAATAGGGGGTGAGAACTTCAATACATAACACTTGCTTTTCGTTTCAGTAAGGTTTCAAGCTCGCAGGATTATAAAGAAATGTTTAGGATGGTGACCTCGGGGCCTTCACGCTCTTTTCTTCCGCAACCGGGATTGAACAGAAGTTTAAATTATCTTCCCCCCCCCCTCCGGAAAAGCTGTCCAATTGTGGGCGTGCAATCTTCTTTAGAACCCTCTTCGCTTTTTCCATCCTTTGCAACTTTTCCCGCTGCAGGTTTTGCCGGTTTTTGCTGCTCAGGAGGAGAGCGTGGGGTTTAGATTTTCCATGGCCTCTCTCATCTCCCTGATAGCCCCAAATCCTTTCTAAACAGCACAGCAGACGCTGGCATTGTGCAAGCTGGACCGGGGCCATCACCCCCTCCTCACCCCCACCCCCGGACAGGCAGCCTTGGACATTAGAATCTGTTGTTTGCATGCGGGGGCGGCGGCGGGGGGGGGGCAGGTCTGGCAACCAGCCCTGGCTTGGTCTCCCCTTTCCCCAAAGGTATCTCACATCCCTCTGCACTGTGTACGAGAAGACCTTTGAAACATGGCGACAGCCACATCAAAGCCCACCCCTTTGTTGGGAAACCAGGAGTCAAATCTGCTCCGTCCCTGCAGCTGAGGAGATAGGGCCGGTTTGCAAAATCTTGCTCGTTGAAGCATTAAACTGGGGTAACCAACATGCCCCCTGGTTTAGCAGCCGCACGGTGCAATCCTGACTCAGGGTTTGTCCACCCTACCTGTTGCTGTCCCCCAGTGAAAACCCACTCTCTAGCGCTTAATCGGAGCAAACAGCAATTCCGGTTTCCCCTGGATTGACGTTTGTTCCGATCAGTCGCTAAAGAGCGGGTTTTCCTTTTGAAGAGAGTGGAGCAAGGGGGAAACTGCTCAGAGCCGTGCTTTCTAGAGATGGCACAAGCAGAAGTGTGGATGTCCCACTGTGTTCAGGAAGGCTCCCCTCCTAGTATATTCTGATGGGACTGCAGCCCCAGGCACTGGGTACCCTCAAAGTGCGCCAGCGCCATGGTCCTGCCTCTCACTTTGTAAAAGTGTGCCATTGCTTTTCCGAAACATCAGGCCTGTGAGTAGGGACTCTTCGTTTTTGCGAGGCACCGGACCTCATTGTAGGCCAAGAGTGGCCCTCCAGATGTTGCTATCATCATCGCCGGCTATTGGCTATGCCAGTTGGGGCTGATGGGAGTCCAACAATATCTGGAGGGCCAGAGATTTAGGCACATGAAATACTTAGGGCTGCAAGCCTGAGTTGATTAACTGGATAGGCAAAACAATTAAAAGCCACGTTGATCAACTAAAAGGCGGGTCCCAATTAATGGGACTATAGGTTTATAACTTTTGCATTCAAGGAATTCAGCTTTTTAGTACAAGTTGCTTTTGTGTCAAATGTCATGTTAGGTGTCTTCAATACCCCGAAGCAATATCTGTCTGCAATATCCCCAAAGGAAGTACGTGTTTGTTTGTTCTTTTGCTTTAGACCTATGTGATTTTTACATGTGCAGATTTATGGGTGGCGCTGTGGGTTAAACCACAGAGCCTAGGACTTGCCAATCAGAAGGTCGGCGGTTTGAATCCCCACGACGGAGTGAGCTCCCGTTGTTCAGTCCCTGCTCCTGCCAACCTAGCAGTTTGAAAGCACGTCAAAGTGCAAGTAGATAAATAGGTACCGCTCCAGTGGGAAAGTAAACGGCGTTTCCGTGCGCTGCTCTGGTTTGCCAGAAGTGGCTTAGTCATGCTGGCCACATGACCCGGAAGCTGTACGCCGGTTCCCTCGGCCAATAAAGTGAGATGAGCGCCGCAACCCCAGAGTCGGTCACGACTGGACCCTAATGGTCAGGGGTCCCTTTACCTTTACCTAGTGGATCCACTTAACTGGTTAATCGCCCCAAGCTGTGATCCAAAATACACTTACTTGGGTGAGAAAGCACCACTGAAAATAGTTATTTCTAAATAAACATGGCCTGGGTAGAGATGCATGAGATTGTGCTGCTTTCATTAGTCAAGTGAAAGTCCCAACATTACATCAGCAGTAATATATCATTTATCTTGGTGGCATTGGGAACACGGAGCTTTGCAGAATAACAAAATTCTAAATCAACCTTCCCTAAACTGGTGCCCTTCAAATGTTTGGGACTGCAACAACTCCCATCGAACATCTTTGTTTCTCAAACTTTTTGAACTTGAGCATCTTTTCTGGACTTTATTTTATGACACACACATGCTCCCCAGGAGGAGGAAAGAAGACTTTACTTGCTAAGATCCTTTCCTTCCTTGGAATTTTGCCCCCACGTTTTTGAGGACCAGTGTGTTAGGTGCAGATGCATTCAGCAGGGCCCCCAAAGCCAACTTTTAAAAAAAGAAAAGTCGCATCATAGAATGGTAGAGTTGGAAGAGAATCTGTGGGTCATCCCACAGACTGCGGAGAGAATAATTGGGTGCACTCTTTCCACCTTGGATCAAATCTATGCTTCCAGGTGCCATAAAAAGCTGCAGAGATAGCGCAGGATAGTGTCCACCCTATCTCTTTCAGCTTCTGCCTTCTGGAAGAAGGTACAGGGTTATAAAGACTAGGACTAGCCGCCTGAGAAACAGTTTCTACCCAAATGCGATTTTGGTTTTAAACTCAATGTAAGGAGTGTCTATGGGACGCGGGTGGCGCTGTGGGTAAAACCTCAGCGCCTAGGACTTGCCGATCGCATGGTCGGCGGTTCGAATCCCCGCGGCGGGGTGAGCTCCTGCCCACCTAGCAGTTCAAAAGCACCCTTAAGTGCAAGTAGATAAATAGGTACCGCTTTATAGCGGGAAGGTAAACGGCGTTTCCGTGTGCTGCTCTAGTGCCGGTTCGCCAAAGCAGCTTCGTCACGCTGGCCACGTGACCCGGAAGTGTCTGCGGGCAGCCCTGGCTCCCGGCCTCTAGAGTGAGATGAGCGCACAACCCTAGAGTCTGTCAAGACTGGCCCGTACGGGCAGGGGTACCTTTACCTTTTAAGGAGTGTCTATGGGAGTATATTGTATTTAAAAATGGGGTATCAGAGTTTTTAGGGGGCTAACCAGGTTGGGATAGCTGGGATAGCAGGCTTGTTGGGTTTTGAATGTTTTATGTAATAAAGATTATCGTATCGTATTGTATCCAGTCCAACCCCCTGTAATACAGGAATCCTGCCCACAGACAGGGCCATCTTACCCATAGGCACAAGGGGTGTGGGGCACCTGGGCGCCGGGCTCTCAGGGGCACCAGGCCAAGAGTCTGGGGCCCGAGAGTTGAGTCCGGGGAAGAGCCCGTCCGTCAGTCAGAGCGCTGTGGCAGGCTCTTCTGCTGCAGGTGGCTCTGTGCCGCGAGTTTGGGGGCGACCGCGCCAGCGAGACGCTGAGGTGGCCGGCCAGCTCCACCCTCCTGAGCGCCTGGGACTGGGCAGCCTGGGGGGGGGGGGCACCGGGCAGATCTTTGCACCCCGGTGCCAAATATGCTTAAGACAGCCATCCCTGGATGGGCTCAAACCACCAATGTTCTGGGTTAACTAGTCAGCCCCTTAAGCAGCAGGTTGGGAAGGCAACAGGGGGAAGTGAGGGGCAGGAATAGGACGTGATGAATGAGATCCAAAGGCATGTATTCACTTATTTGTTTTAACTGGAGATTCTATTTGGAAATTCAGAAGGATGCCACTGTTGTTGACTGGCCCTGCTCCTGTGCTTGGGGGTGTGGTGGTGGGGAAAACATCGCTTGCTGAATCTTCATGTAAGACTTCTGTTGAAAGCGTAGGAGCAGGGGCTATAGAAATGCTGGCAACTCTTTTAGACCAGTTGCAGGGTAGGAAAACAGTGGGTTTTCCCATCTGTCCATACATTATACAGTGGTACCTCGGGTTACATACGCTTCAGGTTACAGACTCTGCTAAACCAGAAATATTACCTCGGGTTAAGAACTTTGCTTCAGGATGAGAACAGAAATCGGGCTCCGGCGGTGCGGCAGCAGCGGGAGGCCCCATGAGCTAAAGTGGTGCTTCAGGTTAAGAACAGTTTCAGGTTAAGAACGGACCTTCGGAACGAATTAAGTACTTAACCCGAGGTACCACTGTACACTGGAGCGGGGATTCTAATTCACATCAGCATCATATACAGCATAATTCCATGCAGAATCACCCTTGCTCCTAACCATAAAACTACTTCTAAGTGGGGGAAACCCAGACTTTAATGCTCCCCTGACTGTGAACATGCCTGGGCGGTTTCAGTGTGCTAAGGACCAAGAAGTCAGCTCTGCATAATGCCTCTAATATTCGGGAGTCACGTGTCGGGAATAACAAACCCACCCTCTTCCTAGGTCAGCTCTCCTGTGCCGGCTGGGACCGATGGGAGTTGTAGTCCAAAACATCTGGAGGGTGGGATAGAAACGATGTCGGGTGAAAGGGTTCGCCCCCCTCAAGTGCTGCAGCCCTCATCCTCCTGCTTTTTTTAAAAATCATTTTTATTGATTTGCCACTAAAAACAGCCAATCAACATATCCACATCACAATCCAATCAAAAACAATAAACTAAAATAAAAAACCCACCAAATTGCAGTCCAAATTGTTAATTATTAATTTTTCCAGGCTCCCCATAGTCTAGACCTCTGAAGAATATCTCCAATATCTTCGTTCTTGTTTTCATATTTTCCACATTCTGATCTTAACGCTTTTAATCCACCAAAAAAATGTCATAGAATCCCATCACAGCTCCTGTGCCACATCCAGGTTTGTCATGATAAGGGCCTTAGCCCAGTGGTAGAAAGTCCCAAATTCAATCCCAGATAACTCCTGCTAGGACTTGCGTGCACCCGAGCGAGCAAAATGCGAATGTGCGTTGACCTGCCTCTCCGTTTCGGGGGGGGGGGGGTCCATATTACGGTTGTCTCCATTTCAGGGTTGTCCCAGAGCTTTCCCCCTCTAACTGTGGGGTTTTCCAGTCCTTGGCAAGTGCAGAACAGCCCGGATTGAAAAACCTTCCATTTAAAGGGGGTGGATGGGGAGAGAGGGCCGCGGGTGGCACTGTGAGTTAAACCACAGAGCCTAGGGCTTGCCGATCAGAAGGTCGGCGGTTCGAATCCCCGCGATGGGGTGAGCTCCCGTTGCTCGGTCCCTGCTCCTGCCAACCTAGCAGTTCGAAAGCACATCAAAGTACAAGTAGATAAATAGGTACCGCTCCGGCGGGAAGGTCAACGGCGTTTCCGTGCGCTGCTCTGGTTCACCAGAAGCAGCTTAGTCATGCTGGCCATGTGACCCGGAAGCTGTACGCCGGCTCCCTCGGCCAGTAAAGCGAGATGAGTGCTGCAACCCCAGAGTCGGCCGCGACTGGACCTAATGGTCAGGGGTCTCTTTACCTTTACCTTACGGGGAGAGAAGATGTGAAACAACCCTGGGGTGGTTTGGACATCGTCTTCTGGTGTGGGCAGGCCCAGACTCGGGAGAGCCTCTGCCAGTCAGGATAGATCATTGGTTCTAAAAGGCAGCTTCTTGGGTCTCTTGCGTAGGACTAGGAAAGACCCCTCGCGTCCCTGTCTCGTCTGGCAGAGCTGCCAGTCCCTGGTCCCCAATACAGAAAAGCTCCCCATGTTTCACAATGGACTGAAGGGAAGGCATGTATGTGTAGCTTGCCAGTCCTTCACCCCCCCCCTCTCTCTGCACCTCCTCCCTTTGTTCTCTGCACTGTTGAAATTTAGACTGCAAGCTCCTTGGGGGCAAGGACCTGCTTATTTAGCTTAGGCCATAAAGCTCTGCGTATATCAAAGGCTCTTTATCAGCAGCAGGACCTTGGCAGTTCTCCTGAGACCGAATTTTGCCGCTTTGAAAAGAGGTTCTGGAGCTCACCGTCTTGGAAACCTGGCTCAAATTAAACTCTGCTGCTGAATAGAGAACCCTGCCTTGCTCCGACGGAACGGGCCAAGCCAAAAATCACCCCCTTTCAACCATATCCTGTTGCCACCTTCCCTCTGAACGACACCCATTGGCTCTCGGGCAAAGTTTGCATCCTGCTCAGCAGGTTTCTGTTTGCTCCATTCCACGAAGACCACAGAAGGTGCTAAAATTAAGTCGGTTTTTCCTGCATGGGAAAGTTTGGACCAATTCTGAACATCTGGGGGCTGGGAGGGACGGTGGACTGGACCACTGGAGATGGGGAGGGAGAGAGAGAGGAAAAAAGAGCCGTTGTCTTAAAAATGGCTGGAAGTGCCAACTCCGTCTCGGCTTGCAGAACCTTTTGCTTTTCAACCAGGCCCCAGAAGGACTTGCATGTGAAATTGCCAAAGTTGTCACTGGCCCTACTCCTGTGCAGCTAACAGCAGCCTGGTGCAGAGATATTTTTTTTTGCAAATGAAGCTTTTCCCCATCATGTTAGCTCTATGCCAGGAAAATATTCACCTGCTAAATTTGTGCCAATCGACTCACTGCTTAAGGCACAGGGGCAGGACTAGTTTTTAAAAGTTGGTGACCCTCTTCTCGGTTTAGACTTCTACCAAACATTTCAGATTATTTTTTTTGGGGGGGGGGAGATTATAGAATACCTTTGGATTATAGAATACCTTTAGACCAAGCTGTCAAGCATCCCTTATTTGGCGGGACAGTCCCTTATCCCAGCGCCATGTCCCGCTGCTGTCCCTTATTGATGATGTCCCTTAAATAAGCTACTGAAGGTAATGGGGCCCTTTCTATGTCCAGCTGCGCTTTGTCAACAACAAATTGTTGCTGTTTTTTTGTGTTGAATATATGCTATATGGTAATTTATAGGACCTAATAGGTATCTAAAGCCATTTGCACGCAACAAAATATGTATTTTATCAAAGTAATTGTTGATCCCTTATTTTGGCTGCTGATCCCTTATTTTCGAGGCAGCTGGTCCCTTATTTTCAAATCTGTAAGTTGACAGCTACGACCAAGGGGAGTCAACTTAGTGCCCTAGTCTAGTTGTCAACTACAAATCCCACCATGTCTGACCATGGGCCATTCTGGCTTGAATGGATGGGAGTCGGAGTCCAGCAATATCTGAAGAGTACCATTAGAGCTGCTCCTGTTTTAGGTGACTTGGATATCCATCAATAATGGTAGCAATCAGTTTTAGGTATAAGGTAAAGGTAAAGGGACCCCTGACCATTAGGTCCAGTCGTGGCCGACTCTGGGGTTGCGGCGCTCATCTCGCTTTATTGGCCGAGGGAGCCGGTGTACAGCTTCCGGGTCATGTGGCCAGCATGACTAAGCCACTTCTGGCAAACCAGAGCAGCGCACGGAAGCGCCGTTTACCTTCCCGCCAGAGCGGTACCTATTTATCTACTTACACTTTGACGTGCTTTCGAACTGCTAGGTGGGCAGGAGCAGGGACCGAGCAACGGGAGCTCACCCCGTCGCAGGGATTCGAACCGCCGACCTTCTGATCGGCAAGTCCTAGGCTCTGTGGTTTAACCCACAGCGCCACCCGCGTCCCATAGTTTTAGGTATAATCAAGGCTAAAAAGAATTCCGCTAATAATTGTCAAAGAGATTCTGATTTAAACCATCATGAATGGGATAGGGAGGCCCTGTTACGACTCCCTGCTCCTATTTTGTGTCTTCGGAAGAACGGAGACTGCAGTCCTAAACACCCGTGTAGCAGCCCACTCTGAAACACATTGACTCAGAAGTAGGTTCCACAGGACTCCCCACGTCTTACTCCAAAGTAAATATGTACGGGACGGCAGCCCGTTATTGTACCTTTCACCCTACAGAGGTTTAAAACACCTGGGGGCATTTCTGCCTTAGAGAACACACGCCACAGCTCTGATCTAGGTCCCTGTCCTTCTGCTATATTTACACAAACAGAACAACTTTCAGAGACCCTCTCACACATCTGCCGATGACTAGAAAAGAAGTTTTCTTAACCCGTTTGTTTATTTGCTGCGGTCACAGATTTGACTGCAAAGCAAAAGTTTGCTGGGATTAAAAAATGGCAGAAAGGGAAACTAAAATCCAACCTAAGGATGTTAAGAGGGGTAGCAAACAAACAACCCGAACTCCTGCGGCACATTAAAGACTAACAGTTTTATCACGGCATAAGCTTTTGTGGAGTCCATGAAAGGTTATGCCATGATAAATCTGTGAGTCTTTAACATGACACAGGAGTCTTGGCTGATTTTAAACCAGTCTGCCTATCTGAAGGCAGCCCTGTATCGAGAAGATTTTAATATCTGATGTTTTGTAGTGTTCTTTCATATTCTTTTGGAACCTGCCCTGGGTGGCTAGGGGAATCCAGTTCGAAGGGAAGGGTACAAGTAATAAACTATCATCATCATCATCATCATCATCATCATCAAATCAGTCTGGATGAGTTATAGCACTCAATTCTAGGTTCTTTCTTACAAAGGCTGTGTATACACTCCCGTTGACTCAGCATTCGGTTTGCGTCAACCACTGGTTTGGGAGACACACATATGACCTTAGTCACAATCTGTATCTATCCCATTGTTTCTTAAGAAATACAGCATTTTGATGTGCTTCCTGCCCCCGGAGCAGCTTCAATATAAATTGAGAAAAAAGAATGAGCTAGCTGCATTTCAACACAGTACTGTGTACACGACCAAAGAGCCAAACTACCCAGGGCCTGTGAGATTTGTGAGTGGGTTTCCAAGAGGCATATTTAGTGATCAGTATCATTTGATTACATGTACAGTGGTACCTCGGGTTACATACGCTTCAGGTTACAGACTCCGCTAACTCAGAAATATTACCTCAGGTTAAGAACTTTGCTTCAGGATAAGAACAGAAATCGTGCTCCGGTGGCGCGGCAGCAGCAGGAGGCCCCATTAGCTAAAGTGGTGCTTCAGGTTAAGAATGGACCTCCGGAACGAATTAAGTACTTAACCCGAGGTACCACTGTATAGCAAATGTCAGCTTTCTCTTCAAGTACTTCCTCAATATGCATGTTAATATTGGTCATATTAGTGAGAGGACGAGTCAGTCGGTGAATTCCAAAAACCGTTATCTTCAAAATAAGTGAATACATAAGCAACATTTACAAATAAGAGATGCTTCGCTCTGAACACCTAAATCTGACCAGTTTTAAACCTTGCTTCCGGCATTCTGACCGGGTCTCCTTCCACATTTCTCAAAGAACTTCTGCAGAATAATGAACCCTCTTCCTGGTTCTATGCTTTTGTTCCTTGCGCCACTACTGTTGTGCATAACCCTGCTCCCATCTTTGATAGATTGTGATGTGAGGGGTGTGTTGTTCTTTTTAAAAGCTTCCACAGCTGTGAGTAGTGCGGAATGAGACCCTTCGTAGTTTTCCAGGTCCACCCTTTAAATAGTTTCATATCTAAGGTTCTGAGCAGTTCATGTACACAGAGATTCGTCATATTAGGTGTGGACGGAGCAACTTTCGCTAACACGTCAGCGCTGCCAAGCCTTCACAGAAATCTGGAACCTGAAGGAAGTGATAATCATGTGTTGTTCCCCTGCAGGGGCGCTGAGAGCTAAAACAATCTCCCTTTTGAAAAATATACGGTTCTCTTATAGGTCCTGCTCCCAGTATCTGGGAAGCTGAAGAATTTTTTATTTTTATTTTCTTTATTTTTAGTGGGGAGCTCAGGTGAGGACGCGGGTGGCACTGTGGGTAAAAGCCTCAGCGCCTAGGGCTTGCCGATCGAAAGGTCGGCGGTTCGAATCCCCGTGGCGGGGTGCGCTCCCGTTGCTCGGTCCCAGCGCCTGCCAACCTAGCAGTTCGAAAGCACCCCCGGGTGCAAGTAGATAAATAGGGACCGCTTACTAGCGGGAAGGTAAACGGCGTTTCCGTGTGCTGCGCTGGCTCGCCAGATCCAGCTTTGTCACGCTGGCCATGTGACCCGGAAGTGTCTCCGGACAGCGCTGGCCCCCGGCCTCTTAAGTGAGATGGGCGCACAACCCCAGAGTCTGTCAAGACTGGCCCGTACGGGCAGGGGGTACCTTTACCTTTTACAGGTGAGCCACCTAGGGGGTGTGCAAACAGGACATTCCCTCTTTGGGGTTGCACTCAAACTCCTTAGCTACTTTGTGCAAAGTGAAAATGTTTGTGCAGTTGGTAGTACCTAAAAACTGGTTCAGATTAATAAAACTGGAACAGCTTTGCTAGGGCAGACCACCTGTACCTATGAAAATAACGATTGCATCGTGGTATCTTGTTGATTAGATTGGTTTGTGTCGCTGGAATTTGCAGGCGCTGAGAACTAAAAAACAGCTAAGGCAGTCTGATAAATTGAGAGCCGTTCAGCTGATATCTCATTTTAACAGATTAATCGATTACTGAAAGAGTGTGCCAACTTTTGTCTTATGCAAAGTCCTGGCCAGCCTGAATGAAAGCACGTTTTTTCTCATTCTGAGGCGCACTAACAGCAAAGTTACTTATTAATCCAAGTCTTTTACGTGACTCAGTAGAAAGTGGCCCAATTGTAACATTTTCAGCAATAAGATAAACCTACATTAACCTGCAAGAGGGGTGACTCTAAACTGTTGCCGTGACCCACAGCCTAATTCAAACCCTTGTTTGTAGAACGGCAAATTTAAAACCATTTTAATCAATAAATGGGTAAGTCTTGCCCGAAATCCTTCTCCCACAGTGGCAAGCTTCCCATCAGTCTTAATGGAGCAGAATTTACCTTTTTTTTTAACCTTACTTGTCTGATTTTGCTGGTGGTGACTTTTATTTGTGGTGTGTCACAGAGAATGAAGAAATAATGGTGGTGTTAAGGCTGCCCGTTTGCTTTGATTCTCTCCTGCTTCTTTCAGCAATTTCAAAATGTGCCTGTATTTTGGTTCTAGTTTTAGGTCCACCTATTTAAAATTTAGTTTTAGATCAACCCACTAAACGTTTAGAATGCCTAAACATCAGCAAGCAGCCCCAGTTGTTCCCAGTGGTGAGATTTTTATGATTTTCATAATACAATAAAATAGCAAACAGAATAAGTAGAATACAGAGTCCTATCTTAAAAGTACTGTATTTTTCGCTCTATAAGACGCACCAGACCACAAGACGCACCTAGTTTTTGGAGGAGGAAAACAAGAAAAAAAATATTCTGAATCTCAGAAGCCAGAACAGCAAGAGGGATCGCTGTGCAGCGAAAGCAGCAATCCCTCTTGCTGTTCTGGCTTCTGAGATAGCTGCGCAGCCTGCATTCGCTCCATAAGACGCACAAACATTTCCCTTTACTTTTTAGGAGGGAAAAAGTGAGTCTTATGGAGCAAAAGTCCTTAGCTCCTCACAGCCTCTTATCCAGGAGACCTACATTTCCCTGTCTCTCACCCAGGGTCCTCCATCAACCATCTCCCACCCCCATGAGAATATAGTCTCTGGACCTTAATAAAGGTCAGCAAGCAGCCCTAGCTATTTTACTGCATTTTTTTAAATAAATGCAAATGGTTTACTGTATCCTCGGACTCAGCTATACAGCTTCAAATGAAATGTGTGTTGTAAAGTGCATTACACAAATTTGACACTAGATGGTGATGGTGAGCTATGGCAAAGTCAATATATTTTCCAAAACTTTTTTTTAAAAGCGTTTTCACAACGTTTTTTTTTAAAATATGTGTCTAGATTCCACCCTAGTCAAATTTTCTCGGTCCTGATGGTTCTGAATTACTCTAACCAAACCAAGGATGATTGTGTAAGGAGTCGGCTGCCTGGTGTGTTGAAATCTGGATTATTTTATCTCTGCTGCAGAATGAGAAGAAATTGTGAAGCAACTGCTCACGCGTAGGCTCCCCCTTCCCCCTTCTTTTTGACACTGAATTGGTTCATTTGGGTATAAAACCTCTTCACACCCTTTGATAATTTGAACTGAATTTACTACATAAGACAAAGGCACAATTCAGCAGATGAGAACTTCCTTTTGGGAAGGGCGGTTTCTAGATTTTAGAAGTCCTGAAAACAATCCCATTTGTCTCTGCTAAAATTCCTGGTTTACCCTCATCGACCAGCTGCTAGCTTTTCAGTTTTGGTCCATTTTTATCTTGTGTGTACTAATGTTTCCGCTGACTTTTTTTTTCCAATTGCCTGTTTCGATCTCGTTATATAGTTGGGTTATATAACTGGATTTCTTTTTTTTCTTCCTTTAAAAAATATTGAAA
This sequence comes from Podarcis siculus, assembly GCA_034642415.1. Lineage (NCBI taxonomy): Eukaryota > Metazoa > Chordata > Lepidosauria > Squamata > Lacertidae > Podarcis > Podarcis siculus. The sequence continues at coordinate 5,514,024 of JAXCMG010000044.1, read as the reverse complement.
ATGTTGGCGTATATAAATTTTTAAAAATATACATAACAAGGGGATATGCAACAAAATGTCATGGAACGGAGTGATCTTGTTTAGGGTGCCAGCCAGGCCGGTGTGCCCATCTCCAGGATATTCCATTCCGTTTCCCGTCCCCACTAGCATTCAAGGTTTCAGACAGCTTTGTGTACCAACTGAGCATGCTCAACTCTAATTGGGCTGATTGATTATCTATCTATCTATCTATCTATCTATCTATCATCTATCTATCTATCATCTATCTATCTATCTATCTATCTATATCTATCTATCGCCCACCCTTCACTGTAAGCTCCTAGGGCAGGTTACAGCATTAAAAACAAAATTAAAAACAAATTGTGGGTGTCCCTCACACTTAGTTCCTCTCTCCCTAGTTCTGCAGACATTGGGGTCCCCCCCCCCAAATCTGTTGCCACCTCTCTTTGGTATATGCATGGCGTCATTTTGGGCACATAAAAGATTCCACTGTTTACAGACTCTTCAAACGGAACAGAGGAAAAATAAAAGTGTAAGAAACTGACTATGCTGGGGCAGATCGAAAGTCACCAACCGCAGCTCCACTGTATGTGTTCCTAGGAAGCTGGCCGTGACAGAGATGTAACCATTCCCTGCAGTTCGTCCCCAGAAACTAGTAATCAGGTAGACAGCCTCTGGCCATGGAGGCTCCCTTTCTAGCTAGGTAAAGGTAAAGGGACCCCTGACCATTAGGACCAGTCGTGGCCGACTCTGGGGTTGCGGCGCTCATCTCGCTTTACTGGCCGAGGGAGCCGGCGTACAGCTTCCGGGTCATGTGGCCAGCATGACTAAGCCACTTCTGGCGAACCAGAGCAGCACACGGAAACGCCGTTTACCTCCCCGCTGGAGGGTACCTATTTATCTACTTGCACTTTGACATGCTTTTGAACTGCTAGGTTGGCAGGAGCAGGGACCGAGCAACGGGAGCTCACCCCGTCGCGGGGATTCGAACCGCCTGATCTGCAAGTCCTATGCTCTGTGTTTTAACCCACAGCACCACCCGTGTCCCTCCTTTCTAGCTACAACTGTTGATAAGCCTTAATCCTTCATGAAATCAGGATGCCTAAAGTTAACTGTGTCCTTTCCTCTGACAGGCATTTAAAGTGCATAAATAAATAAAGCTGGGAATTTTAAAATACTGTACAGTAGGAAGTGTTCTTAATGTGCCGGCGCGGATTTCACCCGGTGAAACCAAATCTTCCTAGAAAGGGAAAAGATTCTGACACTGTTTGAAGGCGTGTTGGATTTGCCCTTTTGCACATTCGTCTTATACAGAGGAGCTTTATCAGGGAGAACGAACGAATGTGTTAGAGGGGGACTAGGAGAGAGGATTGGAATCATGCGCCCTTACTCTGCCCCACTGTTCTCCATTCACAGGGCTTTAAGTTTCACCCCCTTGCTTTTCAAAACAGCCACCAGCCTGGACGGCTTTGGAAAGGGCTGCAAACGCAGCAAATGTTTTGGGGACGGGGTTGCCTGGCATGTTTTGCAATGACGTCCCCCCTCCATTTGCATGAAAAAGTCCTTTTTGAAGCTTATAGGTGGGTTCCAGAGCAGTTGCTCGGTCCCTGCTCCTGCCAACCTAGCAGTTCGAAAGCACGTCAAAGTGCAAGTAGATAAATAGGTACCGCTCTGGCGGGAAGGTAAATGGCGTTTCCGTGCGCTGCTCTGGTTTGCCAAAAGCGGCTTAGTCATGCTGGCCACATGACCCGGAAGCTGTCTGTGGACAAACGCCGGCTCCCTTGGCCTATAGAGCAAGATGAGCGCTGCAACCCCAGAGTCGGTCACGACTGGACCTAATAGTCAGGGGTCCCTTTACCTTTACCTAAGCTACTGAAGGTAATGGGGGCCTTTATATGTCAAGCTGTCCTTTGTCAACAACAAATTGTCACTGTATTTTGCGTTGAATATATGCTATATGGTAATTTATGGACCTAATACGTATCTAAAGCCATTTGCGCATGTTGCCATGCAACTAGTCCATGCAGAATGTAGGCACCCTATACAGTAGAACCTCGGCTTTTGCAACTTCGGGTTGCAAAAGCAGCAAACCCGGAAGTATTTTCCCAGGTTTCGCTGCTCGTGCATACGCAGAAGTGCTCTACGCACCGCACGCATGTGCAGAAGCACTCTATCGCGCTGCGTGCATGTGCAGAACAGGCACCTCTTGTTGCAGAAACCTCGGGATCCGGACTGGAGCTCCAGAACAGATCCCATCCGCAACCGGAGGTACTACTGTATATAGAAATGAGCAAATCCGTGATATTTTAGGGCAGGGGTGTCAAACTCAAATTCATCGGGGGCCGCATCAGCAGTTTGGTCACCCTCAAAGGGCCGGTTGTATCTGTAGGACTATGTAAAGAACATGTAAAGTGGAGGTTTCCTGTGTAGAACGGCCGGCGCCGCTAGAGGGCAGACGTTCTCTGGCTTGTAGGCTGCCGCGCATGCGCTGAAGAGGCGGCTTTCTTGTGTCAAAAAAAAAAAAAGCGAGAATAAAAGGTGAAGGCTGGCGGCCAGCGGCGGCTACATGGGCCACATGATGAGGTCTGGCGGGCCGGATTCGGCCCGTGGACCTTGTGTTTGACACCCGTGTTTTAGGGAGCAGGCTAGCAGGCGAGGCCCATGACTTACATCATAGGAGCCTACGCAACACAAAACACTCTTGCTGTATGTAGGTTTTATTTTATTTGTTTTTTTATCTTATATTTTGGAAGTGTACATCCAGGGTTTTTTTCCCTTTAATTTTTTGGGGGGCTCCCAAGAGAGTGGGGCCCTAAGCTATAGCTTGTTTAGCTTATACGTAAATCCGGCACTGCACCCAGCTAGTAACTTCTGCCAGGTGCTTGGACCCAGTACAAGAAGTGGTGCTAATGGCAAAGTGACCCAGACTTGGTCACTCCAAATCCCACACCATAAGTGTGGTCTCTCTTGGCATGGACTCAAATGATCCCGACACCATCAAGTCTCGCTTGGCCCCCAAGACTAACTTGGGCTGTTCTTAGTTTTCACTGGATGTTGCTCAGTGAGTCATCCCAAACAGAACTTTTGAGACGTCAACTTTTCACGCATTCAGTTTTTTTTAAAAAAAGGATTTGTGTTTTAGTTGTTTATTACGATTATATACAGCAGGCTTCCTCAACCTCGGCCCTCCAGATGTTTTCGGCCTACAATTCCCATGATCCCTAGCTAGCAGGACCAGTGGTAAGGGATGATGGGAACTGTAGTCTCAAAACATCTGGAGGGATGAAGTTGAGGAAGCCTGGTATACAGCCTTTCTGCCAAGACACCCAAGGTGGTTTACAAATTATAAAATACCAAAACAAATAAATCACATGAAATATTGTATATATGTAGATCTGTATCAATTAGCTGCTACTTAAGCATTCTTAAATCCATCCTTTGCTAATCATCCTGCCTTTTTAAAACTGTAAATCTAGGGGCAGACTTTAAACATCATTATTACTGTGCAATGCATGGTCCTTAAGGCACAGTCTGGGGAAAGGACCACGGTTCAGGGGCAGAACATGTCCTTTGCATGCAGAAACTCCCAAATTCAATTCCTGGCATCCCAGGAATGGTATAGTACTGCTTCTTAAGTTCTTCTGTTCCATGCCATCTGGCTACTTTTAACACTCTACTGCTTTATTTATGATGTGTCTTATTCTATATTTTGTAGATCACTTAGTGATCTACGATTGGAGACCATTCATAAATATTGCAAATTATATCTGGAAATGGCCACAAGCTCACTGGTAGAGCATCGGCTTTGCAAGACGTGCTCAGCCACACCTGCAGGTAGACATCCCTGCCTGAAACCCACAGAGAGCTGCTACCAGTCAGTGTAGGCAATACTGAACTAGATGGGGTTATCCTCTGCCTTGGGATCAGGCAGGTTTGTTTTTCCTTTTTGTTCTGACTGACCCTATGCTGGAATAAGTGGACCTCGGATCTGATCTTTGGGAAGCCTGCAAACAGGACCTGAGCACTACAAGTTCTTCTCTGTCGTAAAAAAATCATAAGATTTTTATATATTATTATTATTAGCAGCAGTAGTAGTAGTATTAAATTTATGTACTACCCTTCATGTGTGTGTGTGTCTATGGGATGTGTGGATCCAGAACTGGCCTCCACAGTCACTTACGGACTCACGTTTAAGACCGTGTTCATGGAAAACAATCTTACTTGGCTACGATTGATCGCCAAAGACAGACATAGTCAAACTCAGCCCTCCAGCTGTTTTGGGACTACAACTCCCATCATCCCTAGCTAACAAGACCAGCGGTCACAGATGATGGGAGTTGTAGTCCCAAAACATCTGGAGGGCCGAGTTTGACTATGCCTGGCCAAAGAAGATCTCTCTCTTTCTCTCTCTCTCTCTACCTCTCCACACACACACATACAGTTTGAGCTATCGTTATGCTACCAACGTTGCGATGGAAATCTTATCAAATAAATAAAAAGGCGTCATCAACCGACAAGGGCGTGAGCAACCACCAGTTGCCGCCCTGGTTTGCCAAGGGCACACAGTAAGCCTGCCCTGATTTGCAGTGTTGGGTAGAAAGACTTGCTACCATCAGACGTCAAAGAAATAAACAACTATCGGACTTTTAGAAGACACCCGAAGGCAGCCCTGTTTAGGGAAGCTTTTAATTATTTGATGAATCATTGTATTTTAATATTCTTCTGGAAGCTGCCCAGAGTGGCTGGGGAAACCCAGCCAGATGGGTGGGATATAAATAAATTATTATTATTATTATTATTATTATTATTATTATTATTATTATTAT
>JAXCMG010000044.1:5489191-5500833 GCA_034642415.1 Podarcis siculus | reverse complement strand
GCTTGACAACTATATGTCAGGAGTGCTCTGATGGTGTTTCCTGCTTGACAGGGGGTTGGACTTGATGGCCCTTGTGGTCTCTTCCAACTCTATGATTCTATTCTATGAAAATGTGGTTTTTTTTGGGGGGGGCTATTGGGTTGTTGTATTTATTTTTTTATAAGGTTTTATATCTTGATTTTATTCTGTGAACCACCCTCAGACCCCCGGGTATAGGGCGGTATATAAACTCAATAAATAATAAACGAACAACAACAATAAGAGATGCTCCCATCCACAGCAGCTGGCAGCCCTTGGTGGACTCTTTCCTTGTCGTGCTGTCCATCTCCTTCCCATAATCCCTTGGGCATGTGCACAGGTATTTCTGTACCTGTGCCCCCCCCGAAGTGTCCAAGAGCAAATGCCACCAGGTTGTCGTTGTTTAGTTTCTGTTAAGCCGACGGAGGTGTTGCACCAGGTGTGCTGCTGAAGGGTAAGGCAACCAATAGCTGCTAGCCGCAGGGCCTCTGTTCTCCCTTCACTTTCCCAGTTGCTGAAAATCCCCAGGGAGATTTGCACTCACAGAATTTCCTTTTGGGGTGGGGGTTGGGGGCATCTGGTTGGCCACTGTGAGAACAAGATGCTAGACTAGGGTGGTCCGATCAAGCTCCAGGGCTCTTCTTCTGACGGGACACGTGAGAGCCAGTGTGGTGTAGTGGTTAAGAGCGGTAGACTCCTAATCTGGGGAACCGGGTTCGCGTCTCCGCTCCTCCACATGCAGCTGCTGGGTGACCTTGGGCCAGTCACACTTCTCTGAAGTCTCTCAGCCCCACTCACCTCACAGAGTGTTTGTTGTGGGGGAGGAAGGGAAAGGAGAATGTTAGCCGCTTTGAGACTCCTGAAGGGGAGTGAAAGGCGGGATATCAAATCCAAACTCTTCTTCTTCTTCTTCTGCGCTGAAATTCTGATAAAAGTCACCTTGCAGAAGACCACGCTATTAATATTTCAAGTCCTAATGTACGTACATGGGACGCGGGTGGTGCTGTGGTCTAAACCACAGAGCCTAGGGCTGGCTGATCAGAAGATAGGCAGTTCGAATCCCCGCGATGTGGTGAGCTCCCGTCACTCGGTCCCTGCTCCTGCCAACCTAGCAGTTCGAAAGCACGTCAAAGTGCAAGTAGATAAATAGGTACCGCTCCGGCGGGAAGGTAAACGGCATATCCGTGCGCTGCTCTGGTTCGCCAGAAGCAGCTTCGTCATGCTGGCCACGGAAGTCATGCCGGAAGCTGTCTGTGGACAAACGCTGGCTCCCTTGGCCTATACAGCGAGATGAGCGCCGCAACCCCAGTCATCCATGACTGGACCTAACAGTCAGGGGTACCTTCATGTAAAGGTAAAGGGACCCCTGACCATTAGGTCCAGTCGTGGCCGACTCTCGGGTTGCGGCGCTCATCTCGCTTTATTGGCCGAGGGAGCCGGCGTACAGCTTCTGGGTCATGTGGCCAGCATGACTAAGCCGCTTCTGGCGAACCAGAGCAGCGCACGGAAACACTGTTTACCTTCCCGCCAGAGTATTAATCTACTTGCACTTTGACGTGCTTTCGAACTGCTAGGTGGGCAGGAGCAGGGACAGAGCAACGGGAGCTCACCCCGTCGCGGGGATTTGAACCGCCAACCTTCTGATCGGCAAGCCCTAGGCTCTGTGGTTTAACCCATGCACAGCCTCGAAAGTAAAACCCACCCACCCCGATGCTTACAGATCTTGAGAGACTAGCTCCTCCAAACTGGGCGGCTAAAATCCAAGGTTGCCTTGATGTAAAAGCTGGTGGAAACAGACATGTTTCCCTTGGTGTGGAGGCCAGCAGAGACGAAATGGCAAGACTTGCGCTCAGGTGAGGAGCAAACTGGAGCAGACGTATAGAGGCCACCAACCCAAACACCACCACACATGGCAAACTGCTTATTCCCCCGCCCACCACAAAAAGGAGCTACTGTGCTTCCACACCAATTATGATCGTGGGTAATAGTTTGTTTTTAAAGTGTGTTTTCATGATGTCATGTGGACAGCGTGCAAAAATTTGGCACATGTGAGCAGCACAGTATTCCATTATAAATCTGAACCTGGTAGCGCTGGCAATGCGTCTGATGAAGTTCACAAAAGCTTGTGCCGTAAGAAGTGTGTTCATCTTCCAGGTAGAAGTGATCGACATTTTCCAACGTTACACATTTTCCAATCGAGTTGGATTTGTGGTGCTGCAAAGGGGTTATTTTGTAGTTATCTTTCCACAAGAGCCGACATTGATGCCAAAATCCAGCATCGCCTGAGCTCTGCAAACGCGGCTTTGAAGTGCAGGGAAGCCAAAATGCTGGTTTACAAAGCTATTGTACAGTGGTACCTCGGGTTACAAACACCTCTGGTTACAAACACTTTGGGTGACAGACTCCACTAACCCGGAAGTAGTACCTCGGGTTAAGAACTTTGCCCCAGGATGAGAACAGAAATTGCGCACTAGCGGCACGGCAGCAGCGGGAGGCCCTGTTAGCTAAAGCGGTACCTCAGGTTAAGAACGGTCTCAGGTTAAGAACAGACCTCCGGAACGAATTAAGTTCGTAACCAGAGGTACAACTGTACTACCAACCCTACTGCATGCTTGTGGAACATGGACCACTTATAAACACCATCTCCAACTCCTCAAGACTCCATCAACGGTGTCTCCAAAAATTTTTACACATCACTTGGGAAGACAGGTGAACTAATACCAGTGTACTGGGAGAAGCAAAGACCAGTGTGTCTTCAACATCAACTTCGTTGGACTGGACATGTTGTGTGGATGTCTGATTTATCATCTTCAAAAGCAAATACAGTGGTACCGCGGGTTAAGTACTTAATTCGTTCCGGAGGTCTGTACTTAACCTGAAACTGTTCTTAACCTGAAGCACCACTTTAGCTAATGGGGTCTCCCGCTTCCACCGCGCCGCCGGAACACGATTTCTGTTCTCAACCTGAAGCAAAGTTCTTAACCTGAAGCACTATTTCTGGGTTAGCAGAGTCTGTAACCTGAAGCGTATGTAACCTGAAGCGTATGTAACCCGAGGTACCACTGTACTCTATTCCAAACTTTAAAACGGAAAACGTAATGCTGGTGGTCAGCAAAAGAGCTTTAAAGATTGTCTCAAGGCAAATCTAAAAAAATGTAGTATAAACACCGACAACTGGGAAACACTGGCCTGCGGGCGCTTCAGTTGGAGAACAGCCTTTACCAAAGGTGTCATGGGCTTTGAAGACACTCGAACTCAGGACAAAAGGGAGAAACATGCTAAGAGGAAGGCTTGCTTGGCAAACCCTCACCATGATCAACTCCCGCCCAGAAACCTACGTCCCCACCATGGAAGGACATGTGGATCCAGAATTGGCCTCCACAGTCACTTACAGACTCCCTGTTAAAACCGTGTTTATGGAAGACAATCTTACTCGGCTACAAGTGATTGCCAAAGAAATAAATAAAAGTAGGTGTGTCGGACAAATGCTCCATTTTTCCTGGGTGCTTGAGTTGACCTTTTTGGTCCATCAGCTGTTTTCGGACTATAATTCCCATCATCCCTGACCACGGGTCTTGCTAGTACGGGATGATGGGAATTGTAGTCCCAAACATCTGGAGGGCCGGAGTTTGCCTATGCCTGGCTTAAACAGTCACCCTTAACCAACTACAGCTCCCAGGATCCTTTGGAAGAAGCCACGACTGCTTAAAGTGGTATGATACTGCTTTAAAGTCTATAGTGCAGACGGCACCTTTGGATTATTATTTTTTAGCAGAATACGCTGCCAACACACACACACTAGATGCAATAACCAAGAACGGTGGTAGTAGTAAATGGGGAAAAAAGATAATCAAGTTTATTGACAGAGACGAGTAAAAGAAATACAAATAAAAAACAAATTTTAACATTCTCTCTTCCCCCTCCCCGCGGTCTTAAATGTGGGAATCCAAACTGCCCCTGTCCTCTCTGCTTCTCTCTTCTCCCCCCCCCCCCCCAAAAAAAATCATGATTGCAACACAAATACAAGGTTGGCAGAACCATCTGCCCATGAGTGAAACCGATATAAAACCAGTTAGCTTCACGGCACCTTAAGTCATATACCGGTGGGTGCTGGCCAGCCCTCCCCTGAAAACTCACGGATGTAGGACCACCTTTCTATGGAACACAGACCCCCCCTCCACCCCCCAAATCCCTCCATTCAGAGCTGGTCATAATCTGCTCAGGAGAATACTGCCCAGGCCCTGCAATGTTTTAATCTTGGTTGGGGCTAGGAATTAAAACGAAAACAGGGTGTGTGTGTCACTCTGTCATTTTGCCATTTGCCAATTCAGGGATCTCTCCTGAGTGGCCTTTAAAAAAAAAATGCTCTTTTTTATTTTTGGTGTGCATGCTTAAAATCTTTTGGTATGAAAAAATACCCTCCGCCCACTCCAGCAACAACAAAAATCTACACAAGAGGCACTTCTTCCATTTCCATCTCTCCCGATCACCCCCTAATTTTCTAGACCACCTCCCCACACCCTGCCACCCCCCCAATATATGATTCCCACAATGCTTTCCTGCCTCCCGCCCTGCTCCTGCCCAGAATGAGACAAGTGTCCAAACTGGCTAGTTACAGAAATCTGGGACTCTATGTAAAACTGCACAGATTTAGAAACTGTCCTATATACACAATGTCCGGGGAGGAGGGGCGCTGGAAGAAACGGATGAGCTGGTGGAGATACTTGTGGGTGGGAATGGGGCACAGCACCCAGGATTAAAGGACGCCCACAAAGATTTCAGGGTTGCAAGGCTGTTTGGTCCGGGAGCGAGAGGAACAGCAGGCTATCCACCAGAGGGGAAAGTGTTTCAGTGGAGATCTGTTGTGTGTGTTGGCTGGGACACTTGGACGTCTACAAACCCATCTTCACACCTATCCGGGCATGGGCTAAAGACCCTGACTTGGGGCTTGATTCTGGAGGGCTCAATGCTGCCTACACGGACTGGCAGTGCCTTCCTGCTGTCAGGGATTGAAGCGTCAACATTCTGCATGCAAAGCAGATGAGCTAGGGCCCTTCCCGAAGCATTGCCCTTCCATGCAATTGAAATGCCCCCGCCGTGTTTTACAAACAGCCTCTCTCTGAAGACCAAGTCCGGGGCCTAGCGCTCTCGCCTTCATGCCCTGCTTGTGAATTTCCCAGAAGCCTCTGGTGGACAGCAACAAGGTGCTAGACTAAGTGGACCACTGGCCTGAGAGTCTGGTGGCAGGGCAATTCCTAGGTGCTTTAGCCATAACCGGGCAGCACAGATTCGCTCGTGATGGCGCAGGTGCCCACTAGGCGCATGCCTACCTCCCATGCCACCTCCTTAGCTGATAACCACACAACCTTGCCACATGCCTGAAAATTGGGTTCAGTGCTTTGGGGTGTGGCTGCTCAGAGTCCTGCCTCGCTCCCTGCCCCCCCCTGACTGTCCTGAACTCGCACTCGCCTCCTAGCGGCTGGGGAAGTCCCTGAAACACATGAACAACGAGATCCCAACTGCTGTGCGATTTGCCCCACCCCTTTCGAAGACACCCCGATTCCGACGCTGCCATATTCTTTCCCCCTGCCCTCCCGTTTAAAGAGACACCCCCTCCCCGCAAATCAACACCCACCCCGCCCTTCCCAGACCCCCATAGTAGGTTACATAGATGTGGCTTCATATATAAGCTTGCTATGGAAATATTATTTAAAAAATAGATTTATGTACAATGATTGCCCCAGTCCACGGCTGGCTGAAGAGGGTGTCAGGCGGGGAATAAGTTATTAATTCCAGTCACTGCCACGGCGGGTGGGAGAGGGTTTCGAAGGGAGCGCAGGCATCCCACGACCCAGCGGCCGCCCCTCTCCCTTTTCAGGGGTCACGCTCCTTTTTTACTTTAACGTCTCCGGCTAAGATGGTGGCGATTTCGCCCTGCATGAAGGCCCAGGGGACATTGGAGCCCACCAGGGGGCATTTCTCACCGCTGGGGCAATACACCTCTCCCGCAGCTCCTTGGGCTTTAATGAAATCCCGGGAGCAAGGGAAACAGAACTTGTGCCCGGGCACCGAGGGGCACTGGACAAAGTGGGTATCCTCCAGGCGCTCGTGGCAGATGGTACAACACAGAGGGGCGCTGCTGGCAGCCCCCGAGGAATCGGGGGCGCTCTGCGTACCGCTGGGCTCAACTCCCCCGGAAGAGTGGGCCCCGGAGGAGGAAGAGGAGGAGGTGGTGGTTGCTGGACCCTGCTCGCCGTTTCGCGGGACCAGGCGGTGCTGCCCCGAGGCGGCGGGCGACGCCGGGCTGGCGCTGTTTTGCCGGGCGGTGGTGGAGTGGACCGGGTTGGCTTCCTTGGTCCCCAGGGTGTCGGCCACGTTCTTGAGGGCCGTGATGGGCGAGGGGTCGTTCCGCAAGGAGCCTTCAGGCAAGGGCCCTTGGCCGGCCGAGGCGGGCAGGTGGGCCATGCTTGACGGGTACAGGCCGCCCGACCCCTGGGGCAGCCAGTGCTGCCTCTGCTGTTGCTCCTCGCCGGTCAGCTTGCCGGCCAGCTCCCCCTCCGGCTCGGGAGAGGCCTTGCGCCGCCTCATGACGGCCCGCGACGGGGGCACGGCCCTCAGCAACAGGCTGGGCGGCATGGCGCAGTTGCCGTCCAGGAACTGCTGGGGCAGGGCGTCGTGCGCCGGGGCCTCACGGAAAAAGCGCACGCCTTCCGTGAAGAGCTCTCCGAGTAGGCGCCAGTCTCCGGTGCCATGGCGCTTCTCGTACTCCAGGTACTTGTATCCGGACGAGATGACCTTGCCCGGGTCCTTGAGGCAGTCCTGGAACATCTGCTTTGCCACTCCGAGGACCCCGGCGTAGACGCTGCCCGAGCCGCACGGGTACTCTGTGAACAGCTTCATCTCGTACTCATAGCCGGGCCGGGGCGCGGCGTCAAAGGCGAAGATCCTCCCCACCAGCGCGTGGTCCTTCTTGAAGCGCACGTTGAAGGGCGCGCATCCGTACAGCGCCAGCAGCTGCTCGCGGACCGCCTTGGGCTTGCCGTGCCACTCCTCGGCCCGGCCGCGCATGGCCTCGTTCAGCTCCGCCAGGCACTCGGCGTTGCGCTGCTTCTCCTTCTCGTAGTCGGCGTACGCCGCCCTCCCCGGCTTGGCCAGCTCTCCCAGAATGGGCGACGCCATGGCCAGAGAGGCCGGCCGGCCCCCCAGGCCCGACACGGCGGCCAGCAGGCCTTGGGGGGCTCCCATCAGCCCCTGGGGCACCAGGCTGGGCGGCACGGGGCCGATCAGCGCCCTCCTGGCCGTGGGGCTCTGCCGGCTGCCCTCGCCCTCGTCCGAGGCACGTGCCAGGCCGTTGGGCAGGCGGGGGCTGAGGGCGTAGTCGCCGCCTCCTCCTCCTCCGCCACCTGAAAGGCGTCCCCGCTCATATCTCTCGAGGGCCCCTGCGGCGGCTCCTTCCTTGGCGTGTTTGGAGCCCTGTGGCCCCGGCGACCGCCCTTCTTGCAGGACGTGGTTCCTCTTGAGCTGCCTGGCCGTCTCGATGAGGAACTCGATGCGGTCGGCGCCTTCGAAATTGACGCATCCGCGGCACACGGCCTCGCTGAAGTCCCAGATCATGGCCCACGGCATCTTGGGCAGGTCGCACAAGTAGCACCATTGTCTGCGGGACGTCTGCACCGAAGACATCTTGGCGCCCCTCTGTCTGGCCGCCGCGCAGCAGACCCGGGATGGCGGCCTTGCCTGCCGGGGGGGGGGGGGGGGGAGGGGGGGGGGGGGGTGTGAGGGGGGGGCGCTGGGGGGGGAGGGGGGGGCCGCGGGGCCGTGCTTGCACCTGTGCGCGCGAAGTGCAAAGGGGGAGGGCGAGGAGATCCAGTCCGGGAGGAAGAGGAGGAGGAGGGAAGACGAAGAGAGGGGTGAAAAAAAAAAAGCGGTGGTGGGGAGGGGGGAAATTCCCCTCTCTCGCCTGCCCTCTTACATGGAGAAACTTACATAACTCCGCTGCAAGGCCTGCTGGGAGATGTAGTCTTGCAGCCCAGCGGGAAGTTTGGGGGCGGAGTGGGGGGGGGGAGCGCGCAAGGAAGGGATCTGCCGATCATTCGATGCATCAGCGGGGAAAGAGATCTTTGCAAGCGGTGCGCATCGTGGGGACTGTTTAGGGCTGGATCTCTTCCCTGCTGGCCTCCAGGCATTTTAAAACCTAAGCATTTTAAACCCATTTTAAAACCTAACCCGTTTTTCCTGGCGTGCGCTTCCGCGCGGTGGAATCCGATTGTAAAAGCGCAGCAGCTGCGTTTTGTGCAACAAACTTGCCGCAGAAAACCATTGCTGTTTTCTAAAGCCAAGATTGAAACAACCTCATATTATTTTCATCTGGTTTATATTGCAATAAAAGATCAGTCACTTTGATAGGTCTTATTTGCCGCAAAACAAAAACCCAGTGCGACAGTCCCTTGGAATCTTGCCCCTTCTCTTATACAGAACTCTTCTGGGTTTTTAGATCGTCCCCATGGTATCCCAGGATCTGAAAGGATTCCAGTTATGCCATTGACGGGGTCGTTTAAGGTTAGGTTGGCAAGCTTTCAAATCGCACAGAATTCTTCTCCAGGGTGAATTCCAGGGACATGCTTGCAATCCCCTCCAGCTATAAAGCTGCACAAACGCAACCAGCTAAGTACGTCCGATTCGTTCCTGGTAATATGTTTAATTGGGTTGCTCTATGAATTCTGGTGCTGGAGGAGACTCTTGAGAGTCCCATGGACTGCAAGAAGATCAAACCTCTCCATTCTGAAGGAAATCAGCCCTGAGTGCTCACTGGAAGGACAGATCCTGAAGCTGAGGCTCCAAGACTTTGGCCACCTCATGAGAAGAGAAAACTCCCTGGAAAAGACCCTGGTGTTGGGAAAGATGGAGGGCACAAGGAGAAGGGGACGACAGAGGATGAGATGGTGGGACAGTGTTCTCGAAGCTACCGGCATGAGTTTGACCAAACTGCGGGAGGCAGTGGAAGACAGAAGTGCCTGGCGTGCTCTGGTCCAGGGGGTCACGAAGAGTTGGACACGACTAAACGACTATAAACAACAACAACATGGAGAAGCTACGGTCAGCAGCAAGAACAGACACACATCGACTGAGAAAGCAGCTTTGATTATCCTGCGTGTACAACTGGTCTGAAGTAGGAAGACTCAGGTCGCATGGGATGAGTCTTCAGGTGGAAAGGCCATAATGATGGAGAGATACTCACCTGCCACTAGTCCACAGAGCCCCGCAGAGCTGGCACACCTACCCAGATACCCATTGGGCAGATGCGGGGTTGGACTAGATGACCCTGGGTCCCAACTGTACAATTTTATGTTGAGCTTAGGAGAACCTAAGCTCCTAAAACCTGAAGGAGCGTCTCCACCCCCATCGTTCTGCCCGGACACTGAGGTCCAGCGCTGAGGGCCTTCTGGCGGTTCCCTCGCTGCAAGAAGCCAAGTTACAGGGAACCAGGCAGAGGGCCTTCTCGGTGGTGGCACCCGCCCTGTGGAACACCCTCCCACCAGATGTCAAAGAGAAAAATAACTACCAAACTTTCAGAAGACATCTAAAGGCAGCCCTGTTTAGGGAAGCTTTTAATGTTTAATAGGTTATTGTATTTTAGTGTTTTGTTGGAAGCCGCCCAGAGTGGCTGGGGAAACCCAGCCAGATGGGCAGGGTATAAATAATAAATTATTATTACCCAGGTGCCTGACTTTTACCTTCACCAGAGTTTGGAAAAAGCCCAATTAATTCCACTTGCCCTCAATTTGGATAATAAAATCCAGCCACATCCATGTCCCACCTTCCCTGATTCTCTTCCTACACTGTTTCTTCCCAGGAAAGAGAGTAACGAGACCCTAAAGGGTTAATTCAGCTTCCCTGTTCCCAGGAAGTGGAAACTACGTTTCCCAAGATGCAGTGCGCCTCAGAAGCCCGGATGCTGTTGCGCATTTCCTGGTGGCCCCCCTCCCCGCTTTCCTGTTTCTGCTCTGCGAGTCGCCCTCCCTCCTTGTGCGGAGAGGATCATAGGTCCGCTGGAGGGGGGGGGTGCAGAGGGGGGTTCCCGACGGACGGAGCAGAAAATAATAAAAATTAAAAATTAGAAAGTGCAAAGCTCGCAGCCCAGGGGCGAACGCCTGATGGGCACCTTGCAAAGGAACAGATGGGCGAGGTGTGAAATTGGAAATAGGTGAAATCATTGCATTGCAGGGGGTTGGACTAGATGACCCTGGGGTCCCTTTCCAATTCTATCTATGGTTTGAAGCTCAACATCAAAAAACCCAAGATCATGGCCACTGGTCCCATCACCTCCTGGCAAATAGAAGGGGAAGAAATGGAGGCAGTGAGAGATTTTACTTTCTTGGGCTCCATGATCACTGCAGATGGTGACAGCAGTCACGAAATTAAAAGACGCCTGCTTCTTGGGAGAAAAGCAATGATAAACCTAGACAGCATCTTAAAAAGCAGAGACATCACCTTGCCAACCAAGGTCCGTATTGTTAAAGCTATGGTTTTCCCAGTAGTGATGTATGGAAGTGAGAGCTGGACCATAAAGAAGGCTGATCGCCAAAGAATGGATGCATTTGAATTCTGGTGCTGGAGGAGACTCTTGAGAGTCCCATGGACTGCAAGAAGATCAGACTTATCCATTCTTAAGGAAATCAGCCCTGAGTGCTCACTGGAGGGGCAGATCCTGAAGCTGAGGCTCCAATACTGTGGCCATCTCATGAGAAGAGAAGACTCCCTGGAAAAGACCCTGATGTTGGGAAAGATGGAGGGCACAAGGAGAAGGGGACGACAGAGGACGAGATGGTTGGACAGTGTTCTCGAAGCTACCAGCATGAGTTTGACCAAACTGCGGGAGGCAGTGGAAGACAGGAGTGCCTGGCGTGCTCTGGTCCATGGGGTCACGAAGAGTCGGACACAACTAAACGACTAAACAAATGGACTGTAAAAGCTGCAAATACTTAATAAATTCAGCAGAATACAGGCAGGCTCTCATATGTAAGCTCAGCAAACCCACACACAGGGTGGAATTTTGAAACACCAAACACCTTGGGGGAGAAATGAAAACGGATGCTTGTCTATTCCAATCTAGACAGTGTCCCCAGTATGTAGAGATGCTCAAAAGTATATTTCAGGAAGCCGTGGGATCCTTCACACTTTAAAAAGGATGATGGGAAATTCAGTGCCGGATTAAACCCTCTGGAGGCACCTTGAAAGTCGAGAGTGGATTTCATGCTCTTTATTCAGCTCATAGTGGTGAGGAGGAATGGAAGTTCCCCCAGAATGTCTGCTTTATATACATTATTTACACAATGGGCCCCACGTGATTGGCTAATTCTGGGATTCTCCTGTAGGCCAATCAGGTTGCGGATTCACGTCCACCTGGAGCTGGATTGGGTGGCTCCTGTGGACCAATCAGACTGCTGCATTCTGAACCCTATTGTTCTAGGACCAATCAGACTGCTGCATTCTGAATCCTATTGTTCTAGGACCAATCAGATTGCTGCATTCTGAATCCTATTGTTCTAGGACCAATCAGACTGCTGCATTCTGGATCCTATTGTTCTAGGACCAATCAGACTGCTGCATTCTGAATCCTATTG
>JAXCMG010000044.1:5453014-5464799 GCA_034642415.1 Podarcis siculus | reverse complement strand
ATTATTATTATTATTATTATTATTGGAATAAGGGTCTCTGTTTGCACTGAGTGGCACTTAACAGGAAGCATAAAAAGTTGCCCCCCCAAAAAAAAACCACCCCCACATTGTCACAGGAAGAGATGTGTCATTTTCTGTTCCTGGGCAAGTGTTGGAGGACGGAGACCGAAATTCTGTACCAAGGAAAGCAGAATTCCATGGCCTGGGCAAATTATGCAAATGGAGGGAAAGCGTATGATTTAATACCAATAATTTGGTTTGCTTTTTCGAAAGCATTCTCATTTATTCTGCTTCTTCTAGTTGTGGCTCCCAATACGTTTCCGAGCACAATTCAAAGTGTTGGTGCTGACCTTTAAAGCCCTAAACGGCCTCAGTCCAGTATACCTGAAGGAGCGTCTCCACCCCCATCATCCAGCCCGGACACTGAGGTCCAGCGCCGAGGGCCTTCTGGCGGTTCCCTCGCTGCGAGAAGCCAAGTTACAGGGAACCAGGCAGAGGGTTTTAGAAGACATCTGAAGGCAGCCCTGTTTAGGGAAGCTTTTAATGTTTGATGCACTATGGTATTTTAATATTTTGTTGGAAGCCACCCAGAGTGGCTGGGGAAAAATAAATTATTATTATTATTATTATTATTATTATTATTATTATTATTATTATTATTATTTTATTCCCTCGAGGGCCTGGTCTAGCAATCTGGCATCTCCTGTCCTGACGAAAGGAGATGTGTGATCCGCAAAGCTGATGCCATCATAAATGCGTTTGCAATGCGCCACATGTCTGGCAGGGCCTGCCAAAAGGGGTATCGAATGGGTGTCTCACACACACACACACCATATCTTATCTCATGGCCTGTTATTTTCATGTTCATCCATCCCCAAACAAACTGAGGCTCAGCTAGTTGTTGTTGTTGTTTGCAATGTTTTCCCCTTTCTCTTAATCAGGTGCCAGCAATCTTTTTCAGCAGAGGGCCGGTCCACTATCCCTCAGATCTTGTTGCGGGCAGGACCAGTTTTTGAAAAAAAAATATGAACAAATTCCTATGCCCCACAAATAACCCAGAGATGCATTTTAAACAAAAGCACACATTCTACTCATGTAAAAACACCAGGCAGGCCCCACAAATAACCCAGAGATGCATTTTAAATAAAAGCACACATTCTACAAAACAGGCTGATTGAGGGCTGGATTGAGAATGCGATTGGGCCGGATCTGGCCCCCAGGCCTCAGTTTGATGCTTTCATCCTCTGCAACATGCAAGCTGGGTTTTATATTGCCAGGCGCCCTGGCCTCACAGCATTTATGCTTTTGCAAAAACTCCTAGGTCCAAGTCTCAGCGCACCCCCCCCCTTAAAATATCTCAGGTGAGGGAGCTGGAATGAGCCTCTGCCGTAAGACCTTGGAGAGCTCCTGCTGGAAGAGCCTGCAGTTCAGGGCTGCATAGATGGTTAGATGGCGACTCCTTTTTGAAACAACTCCCTCCTCATTTATCCTACAGATTTGACTTCTGTAATCAGGGCCACATGGCAGTCTATCCCTTCAGGGGGCAAAAGCACCACGAAGTCTACCTAGGGAACTGCCAACGGCTTTGGCGCCATTTCTCTGCCGTTTTAAGAGATCCACAGCCAGGGGCCCCGGGGCCCTTTGACCAGAGTGTCCCTTAACAGTGGCAATACTACACAATAGTGCCACCTGCTGGATTCATCACCTGGAGCAATCGTGATGCAAAGCACTTGCGTGCCTCTTGAAGTGTGCCTGGAAAAGGCCTGGGCAGCCAGTATGTGGCAGCAGGTACAGACTTTACCTTCCTAATGGTCTTAAGAAAGCACTCAAGTTTCTAGCCCTCATGATTGCAAATGTGCTCTTTTACAGGCGGTGCCCAGTAAGTTTCGGAAGCCAGAAGAACCGCGGAATAAAAGCTCCCTGTATCGGAAGACAGGGCTTTGGGTTGCTGCAAAATCCCTAATAATAATAATAATAATTTATTATTTATACCCCGCCCATCTGGCTGGGTTTCCCCAGCCACTCTGGGCAGCTTCCAACAAAACACTAAAATACAATAACCTATTAAACATTAAAAGCTTCCCTAAACAGGGCTGCCTTCAGATGTCTTCTAAAAGTTTGGTAGTTATTTTTCTCTTTGACATCTGGTGGGAGGGTGTTCCACAGGGCAGGCGCCACCACCGAGAAGGCCCTCTGCCTGGTTCCCTGCAAACACACTTCTTGCAGTGAGGGAACGGCCAGAAGGTCCTCAGCACTGGACCTCAGGATCCGGGCAGAACAATAGGGTGGAGACGCTCCTTCAGATATACTTCCCAAATATGCGAAAGTTCAGTCACGGCCCGGAGGAATGAATAGCAGTACCATTGCATGGGCTCCGAAAGGCAGGTGAGCTTCCCGACTGGGGCTTGTGTCATTGCCCCATGGAGGGGGGGCTGTCCCTCAGTTGGTAGCGAGGCCTTCTTTGCACGTCCAGGGGGGGGGGGTGTCCAGCCTTTCGAC
The DNA here is from genome assembly GCA_034642415.1 of Podarcis siculus. Classification (NCBI taxonomy): domain Eukaryota; kingdom Metazoa; phylum Chordata; class Lepidosauria; order Squamata; family Lacertidae; genus Podarcis; species Podarcis siculus. The sequence goes on along the minus strand of JAXCMG010000044.1, from coordinate 5,462,300 downwards.
AGCGGAAAGGGCCTTGAGTGACAGCAGGAATGGGGGGGGTGTCCCTGGAGAGCTAGGCATTTCTTAAATAACACCCCCCCATCATTTTATATCATCCCAAGGGACGCAGGTGGCACTGTGGGTTCAACCACAGAGCCTAGGACTTGCTGATCAGAAGGTTGGCGGTTCGAATCCCCACAACGGGGTGAGCTCCCATTGCTCGGTCCCTGCTCCTGCCAACCTAGCAGTTCGAAAGCACACCAGCGCAAGTAGATAAATAGGTATCGCTCTGGCGGGAAGGTAAATGGCGTTTCCGTGCGCTGCTCTGGTTCGCCAGAAGCGGCTTAGTCATGCTGGCCATATGACCCGGAAGCTGAATGCCGGCTCCCTCGGCCAATAAAGCGAGATGAGCGCCGCAACCCCAGAGTCGGCCACGACTGGACCTAATTGTCAGGGGACCCTTTACCTTTAAGGAGCTGGAGGCAGCATTCCAGAAAGATTTCTCCCCTCTCTCCCCTTCCTCATAACAACCCTGCGAGGGCGGCCGATGGGGAGACAGAACTTGACGGCTGAGAGTGGAGCATGGGGTCTCCCCAGTCCTGGCTCTTAAGCCCTGCTGTTAGGTCTGATTCTGGCTCCAGGCAGCTTCTTGTGGCCCCCTGTGGAGGGTGGTTGTGGTGCGCCCAAGGCAGAAATCAGGGTGCAGAGATAACTCTGGGAAGGGATGGATGGATGTGATGGAAGAGGGGCAGAACCCGGCCCCCCTCCGTTCCCCCTTCTCCCCTTCCTTGCTCCCCTGCCCTACAGCGCGCAGCTGCCTCCTTTCCCCTCCCTTCCACCTGCTCCCCCCTCCCAGCTCTGTCAAAGCCCCCAAGGCAAAGAATAGCTCTTCTCTCTCTCTCTCTCTCTCTGTCCCAACCCGCCCCCCCTCTTCTGCAAGCTTGGCCCAGCTCCTCGCAGCCAATCTGCTGGGGGGAAGGAGGGAGGTGGATCTCTCTCCTTCAACGTCAGGGACTGGGTTCCTAAGCTCTGCCACCGCCACCGCTTGCCGCCCAGGACAAGCGGAAAAAGAGGGATGCTGTGAAGAAGAAGCGGGCCTGGGGGGCTGCTTTCTCTTTCTCTCTCCCTCCCCTCAACACAAGGCGTCCCCCTCCTCTTCCTCTCTCTCTTTCTCTGTGCGTCCGTCCCCCCTCCAGCCTCTGCTTCTCCCCCCCCCGCCTTGCTTGACCCTTTCCCCTGATTCCCCCCCCCAAGGACACCTTTGGGATCTGTTTTCCAGCTGGGAGCGAAGGACAGAGGGGACCTTCCTATTTTCCCACCCGTGCGCGCCTCTTTCTCCCTGTCTCCAATTCTCCCCTGCTTTTTGTGGGGTGCTAGTTCCTGACTTTCTTCAGGGGGTTTTTGTGTTTTTTTCTTGGCCTGAAGGGGCGGGCGGTGGGTGGGTGGGAGGGAGAGGGTCACAGAGGAAGTCAGACAGAGAGAGAGAGAGAGAAAGGACTCAGGAAAGCTGACCTGACTGCGACCCACCCACCCAAATCCATTTTGCATTCTCCTTTGTCAGTTTCACCTGGATAGGTCGCAGGTCCCTTTGCTCTGCGCTCCCCCCACACTTTCTGGACACACCTCCCTCCTGCTTCTCCCAACCCCCCCTCCCTTAAAAAAAAAACCCGAGCATCCTTTCTTATCTCCCCCCCCACCTCCCCCTGCTGGAGTCTCACGGGTACCGCGGAGGGGAAGTCCTCCGCGCCCTCGGCATGAAAATGATGGCAGGAGGTTCGGTGCACCAGAACGGTATCTTCCCCTCGGCAGCTCCTCAGCAGCAGCAGCAGCAAGGGGGGCCCCAGCCGCAGCAGCAGCAGCAGCCCCCCCAAGCCCCTCCGCAGTCCCACATGGATTCGGACCCTCCCGACTCTAGGAAAAGACCCCTGGAGACCCCCACCGAAGCCATCAGCACCAAGAGGAGCAACACCGGAGGTGAGTGGACTTTGGGGGGAGGGAAGGGGCTGGCAGCCAGGGAGGCTGCCAAGGGGCAGGAAGTCAGGGGTGACCAGGGCCTTCCCCCCCCCAGACATATAGACACACTCCCGGTCCACTTCGCGTATGTGTGCACTGCAAGCGGGGTGGTCTGGGGCGCAGGGCGGCTCTAGGGAAATCCGGGCACCAAAAAGCACCTCGGTTTCCCAGAGGCCTCTTCCTTCAAGCTACTTGTCTGCTGCCTCCCCCACCCCAAAATCTGCCCCGCAAAGCAGTCCCCCCCCTCCCCGTTACCCCCGGACAGCCATATATCTCCATCCTTTTTAGGCGCCTCTTCCCTGAAGCAGCCCCATCCCTCCTGCTGCCAACCTGAGCCAGTTTTCGCACCTCTGCGCCAAAGCTGACCCCCCATTAAAACACACACACCCCATATTTGAACCCGGCTCCCTCCCCATGCCTGTCTCCACCTGTCCCTTCTGCCATTCTCCCCATCCACCTCTCCATCTTCCTTTTGTGGATTTGCCCCCTTCTCTTTATTTTCATGGGGGGGTGTTCCTTGCCACACCCCAAAGGATGCAATTTGCTCCCCTTTTAGCTATACCCCCCCTGCAATAAAAACAGGGGGTTATCTCCTCTTTTACAATGTGGAATTCAAAAAGATGGGTGTCCTTTTCCCCCAGTCCAGCACTGCCTCTCTGCCCCGTAAGGTTTTCAGGGGATATGATTTAATCTGTTCTGCACCTTTATCCCCACAAACAGTCCCTCTTGTGATTTTTCAAGGCTAGATTTTTACAGCCCGGCCGAGGGGTTCCTTTGCAATGTGTGTCCCCCCCAACTTAGAAGGCGTGTGGGAGCGAAGTGCAGAAAATATAAGCTCCCCTAAAAACGCACATTTCTCTGCAAAGATTTTACTAGTCAATGCAGCTGGTTATGTCAAAATGGAGTCTGTTAGAATAACTGTCTGTTTCCAGGGAAGAGGGAAAAGGAGTGGAGATATTCCGCCCCCCCCCCACCGCTCACACACATATAGACTATGGAAAACCTGTCAGCCCCCTTCCTCTCCTCCCCCCCCTTCCATGACTGTCTGCTTGAGGAAATGAAGAGGGGAAGGATGTGAAAATCTGGACTCAAAAGAGGATGCAAGCAGCTGGGTTGTTGAAAAGGACACTGTGTGATCCAGGGATTTGTGGGGCGCTGGAGACAGAGGGAAAGGGGGGGGCAGAATAATGTCAATAGAGTATTTTTTAGGGGGGAAGAATTCAGGATTTGTGAGCATTTCTCGATTAAAAAAAATAATAATATATACGCAAAAGGGCTTTAAAAATGCAAATGGTCTTTCGCGGCGCCTGAATTTCGGTTGACACTAAAGCTGTGTAAAAATAGGGATTTGCAAAGCGCCTCTCTGTGTCTTTCTCTTTCTGACTCACCCATCTGGGCTCCTTTTGTGAAGGGCGACTTCACTTATTCTGCTGTTTCTGAGCCCATAGCAGTTAGCAGCGTGTCGGCTCTGTGCCTGCCGGACTCTTTTAAGTATCCTCATCATCCTCATCGTTATTATTATTTATCATGTACTAATAATTGGACCTGGCTCCGTTTTTATTGCTTGCGCGTTGATGAACGTATGAAGGCGTGCGCTCTTTCACTCACTCACTCACACACACACACACACACCCCATCACCCTCCAGATGTAATTAACATTTCGAGATGCTTTTGAGCTTCAGTGTTAGGGCAAGAAGCGATAAATATTGCGTCTGAAAGAGCCCCGGGGTCCTCTGGGGAAATCGACCTCCTTTATGACAGCCTCGCTGATGGGACTAATAGAGCAACTGGAATAATAAAATGGGGAAAGGCGCGGGGGGGGGGTGCCGGACTTATTGTTTTCTCTCTGTGTGTGTTTCATGTTTAAGAAAGAAGGAAGGAATTGGGGGGGTGGAGAGGAGAAGGTGAGCAAAAAGGGAGCCCATTTCTGGCGATTTTCTAAGCATGCCTTCATAGGCGCGTTGCGTTGGAGGAGGAGGAGGAGGCGATGGGGAAATCGCTTGGCCGGGGGGGTTTGCAGCAGGAGCCTGACAGTCACATATTTCAGGCTGGCGCTTTGGCTGCCTTGTCCCCCCCCCCTCCACCGCACCCCCTTGCCAGCCAATCCCACCTTTGCTGCTCAGGGTGTCGTGTTTTTTCTCCCTTTCCAAGCGGTGCCCCCTACCTCTCCGCCCCCGTTTGGGGTTCGCTGCCCGTGATGGATTTGGGGAGGGAGGAGGAGGAGGAGGGGGGGGGGGAAAGAAGGAGAAGCATTGATGGCACTGCAGGGGGAGGGGGGGGGGGAGGAGTGTGACGGAGATGGAGGGGGACGCCTTAGTGGTACCTAGTGTGCATCGCCAAAGGACACCGATTGCCGAGGAAATGCGCAAGAGCGAAAGTCACGCAGGCCTGGCGGCGGCGGCAGCGGCGGCCCAGCCGGGAGGTTAGCAAAGCGCCTGGGTGCTGGAGTGCCAGCTTGTGTGTGCATGTGTGTGTGTGTGTGCATGCGTGTGCGCCTCAGTGTGCCACATCCCACGCGCGGGTGAAGGTCAAACTGGGTGGGCTGTTTTGTCCTCACAAAGTTTGGGTGTTTGATTTTCAGCCTCAGCATCCTGGAGGATGGAGAGGGGGGCATGTACCCAACAGATATTGCGCCTATGATCTGATTCCTCCCTGCTCCTGATGGGGGAACAGGCAGGTTTTATGGAGTCCTTGGGGACTTCCACTGAGTCCAGGATGTCCCCTCCGCGCTCTGCTGGTGAAGCCCAGGCCTTCCCAGCTGTGGGGACGTCACCAGCCGGACTGGAGGGCTGGCCTCTGGCCGCAGGCCCTTGTGACACACTTGACGGGTTCCCCCAGGCCTGTTTGGGTGGCTGAGAAGGGTGCCAGGCCTTAGGAGACAGGGTTTAGGGCATGATGAGGCCTAGCGGCATGTGGAAGCGTTTTCTGCCGCAACTGTTATGCGTGGCACTCTAGACAGAGTTTTCCAGCTCTGGCTTGCGATGGGCCGTGCCAGAGGTCAAGGTTAGGGCTTGGGGCACGAGTTCGGTTCCTGCTGTCCCTGGGTGACCTTGGCAGGGAGGGCGGGTGGGTAGTGGTCAATGCGTTTCTCCTTCACGCTGCCAGCGTGGCAAAAGCTTGGGTTTTCCAAGCGCCGAGCAAAATGGACTACGACAGCCTGATGGAGCAGGGAGATGCGTTGCCTGTCATCCCCCCCCCAAAAAAAATTGGCTGCAAAAAAAACAGCTCCTCCCCATCCCATGCTCTCAACGGTGCTGCTCCGAGACCCAGTTTCCGAGACAAAAGACCCAAAGGGGTTCTGGGCCCTTTTTTCTAGGGGTGGGATTGTGGCAATCTGGAACTGGAATTGAGAGTGGGGTGGGGAGCGGGCAAATGCCCCCAGGCCTACGAGCACGAGGGAGAGACACCTGTTCGAGTTGGGTGTCAGAAACCCAGAGAAGTGGGTGCTCTTCGCAACCCCACAGCAAGTGGGAAAACAAAGCTTAGGGAACCTGGCTCAACTCAAAACCAAAAACCCAAACACCTTAAAGGACCATAAACAAATGATGGAAGCAGGTCGGTGGGAGCTCTCCAGCATTTTGCACTGAGCTATTAATTTAGCAGGGACACGGGTGGTGCTGTGGGTTAAACCACAGAGCCTAGGATTTGCCAATCAGAAGGTTGGCGGTTCGAATCCCCGCAACGGGGTGAGCTCCCGTTGCTCGGTCCCACCTCCTGCCAACCTAGCAGTTCGAAAGCACCTCAGAGTGCAAGTAGATAAATAGGTACCACTCTGGCGGGAAGGTAAACGGCGTTTCCGTGCGCTGCTCTGGTTCGCCAGAAGCGGCTTAGTCATGCTGGCCACATGACCCGGAAGCTGTCTGCCGGCTCCCTCAGCCAGTAAAGCGAGATGAGCGCCGCAACCCCAGAGTCGGCCACGACTGGACCTAATGGTCAGGGGTCCCTTTACCTTATTTATTGAGCATTAATTCTGACTGGTTTGCAGGGAGGTTAGACAAAGCGGAGTCAAAGCAAGTGTTATATCCCACACGTATATCTCAGCGCAATTTCCCCGTCACTTTTTATATGGCATGAGGTCTGATCCTTTATGAAAAAGGGGTTTGTGGCTCAAGACCCGCCAGTCAACTGTCATTGCGCAACCTGAATGTGTCGATATGTGACTGAATCCTGACTCCAAAACAGCGACAGTCTGGAAGCCCCTTTAGTCTCACTTGTCTGTCTGTCTTTCTGTCTGCCTCCCGGCCAATGGGCGGGTTATACACCATGCAATCTGTTCTGGGCTCCTACAGAACTAGTTCATTCCCTTGAGGCCAAAGTAGCTGACCCAGAGAAGCAAAGATGTATGTTGATAAAATCTTCAGGGATGTGGCACATAAAATCCTAGAATTGTAGAGTTGGAAGGGACCACGAGGGTCATCTAGTCCAACCCCCTGCAATGCAGGAATCTTTTGCCCAATGTGGGGCTCGAACCCACAACCCCGAGATTAAGAATCTCATGCTCTACCAACTGAGCACTGTGTAGTGGTTAGAGCAGGGGCCAGCAAACTTTTTCAGCAGGGGGCCGGTCCCCTGTCCCTCAGACCTTGTGGGGGGCCGGACTATATTTTGTAAAATAAAAATGAGCGAATTCCTATGCCCCACAAATAAGCCAGAGATGCATTTTAAATAAAAGCACACATTCTACTCATGTAAAAACATGCTGATTCCCGGACCGTCCTCGGGCCGGATTTAGAAGGCGATTGGGCCGGATCCAGCCCCCGGGCCTTAGTTTGCCTACCCATGGGTTAGAGTGTCAGAATAGGACCTGGGAGACCAGGGTTCAAATCCCCTGAAATTCACAGAATATGGCCTTGGGGGCCATTCGCTGCCTCTCAACCTGGCCTACCTCACAGGGTTGTTGTGTGAGAACCATGTCTGCTCCTCTGAGGAAATAAATGCAGTCAATTTGACTAATAAATCAATAAGTTTGGCTCCCAGCAGCTCCTCTGCTGGTACAGAGGATTTAACTGTAAGCGGTGGAGCAGGGCCGAGATTTTATGATTAAGACCATCCTTCCCAAACATGGTGCCCCCCAGGAGTTTTGGGCTACAGGTATCTGGCACCAGTCTGGAGAAGGCCGAGTAAAGAATACCGGGAGACATGGTGGCAAAGGTTGCCAAGATGTTTTGTTCAGCACTGGGATGCTCAAACTGAAGGAGTGCACCAAAGCGTGGCACTTTATAGCAGGCGACAGTGGGGGATTGGCTGTTTGGGGTCACGTGATTCCCAGACTCCCCCAGGGGGGTTCTGGGTTGTGTTAGCATCGCAGTTTGAGGTGCTTGCCGTTTCCTCTTCCATTCAGGGGAGTCTCAGCGCCCAAAGTCTGTTGCTCCTTTGGCAAACCCAGTTTTGTAAATGAAGCCGCGAGTGCGTGGGATAATTTGGTCGTGGGGAGGCAATCTGCACGTTTCTGAGCCCAATTCAAAGTGTTGCTGCTGACCTTTAAAGCCCTAAACGGCCTTGGTCCAGTATACCTGAAGGAGCGTCTCCACCCCCATCGTTCTGCCTGGATACTGAGGTCCAGCTCCGAGGGCCTTCTGGCGGTTCCATCACTGCGAGAAGCCAAGTTACAGGGAACCAGGCAGAGGGCCTTCTCGGTGTTGGCACCCACCCTGTGGAACACCCTCCCACCAGATGTCAAAGAGAACAACAACTACCAGACTTTTAGAAGACATCTGAAGGCAGCCTTTTTTATGGAAGCTTTTAATGTTTGATGGACTACTGTATTTTAATATTTTGTTGGAAGCCGCCCAGAGTGGCTGGGGAAACCCAGCCAGATGGGCGGGGTATAAATAATAAATTATTAGTATTATAATATTATTACTTTGTGGGCTGCATCCTGCATTTGAAAAGAAGCGTTTGGGTGGAGCCGTGTACCATCTTGGCTGAAGCCCTGGGTAAAGTGTAGGGGGCGTGTGACTCTCCAGGAAAGAGACATCATGGTTGTGAGATACAGTGGTACCTCAGGTTACATACGCTTCAGGTTACAGACTCCGCTAACCCAGAAATAGTACCTCGGGTTAAGAACTTTGCTTCAGGATGAGAACAGAAATCGCGCAGCGGGGGCACGGCAGCAGCAGGAAGCCTCATTAGCTAAAGTGGTGCTTCAGGTTAAGAACAGTTTCAGGTTAAGAACGGACCTCCGGAATGAATTAAGTACTTAACCCGAGGTACCACTGTATAATAAAAAGGTGCAGGAAAAGGCAATCAAAGTTATCTAGGTGCTCCCAACCCCAACCAAGTTAGGAAACTTCAGCTAGTGCAGAATTCAGCGGCCAGGTTGCTCACCGGAGCAAGACGGTTTGAGCATATTACACCGATCCTGGTCCGACTGCACTGGCTACCAATTAGTTCCCGGGCCCAATTCAAAGTGCTGGTTTTGACCTACAAAGCCTTAAACGGCTCAGGACCGCAATACCTCGAGGACCGCCTCTTTCCATATGAACCTCCCCGGACCCTGAGATCATCTTCTGAGGCCCTCCTTCGTGTGCCTCCTCCTTGAGAGGTCCGGAGGGTAGCAACATGAGAACGGGGCCTTCTCTGCAGTGGCTCCCTGTCTGTGGAATGCTCTCCCCAGGGAAGTTCGCCTGGCGCCTTCATTATACACCTTTAGGCACCAGGCGAAAACGTTCCTTTTTAAGCCGGCCTTTGGTTGATCTGATTTACACCCTTTTAAAATGTGGTTTTTGCGGTGGTGGGGCTAATGGGTTGCTGTTTTTATTTTTATTATTTATTTTGTGGTTTTAGATCTTCATTTTATTCTGTGAACCGCCCTGAAACCCTCGGGTATAGGGCAGTATATAATTCAATAAATAATAATAATAATAATAAATCTTAGACAAGGGAGGGGGAACCTGTGTTCCTGCAGATATCCCCTCAGCCCCTGCCAGCACAATGAAGGATCATGGGAGTTGTAGTCCGACATCATCTACAGCCCCACAGATTATCCATCTCTGTCCTAGAGTCATCGCCATGGGGTACCCTGTAAAGATCTGTGGCCCTCGATGGCACCCTAGTCCCTTTTCCTGGATTTTCAGCTGTCTTTTTTAAAAAGACTGAACTAAAGTTTATAAGTCCTCCTTAGGGAGGTTTAAGGAGATTTTTCAAGGCAGAATATTAAGAAGAAATCTTGCTCTCGCCTTCCTGGGTTCTGGCTATTGAACTCCAAAGATGAGGATTAATCAGTTTATTTATTTATTTTTATTAAAATAATAATAATAATAATAATAATAATAATAATAATAATAATAATAA
>JAXCMG010000044.1:5426141-5440504 GCA_034642415.1 Podarcis siculus | reverse complement strand
AAAACTAGGTGCGTCTTGTGGTCTGGTGCGTCTTATAGAGCGAAAAATACGGTATATATTATTATGCGGAATGCCCTTGCATCAGATGTCAAGGAAACAGACAACTATGTGACATTTAGAAGACACCTGAAGGCAGCCCTGTAGAGGGAAGTTTTTAATGTCTGATGTTTTATTGTTTGGTTAAATATTTTGTTGGGTGCCTCCCAGAGAGGCTGGGGAAACCGAGTCAGATAGGCAGCGTATACCGTTAATAAAATATTATTATTAATATTAATAATTACAGACAGGTATGGGTGTTTGTTTCTGTGTATATGCATACGGGCCATATTGGTCGAAATAGGAGCCACCCCAAATATCGTCAAATATGAAGTATCGTCAAATATGGCTTCAATTATAGGCTGCACTGAAGTGTTAGATGAGCCAGATTTGGGGCTGAAAGGGCAATATAGTATATAGATAAATAGACTTGCATTCATACATGGATGGTGGCTAACAGATTGAGGTTGAATCCTGACAAGACAGAAGTACTGTTTTGGGGGGACAGGGGGCGGGTGGGTATGGGGAATTCCCTGATCCTGAATGGGGTAACTGTGCCCCTGAAGGACCAGGTGTGCAGCCTGGGAGTCATTTTGGACTCACAGCTGTCCATGGAGGCGCAGGTCAATTCTGTGTCCAGGGCAGCTGTCTCCCAGCTCCATCTGGTACGCAGGCTGAGACCCTACCTGCCCGCGGACTGTCTCCTCAGAGTGGTACATGCTCTGATTATCTCCGGCATGGACTACTGCAATGCGCTCTACGTGGGGCTACCTTTGAAGGTGACCCGGAAACTGCAATTAATCCAGAATGCGGCAGCTAAACTGGTGACTGGGAGTGGCCGCCGGGACCACATAACACCGGTTCTGAGAGATCTGCATTGGCTCCCAGTACGTTTCCGAGCACAATTCAAAGTGTTGGTGCTGACCTTTAAAGCCCCAAACGGCCTCAAAGGCCCAATATGCCTGAAGGAGCATCTCCACCCCCATCGTTCTGCCCAGACACTGAGGTCCATCGCCGAGGGCCTTCTGGTGGTTCCCTCATTTCGAGAAGTGAGGTTACAGGGAACCAGGCAGAGGGCCTTCTCGGTAGTGGCACCCGCCCTGTGGAACGCCCTTCCACCAGATGTCAAAGGGAAAAATAACTACCAAACTTTTAGAAGACATCTGAAGGCAGCCCTGTTTAGGGAAGCTTTTAATGTTTAATAGGTTATTGTATTTTATTGTTTTATTTGAAGCCACCCAGAGTGGCTGGGGAAACCCAGCCAGATGGGTGGGGTATAAATAATAAATTATTATTATTATTATGAATATGGACAGGAAGGTGCAGGAAAAGAGCAAGAGAGAATCATAGGATTTTGGTGTCGGAAGGGACCATGAAGGTCCTCTAGTCCACCCCCATGCAGTGCAGGAATCTTTTGCCCATGGTGGGGCTCGAACCCCCGACCCTGAGATTGACAGCCTCATGCTCTGCCAACTGAGCTATCCTGGGTAGGTGGGTGGGGCCCTCCTCATGCCCTTCCACATCCCCATGTTTTCTCCTGGACGCAACTAACGCTCAACGCATTAGGTCATGCCCATTTTTCTCTGTGGGTTGAGCATACGAAGGTGGCTGTCACTGAAAAAAAGAATAGGGGAAAAAAGTCATCGCTTTGGGATGCTAGCGACTGAATTCGGGACGTTCTACGTGCAAAGCACCTGCCCTGCAACCCTTCCCCAGGTGGTGAATTTTGGGCCACCCTAAGGGTGGCAGAGGGATGCGGGTGGCTCTGTGGGTTAAACCACAGAGCCTAGGACTTGCCGATCAGAAGGTCGGCGGTTCGAATCCCCACGACGGGGTGAGCTCCCGTTGCTCGGTCTCTGCTCCTGCCCACCAGCAGTTTGAAAGCACGTCAAAGTGCAAGTAGATAAATAGGTACCGCTCCGGCGGGAAGGTAAACGGCGTTTCCGTGCACTGCTCTGGTTCGCCAGAAGTGGCTTAGTCATGCTGGCCACATGACCCAGAAGCTGTACGCCGGCTCTCAGCCAATAAAGCGAGATGAGCGCCACAACCCCAGAGTCGGTGACGACTGGGCCTAATGGTCAGGGGTCCCTTTACCTTTAAGGGTGGCAGAGATGGGGGCACACAGACCTGACTCGTGGGGTGCCCCACCCCCCAGAATTTCCCCCCTGCACGAGTCTCTCTGAGCCCATTCACCTTGATGGCGCTTGCGCTGGAGTAATGCGACGCGCTCAAACACCAGTGATTTGCATGCTACATGTTAATTTGGGAAGACGGAGGTGCCATATGGAATTTCCGCATCAAAAGCATGATCTGGGTGTGTGTGTGTTATATGAGTGTGCACACATGCACACACGCACACACACCTTTGCACATGCCTGGATCGCCAGACCGAAAGGACGTCTCTCCCTTTGGGTCCTTCTGTTCTGGCATCTTTTTGAAAAACAAAAAGTGACGGGGAGGTGGAGTGGAGAGCGAGAGAACGAGAGAGAGAGAGAGAGAGAGCGAGCGACCTGTTTTCATCAAGAGAGGGCTTTGATTTAGTACCGCAGGGGACCTTTGCAATCTGGACACAGCAGCGGGTCCAAATCGCTTATCACAAGGTTTCTTGCCAGCCCCGGCATTAACATCTTCCTCAGCGTGGGACTGGGAAGCAGAAGTAGGTCAGGCCTGTATCTTGGGTAAGTTCTGCGCAGGAAAGCAACACAACCCCTCCGCCAGGGCCAGATAAAAATAGGTGCTCCCATCTGAAAGTGAGGGGGCTGCTTATTATAGACGGGTAGGAAGTTTAGCTGTTTTTTTGTGTGGTTTTTTTGCGATCTCAGGTTGCTGATCTTCACCACGCCGCTCCAAGAAATGGGGAGCTTTGTGCTGAATCCAGTGCCGATTCCCTGTCTGAATGCGTCCAGGTTTCTTGGGAGTGTGCAATCATTATTTTTTTCAAATTTGACAGCATGCTTCAGACCGGTGGTTCGGTGGGCCCAGCATCCAGCTTCCAAAAGTTATGGGCCTCTGGAAATAGACAAGAATGACGTGGAGGTGACGACTGTTTGCTAAAAAAGCATCGTTCACCAACCTGGTGGCCTTTGGAGACCACATAACACCGGTCTTGAAAGACCTACACTGGCTTCCAGTACGTTTCCGAGCACAATTCAAACTGTTGGTGCTGACCTTTAAAGCCCTAAACAGCCTCGGTCCTGTATATCTGAAGGAGTGTCTCCATCCCCATTGTTCAGCCCGGACACTGAGGTCCAGCTCCGAGGGCCTTCTGGCAGTTCCCTCATTGCGAGAAGCCAAGTTACAGGGAACCAGGCAGAGGGCCTTCTCGGTGGTGGCACCCATCCTGTGGAACGCCCTCCCACCAAATGTCAAAGAGAAAAACAACTACCAGACTTTTAGAAGACATCTGAAGGCAGCCCCGTTTAGGGAAGCTTTTAATGTTTAATAGGTTATTGTATTTTAATATTCTGTTGGGAGCTGCCCAGAGTGGCCGGGTAAACCCAGCCAGATGGGTGGGGTATAAATAATAAATATTATTATTATTAGGCAGTGGAAGACAGGAGTGCCTGGCATGCTTTGGTCCATGGGGTCACGAAGAGTCGGACACGACTAAACGACTAAACAACAGCAACATTATTAATATTAAAATTATTATTATTATACTATTATTATTATTTGGATGAAGCTGCCTTATTTTGGTCCATCTAGCTCAGTATTGTCCACACGGACTGGCAGCAGTGGCTGTCCAGGGTTTTAGGCAGGGGACGTGGCTGGTCCTGCTTGAAGATGGTTGAACATGAGGCCTTCTGCAGGCAAAGCAGATGTCCTATCACTGAGCTGCAGCCCTTCCCCATTGTGTGAGAAAGGGCAGAGGAAGAAAGGTTTGAAGGCAGAGAAAATATATGAAGTTGCTTGAGGACGCAGGAGAGCTTGAGGGTGGCTGACCGTGGGGAACTGGGGGAGCAAAGCTCATGCAGGAAGGGAGAGGAGGGTCGAGAGAGAAGGAAGCACAGGCGCATGGAAGACTTCAAAGACCCCTGGGTTTGAATCCAGGCCTGCAAGGTGCCCTGGGATACCATAACAACTGCCTTCTGCCTTTGCCAATGGCGCATGGGGCTGTTCCTACTCTGTGTGTGTGTAGTGGGGCAAACTCTGGGTTTGTTGTTTAGTCGTTTAGTCATGTCCGACTCTTTGTGACCCCCTGGACCAGAGCACGCCAGGCACTCCTGTCTTCCACTGCCTCCCGCAGTTTGGTCAGACTCATGCTGGTAGCTTCGAGAACACTGTCCCACCATCTCGTCCTCTGTCGTCCCCTTCTCCTTGTGCCCTCCATCTTTCCCAACATCAGGGTCTTTTCCAGTGAGTCTTCTCTTCACATGAGGTGGCCAAAGTATTGGAGCATCAGCTTCAGGATCTATCCTTCCAGTGAGCACTCAGGGTTGATTTCCTTCAGAATGGAGAGGTTTGATCTTCTTGCAGTCCATGGGACTCTCAAGAGTCTCCTCCAGCACCAGAATTCAAAAGCATCCATTCTTTGGCGATCAGCCTTCTTTATGGTCCAGCTCTCACTTCCATACATCACTACTGGGAAAACCATAGCTTGAACTATACGGACCTTTGTTGGCAAGGTGATGTCTCTGCTTTTTAAGATGCTGGGTTAATTCTGGGTTAAGAAATGTCTATTTCCGTAAATAAACAGCGCAAAGAAATGTCAGCGGCTTTGCACATATTTCTATAAATGTGCCTAGTGCGCACGCTTTACTCCATACCTTTCATATATCGAAGGGATTCAGTTTGGGTTTCTTTGCTATGGCATTTTATGGGAAGAAACTGAGTGGCAGCAGGAGGAGGAGAGCTATTTTAACGATGAGTCGGTGGGCTTTCGGCTCCCCCGCCGGGCATAGCGGTTCCGCTTTGAACAGTTACCTGCCAGTCAGAATGCCAACCTGTCTCTTCCCGCTAGGCCTGGACAGGGGCAAAAATGGCTGGGTCCTTTGTGCAGCCTTGAGGACTAAAAACTTGTGTTTGGTTATCAACTCCACTGCTTAGGATGCCTAGTTTCTCTGCATCTGAGACCTGGTTGCACCATAACAAACCCTAAGGGAAGGGAGTGGAAAAACACGAAGAAATTCTGAATTCTAGGTTTTTAGAATGGGACGCGGGTGGTGCTGTGGGTAAAACCTCAGTGCCTAGGACTTGCCGATTGTATGGTCGGCGGTTCGAATCCCTGCGGCGGGGTGAGCTCCCATCTTTCAGTCCCAACTCCTGCCCACCTAGCAGTTCGAAAGCACCCCTAAGTGCAAGTAGATAAATAGGTACCACTCAGGCGGGAAGGTAAACGGCGTTTCCGTGTGCTGCGCTGGTGCTGGCTTGCCAGAGCAAGCAACTTCGTCACGCTGGCCACGTGACCCGGAAGTGTCTCCGGACAGCGCTGGCCCCCGGCCTCTTAAGTGAGATGGGCGCACAACCCTAGAGTCGGACACGACTGGCCCGTACGGGCAGGGGTACCTTTACCTTTACCTTTAGGCTTTTAGAAGACACTGTCTCTAGGACAGTATAAGAGCTGTTTGACATTGGAACAGTCTCCCTCGAGCTATGGTGGACTCTGACTCCTTGGAGGTTTTTAAACAGTGGTTGGATGGACATCTGTCATGTACGCTTGAGATGCTTCCATTGCAGGAGGTTAAAAACAACAAGAAGAAGAACGACACTAATAATAATTTATTATTTATATGGCACCCATCTCACTAGGTTGCCCCAGCCACTTTGGCTGGCTTCCAACAGAACATCACACATTAAAAGGTTCCTTACAAATTGCGAGACAAGGACAACTGCGACTTTAAGGAAGAATGGGAACTTTTTACAAATTATATAAAAAGACAACAAAATGAATTGGACTCCTTGGCAGGTTTTGAATAAACATACACAAATTTATTGGTAGACAACACGATGGAGAGATATGTAAGGATATGTACAATTTTATAATATGCAGAGGGATGTGGGTGGCAATGTGGTCTAAACCACAGAGCCTAGGACTTGCTGATCAGAAGGTCGGCGGTTTGAATCCCCGCGACGGGGTGAGCTCCCGTTGCTCGGTCCCTGCTCCTGCCAACCTAGCAGTTCGAAAGCACGTCAAAGTGCAAGTAGATGGAAAGTCTTCAGATGTCTATGGAAAGTCAGATAGTTTATCTCTTTGACATTTGATGGGAGGGCGTTCCACATGGGGGGCGCCACCACCGAGAAGGCCCTCTGCCTGGTTCCCCATAACCTCACTTCTCGCAGGGAGGGAACCGCCAGAAGATCCTTGGCGCTGGACCTCAGTGTCCGGGCTGGACAATGCTCCTTCAGGTATACAGGGTCAAAGCTGTTTAGAGCTTTAAAGGTCAGCACCAACACTTTGAATTGTGCTCGGAAACATACTGGGAGCCAATGTTGATCTTTCAGGACTGAAGTTATATGGTCCCGGCGGTCGCTCTAAGTCACCTGTCTAGCTGCCACCTTCTGGATTAGTTGTGGTTTCCACATCACCTTCAAAGGTAACCCCACGAAAGCGACAGGAAGAGTAAGAGGCCAACCAAAACAAAAAGTCTATAAGGATTGGAGAATCTCTAAAGAATATTTAGAAAACTATGGAATAGAAGGAAACATCTTGGCAGAATTAGACTGATCCCTGTATTGTAGAAATGTAAGTCTGCAGGGAGGTAAAAAGAAATTATATAAGAAATATGTAACTGTGCGGTATAAAGTAATGCATAGACAAAGTACAGTGAGATTAACTGGAAGTCGGTTTAAAATTTCTTTTCTATCAATTTTATAATTGTGTTCAAAACCAGGAGTATATATGATGATAATTATATTAATCTTCTTATATCTTATAATGTGGTGGTTTGTTTGATGTTTATGTTATTTGTTTGTTTGTTTGTATGTTTGTTTACTTGTATGTACGTCTGTTTTTCATAAATGTATTTATTTTAAATTAATAAAGATATATTTTAAAAAACAAAGGTAGCCCCATGTAGACCACACTGCAGTGGTCCAAGCGGGAGATAACCAGAGCATGTACCACCCTGGCGAGACAGTGCGCAGGCAGGCAGGCTGGACTAGACGACCCTTGGCGTCCCCTCCAACTTTCCAGATCTGTGTTTCCGTGATCGCAGATGTAGTTGCCACCGCTTGTCAGCCCTAGACACCTGGCTGGAGGCAGTGGGGACAGAAGCTGAGCTGAGATGGCAGGAGTGGATTTCGGTCCATGCCGGACCAGACTGCTGTGGTGTCTGCTGATATACTTTTGTGGGTTTGGGGAAATGCATTAGGTTCTTGGCAAAGACGCAAACTGCCTGTGGCGATGCCTTGCTTAATAATAGCTACAGGGAATAGGTCACCTGTACTGACTCCCTTTTTAAAAAAAATAAATAAATTGCATTTTATTTATTTGTTAACATTCTTATATTACATCGGTAAACGTTGTCATATTACATTACAGGACTTACTATAATATAATTTCCAACATGTGTACAAAAATTATATACAAATTTTGTATACCTAGAAAGAAAATGAAACAAAAAAAGAAAGAACAAAGAAGGGAAAAAACCAATTCTCCCCCCTCCCAAAAATCATATACATACCAACACTAGACTTCCTGTCTTTTCCGTTGTATATTCCTTTTTTTACAAATGAATGTACTCTTATTATTGTATATTTCTTTACATATTATCTAAGACATTCCTATATCAATATGTGCTCTTAGTCTTATTTCCCAACTCAGTCTCACTCCAACGTCAATCAAATGCTAGCATAGATAGCGAACCTTTACTGTATTTTTGAACATATGTTTTATATCTATCCCACTTTTCCGTCAATTTTTGTTTTGAATTGCCTCTCAGGGTGTTTGTCGACTGCGCCATTTCAGCAAATTCTTGTCGCTTGTAATGCCAGTCCGTTATTGTCGGGGCTTCTTGTTCCTTTCCCCCCTTTGCCACCAAAGTCCCTTTGCCAGCTGGATCCTCCTGCCCCTTTAGCAGACTTTGTGTTGCCACGCTAGAAGCCGGTCCGGGCCGAATTCTATGCAGTACGCCTGTCTCCCGCGATGACGTGCCCTGCCTGGAAAGTTGGCACGGGCTCCCTTTCTTGTTGTGGCCAGAGACTGCCCCGGCTCTCGTCCGTCCTGGGATTCAGATGGTGCTTCCTGACGCCTTGTTTCTGTTCCTTCCCTTGCAGAAGATGGCGAGTACTTCCTCAAGGTCCTGATCCCCAGCTATGCCGCCGGATCCATCATTGGCAAAGGAGGCCAAACGATTGTCCAACTGCAGAAAGAAACCGGAGCCACTATCAAGCTCTCAAAGTCGAAGGACTTCTACCCAGGTGAGCGCGGGCAGCTGGGAGGGTCAACAAGGTGGAAGGAATTCTCTGTACGTTTGCCAACGTCGGCGGTTCATACGGTGTACATTCCTGGTGTCCCAAAACCAGGGACGGGGGAAAGCTTGTTCATACGTGTCTGTATGCAGATACAGCGTGGTATAGCGGTTAGAGCATTAGAGTAGGATCTGGAAGAGCGGGATTCGAATCCGCACCCGGCCATGAAGGTCACCTCTCGGCCTAACCTACCTCGCAGGGATGTTTGTAGGAGTTAAATGCGGAGGGGGAGAACCATGGAGGCCGCTTTGAGCTCCTGGCAAAAGACGGTGGAATACAGAAGAAGGGAATAAATTTCAAAAACGTCGCTTCCACACTGCTGTATTGTTTTTAACACTCGATTGAGAGCCGCCCAGAGTGGCTGGGGAAACTCAGCCAGATGGGTGGGGTATAAATAATAAATTATTATTATTATTATTATTATTATTATTATTATTATTATTATTACTGGCAGCCGATGTATGAACTCAGTCCCCTGAAGAAAGTTGAGTCTTGGGGATTTTGAGAGGAGATGCGATAGCCGTCTTCAAATATCTGAAGGGCTGTCACAAGGCAGATGGAGCAAGCTTGTTTTCTCCTGCTCCGGAGGGTAGGACTCGAACTCATGGCTTCGTGTTACAAGAAAGGAGATTCCGACTAAACATCTGGAAGAGCTTTCTGGCAGTAAGAGCTGTTTGACAGGGGAACGGTCTCCCACAAGAGGTTGTGGACTCTCCTTCCTTGGAGGTTTTTAAGCAGAGGTTGGACGGCCATCTGTCATGGACGCTTTAGCTGAGATTCCTGCATCGCAGGGGTTGGACTAGATGATCCTTGGCGTACTTTGCAACAATTCTACGATTCGATGATAGCCTTCCCGTGTGCACAACTGTCACTTGAGGGTGCAGTTGTTCAAGTGAAGAACATGCATGTGTGAATCAGCCTCGGAGAGGGTTTCTTTGGGGTGGGGAGTGTTGTTTTTTTGCCGGTTTTACGGCCTCTCCGACAAGGAAGCTTATAGATGGGCATTAAACCGTAAGACCTTGGTGCGGTTTGATTTGTGGACACAGTGGTTCGGCTCAAGTCCTTTGAAAGAGCCCCTCTCCTTCCCTCAACTTGCTGTCTCCTCTTCCCCTCAGGCCTCAACCTTCTCTGCCTATCATACCACGGTCCTCTTCTTCTTGGTCTCCTAACTACTCCAGCCGCCAGCCTGATGCCTTCCAGACACTTTGGACCACAACTCTCTTCACCTCTGAACGTTGGTCTCATTGGCTGGCTAGGGCTTCTGGGAGTTGTAGTTCCAAACATCTGGAAGGCAAGAAGCTGGCCTGCTCGGTCCCCATCCCGGCTTTCAGATACCCCAAATCTGAGCTCCTCCTTTCTTGAGCTGCTGCTTCACCTGCAGGCCAACTCAGGACTTTTTAGGGGCCCTGTATGTGGGTCCTCCACCTCACCACCAGCCACACCTTCCCAGAAAGTTGTTGTTGTTGTTTAGTCATTTAATCGTGTCCGACTCTTCGTGACCCCCTGGACCAGAGCACGCCAGGCACTCCTGTCTTCCACTGCCTCCCGCAGCTTGGTCAAACTCATGCTGGTAGCTTCGAGAACACTGTCCAACCATCTCGTCCTCTGTCGTCCCCTTCTCCTTGTGCCCTCCATGTTTCCCAGCATCAGGGTCTTTTCCAGGGAATCTTCTCTTCTCATGAGGTGGCCAAAGTCTTGGAGCCTCAGCTTCAGGATCTGTCCTTCCAGTGAGCACTCAGGGCTGATTTCCTTCAGAATGGAGAGGTTTGATCTTCTTGCAGTCCATCGGACTCACAAGAGTCTCCTCCAGCACCAGAATTCAAAAGCATCAATTCTTCGGTAATCAGCCTTCTTGATGGTCCAGCTCTCACTTCCATACATCACTACTGGGGAAAAAATAGCTTTAACTATATGGACCTTTGTTGGCAAGGTGATTTCTCTGCTTTATTTTTGCTCCCCCCCCCCCAAAGGTGAACTACTTAAATTACAATTGCTCTTTCGCTGCAAGCGTGTAAGGCAGGTGGGCCGACTGGCAAAGCAGCCCCTACCCCAATGGCAGGGGTCAGGCAGTCGAAGACCCCAGGCACCCCACAGTTGCGGACGCTGCCCATCTTCGCCACGGAGTGCCCAGGTTTGCCCCCCCCCCCCATCTCCCTATAATCCCAAGCTGTGATTGAAGGGCAGACAAAGCCCTGACAGGACAGCCCCTGGCTAAGCTGCTTTCCCTCCGCATCCTCCACTCTTTATTGCCGGATTATGGGATGGGCTGGCAAATCCTCGCCAGTGTAAAAAACGATGGAGGGGTGTCGTGGCGACGGTGGAGAGGGAGAGAGAGAAGGCCTCCGCTCATGTTGCCTTGGCAACAGGGAGCAGGTGCAGTGTTTGTTTGCAGCTTCCGGGAAGGACCCCCCCCTTCCCCTTCGAGGGAAAGGAAACCCTTTGTATTTGATGAGGTCTGGCCAGGGTGGAGATGCATCCGAAACACAGCCCTCCTGAGTTCTTGAAAGCTGAGAGAGCTGCGGATTCTGGCCCACCGAGGGCGGTTTAGGCTCCATGCGCAAAACCCCACCTCTCTGGGCTCTCCGCACGCAGTCGCGCTGCAAGTTGGGACGGCCTTCGCTCCGCCAAGACTGTCTTCCGAGAGCAAGTTCAGTGTACTGGTTGGGATGTTGTACCAGTACCCCAGGAGACCTGAGTTCAAATCCTCACTCCTCCACGAAGCTACCTGGGTGAGACCTTAAGGGCCAGTCACCGCCTCTCAGCCTAGCCTACCTTTTAGTGTATTTTTGGTCTTTGTTGGAAGCCGCCCAGAGTGGCTGGGGAAACCCAGCCAGATGGGCGGGGTACAAATAATAAATTATTATTATTATTATTATTATTATTATTATTATTATTATTATTGCCTCACACAGGGACGTGGGTGGTGCTGTGGGTTAAACCAGAGTCTAGGACTTGCCGATCAGAAGGTCGACGGTTCGAATCCCCGCGACGGGGTGAGCTCCCGTTCCTCGGTCCCTGCTCCTGTCAACCTAGCAGTTCGAAAGCACGTCAAAGTGCAAGTAGATAAATAGGTACCACTCCGGCGGGAAGATAAACGGCGTTTCCGTGCGCTGCTCTGGTTCGCCAGAAGCAGCTTAGTCATGCTGGCCACGTGACCCGGAAGCTGTACGCCGGCTCCTTTGGCCAATAAAGCGAGATGAGCGCCGCAACCCCAGAGTCGGCCACGACTGGACCTAACGGTCAGGGGTCCCTTTACCTTTACCTATTACCTCACACGGTTGTTGTGGGGATTCAGTGGGAAGGGGTTAGAACCACGTATAGCCCGCCTGGAGCTCCCCGGAGAAAAACTCGGGGTATAAATACATCTGTCTCATCTCGGGAGACAGCGGAAGAGCCCTCTTTTGTGAGTGAAGTCAAACTGCAGGAAGGTTGCAGCGCCTGCTGTGGCTGTAGAGACCGAAATGGGAGAGACATGTTTTGTTGCAGCCGGGGCAGAGGAAGGTTTCCGGTTGTTGTGCTACTGCAGATGCAGCATGGCTTCTCTTCTCTCTGCCCTCCTCCTGGAGGTCACCTGCAATAAATAAATAAATGCATATCTCTTTCCTCCATGCACACATGTCGAAAACCCAGCTCAGCGATCAAAGGCTTGCAGCTCGATCCTGTATGTTTGTTTGTGTGCAGGCATGTGCCAGCCCAAGTGGTGTTGGTGCAACTTTGTGGTATTATTATTTTTATTATTACAGTGGTACCTCAGGTTAAGTACTTAATTCGTTCCAGAGGTCCGTTCTTAACCTGAAACTGTTCCTAACCTGAAGCACCACTTTAGCTAATGGGGCCTCCTGCTGCCGCTGCGCGATTTCTGTTCTCATCCTGAAGCAAAGTTCTTAACCTGAAGCACTATTTCTGGGTCAGTGGAGTCCGTAACCTGAAGCGTATGTAACCCGAGGTACCACTGTATTATTATACCCTAGGCAACTGGCTGGGTTTGCCTTAGCTGAAGCAACTACTTAAGGCAGTGGTTCTCAATTAGCAAATTACTAAGGACCCCCTGTTTTTCAAAAGCCAAGCTACGGAAAAGGAACAGGAAACTCAGACTGGGCTGGCCAGCTAGGGAAGCAGATTCAATAGCAGGAAACACTCCTTCTGATAAGCCGGCCAGAGGAACGCAGGCATGGCCTTTGCGCTGCAGCCACAAAATGTGTTTGCCCAGATTTATCCAGATTTGGGAGCTGCTGTCTGGTTCCCTCCCCCACCCCCGGGCTCAAAAGAGGGTCGGGAAAGGAATGAAGCACCCAACAGGAAGGGGAGCAAGAGGCGAAGGGGCAGTTTCGGAACCCGGAAGGCCTTTAAAAGGCAGGGGAACTAGCAGCAGGGCTAACTGACGGAAAATTCGGGAGAAATGCTGGATATAAATTTGTCCTTGGGGGAGGATGCCCGAGGGCTCCCAGAGCAGGCGTGCTAGTAAGTTCTCTCAAGTTCCTAGCCCACAAAGAGGTGAAGGAGCTCATCCAGCTGCACGTAACAAGGGGCAAACTTCAGGTTACACTAAACACACTTTTCAGAAAAGCAAGCTGGCTCCAAGCAGCTGGAGGGACTTTCTGTAGGAAACTTGCAGAGGCAATTGTGAATTTTATGCTCTGCTCAATAATTGGCACCCTGTTGGCATTACATACACACACACACACACACACACACACACACATACACATATACATATATACATATATACATATATACATATATACATATATATATATACATATACATATACACATATACATATATATATATATATATATATATATATACACACACACACACACACACACACACACACACAGTGGTACCTTGGGTTAAGAACTTAATTCGTTCTGGAGGTCCGTTCTTAACCTGAAACTGTTCTTAACCTGAAGCACCACTTTAGCTATTGGGGCCTCCTGCTGCTGCCACGTGATTTCTGTTCTCATCCTGAGGTAAAGGTCTGAACCCGAGGTACTATTTCTGGGTTAGCAGAGTCTGTAACCTGAAGCTTCTGTAACCCGAAGTACCACTGTGTATATCTATATCTATATCTATATCTGGGCAAAAGATTCCTGCATTGCAGGGCATTGGCGTGGAATTCCACCTCTACAATTCCACAAGTCTATGATTCTGTAGCCATAAGGTTGCGGCCCAGATTCTGGGACTTGTTTTCTCCCATTCAGGAATAAGCTCCCATGCATCTCCTTCGACGCCATTGACTCGATGCTGTTTCCATTGATTCCCACCCAGTGTAGTCCCAGCGCAATTCAAGAGCTGAATTTCTCCACGTCGCCGCATTGCCTCTTCCAGACTCCCTGTTTATTGAGCATTCGTCTTGGCTTGCTTGATAAATGTTTGTGGGAGGGAGGTTATACGACACCAGCTCTTTATTGAGCATTCGTTCTGATTTGTTTGCAGAAAGGTGTGTGTTTATATATGTGTGTGTGTATTGTTTACCGCCCTTCATCTGTAGATCAGGGCACAGTTCACAGGTTAGATGACATCACATCAAGCAGTTTTTTTCCTTTTCCTTTTTTAAAGAAATGCTTTTATTAACAAATTCCACATTACAAATTGTCGAAACATATCATATTCATTATTTCCCCCCCTTTCCCCCACCCCCTTCAAACCCGCCCCCAGAGACTTCCCTCAGCTCCTCTCTCTGATTTCTCAGCACATATTAAAGGTAAAGGTACCCCTGCCCGTACGGGCCAGTCTTGACAGACTCTGGGGTTGGTGCGCCCATCTCACTCTATAGGCCGGGGGCCAGCGCTGTCCGGAGACACTTCCGGGTCACGTGGCCAGCGTGACATCGCTGCTCTGGCGAGCCAGAGCCGCACACGGAAACGCCGTTTACCTTCCCGCTAGAAAGCGGTCCCTATTTATCTACTTGCACC
>JAXCMG010000044.1:5381392-5404264 GCA_034642415.1 Podarcis siculus | reverse complement strand
ATAATAATAATAATAATAATAATAATAATAATAATAATAATAATAATTTATTATTTATACCCCTCCCATCTGGCTGAGTTTCCCCAGCCACTCTGGGCGGCTTCCAATCAAGTGTTAAAAACAATACAGCATTAAATATTAAAAACTTCCCTAAACAGGGCTGCCTTCAGATGTCTTTTAAAAAGAAGATTGCTGCTTATTTCCTTCACATCTGAAGGGAGGGCGTTCCACAGGGTGGGTGCCACTACCAAGAAGGCCCTCTGTCTGGTTCCCTGTAACTTGGCTTCCCGCAATGAGGGGACCACCAGAAGGCCCTCGGCGCTGGACGTCAGTGTCCGGGTAGAACGATGGGGGTGGAGACGCTCCATCAGGTATCCAGGACCGAGGCCGTTTAGGGCTTTAAAGGTCAACATTTAGGGCTTTAAAGGTCAGCACCAACACTTTGAATTGTGCTCGGAAACGTACTGGGAGCCAATGCAGATCTCTCAGGACCGGTGTTATGTGGTCTCGGCAGCTGCTCCCAGTCACCAGTCTAGCTGCCGCATTCTGGATGAATTGCAGTTTCCGGGTCATCTTCAAAGGTAGCCTCATGTAGATTTCAGGAGAGGGTCTTAACTCCTTGGAAGAGCATCTGCTTTGCATATAGATGGTTCCAGGTTTTATCTCCAGCAGGCCCAGGTAAGAAAGGTCTGAAACCCTGGAGAGCTGCTGTCAGCCAGTGTAGACAACATCAGTGCAGGCAAGATCAAGGGTCTGACTGTGTGTAAGGCAGCTCTGTAGGTTCCTATACTCCACTGACTAGGAAAGGTGGCTTCCATGTTTAGAGTAGCTCTCTTAGAGTTCCCCTTAACCAGCAAGAGCTGACTGGCCTAAGCAAAGACCGAAAAACCATGCAGATATTAGTAATAATAATTTATTAATTATACCCTGCCCATCTGGCTGGGTTTCCCCAGCCACTCTGGGCGGCTCCCAACAAAATATCAGAAACACGATAAAACATCAACCATTAAAAACTTGCCTAAACAGGGCTGCCTTCAGATGTCTTCTAAAAGTCTGGCAGTTGTTCTTCTCTTTGACATCTGGTGGGAGGGTGTTCCACAGGGCGGGTGCCACTACCGAGAAGGCCCTCTGCCTGGTTCCCTGCAACCTCACTTCTCGCAGTGAAGTAACCGCCAGAAAGCCCTCGGAGCTGGACCTGAGTGTCCGGATAGAACGACGAGGGTGGAGACACTCCTTCAGGTATACTGGGCCAAGGCCATTTAGGGATTTAAACACTTTGAATTGAGCACCAACACTCTGAATTGTGCTCAGTAACGTACTGGGAGCCAATCTAGGTCTTTCGGGTCCAGTGTTATATGGTCCTGGCGGCTGCTCCCAGTCACCAGTCTAGCTGCCGCATTCTGGATTAGTTGCAGTTTCTGGGTCACCTTCAAAGGTAGCCCCACACAGAGAGCATTGCAGCAGACCAAGTGGGAGATAAGTAGAGCATGCACCACTCTGGTGAGATAGTTGGCGGGCAGGTAGGGTCTCAGCCGGCATACCAGATGGAGCTGACAGACAGCTGCCCTGGACACAGAATTGACCTGCGCCTCCATGGACAGCTGTGAGTCCTAGGCTGCATTTTTCATGTAGGTTCCAGAATTTGATTCCCAAGGGGAGTCAGAATTCTGATTCTCCTTTCCCCTCTTTTCTTCTTAGCTCAGAGCCCTGGCTGTAAGCAGAGCAGGTTAAGAGCAGTGGACTCATAATCTGGTGAACCGGGTTCGCTTTCCCGCTCCTCCACATGCAGCTGCTGGGTGGCCTTGGGCTAGTCATACTTCTTTGAAGTCTCTCAGCCTCACTCACCTCACAGAGTGTTTGTTGTGGGGGAGGAAGGGAAAGGAGAATGTTAGCCACTTTGAGACTCCTTCGGGTAGTGATAAAGCGGGATATCAAATCCAAACTCTTCTTCTTCTTCTTCGTGTGTGTGCATGCCTCAGTTTTTCCCAAGGCTAGGATAAAGGTAAAGGTAAAGGGACCCCTGACCATTAGGTCCAGTCGTGGCTGACTCTGGGCTGAGGGAGCCGGCGTACAGCTTCCGGGTCATGTGGCCAGCATGACTAAGGCACTTCTGGCGAACCACAGCAGCGCACGGAAATGGCGTTTACCTTCCCGCCAGAGCGGTACCTATTTATCTACTTGCCCTGGTGTGCTTTTGAACTGCTAGGTTGGCAGGAGCAGGGACCGAGCAACGGGAGCTCACCCCGTCACGGGGATTCGAACCGCCGACCTTCTGATCGGCAAGCTCTAGGCTCTGTGATTTAACCCACAGCGCCACCTGCCACTGGTTAGGATGCCTGGAGCCAAGCCCTAGGCTGTCTCACTTTAACTCCTGGATAGCTCAGTTGGTTAGCGCATCGTGGTGGTAATGCGAGATATATGGGACAGGTGTATTATTCTTGCATTACAGGAGCTTTGATTCGATGATCCTTGTGGTCCCTTCCTATGAATCCTTCTACAAATATATGAATGCAATAACTCCAACTTGTAAGAGCACAGGGAAAGAAACCACTGGTGATCTAGAACAGTCTCAAGCTGGGTGCTCCTGGAAGAATCTGGGGTGCCCCTCCTTCAGGAGCTATTAGGGTAGTTGGGTGAACACAACCACCCTGAATTTTCCGGACCCAACTTTTCCTGAGAGCGGATGAAGACCAGCACTTGAATGTGAGGGTTGGGGGCTGTTGCTCTCCGTGGTGCTGAATAATCTCCTTCCTTGGCACTGATAGACTATATGCATTCCCCCCCCCCCTCGGATGGCAAATAAAGTCACGGCGGGGAACGTTCATAAATACATTAATAACAATAAATAAAAATAATATTTTTTTATTTATATCCCGCCCTCCCCAGCCAAAGCCGGGCTCAGAGCGGCTAACATCAAATGTATAATACATTAACACAAAATCAGACAATCAATTAAAATACATCCTCAAATCAGATCAGGATCAGAATAAAATCCAATCGGATGGCAACCCGCAGATTAGGGTTGGGGACCTTAAATGCTCACCAGGCCCAACTGTTTGTGCTGAACTTATATGGGCCTGTGAGAAAAATTGGGAGACCACTTTCATGCAAGTTCTTATGAAAGGGGAGAGGGAGTCAGACTGTGCCTTGGCCAAAGGCCTGGTGGAACAGCTCCATCTTGCAGGCCCTGCGGAAAGATGTCCCGCAGGAGTGGAGGAGGAGGAGTGGAGTTTGTGGGATTAATAGCAGGCAGGTGAGTCTTTAGGAAAGCATAGAAAACCACGATGGTGCCTTCCTTGTAGAGCTTTCATCAGATTTTGAAGGTGAATCTCTTTACTGTGGCCACTGAGGTATATTTGCAGGTTTTAAAATGCAAATTGTTTAACTGATTTGAATATTATATTATTATTATTATTATTATTATTATTATTATTATTATTATTATATTGTTGTAACCCACTCTTGGGACCTTATGGTGATGGTTGGGTATGAGATTATATATATTTATGGGTATGAGATTGGGGTGGCTCAGTTCAATCTATAGCATTTACTCCTATGTTTATTTTTTTAAAATAGTTTTCATTTGATTTTTCAAATATAGATTCATAACAAAACCAAATACATCTCCCTGAATCTCGAGACCTCCCCCATGTCAGCGTTTTCAACCACATATTATATCAAATCTATATTTTATATCTATCCATGTTATCCATGTTATCCATAGAGTTTGTTACATTACAAGTGAGATTAAAATCCTGCTCATGTTTTCATCTGCTTACAGTGGTCTCTTAAATAAATTATAATGCTTTCCCATTCTTTCTTGAAGTTTTTCTCTTCTTGGTTCCTGAGTTTTCCGCTCAGTTTTTGCCATTTCGGTGTAATCCATCGTCTTAGTTTGCCATTCCACTTTACTTCTTTCCATCTCTTACTTCCGTGTTTTAACTCTGTGGTCCCTCTGCCATTCTGCTAAGGTAGCCTTGCAGCCTGAGGAACCTAAGCAGTTTGAAGGCCCTATAGGTGGGAAAGCAGGAATATATACAGTGGTGCCCCGCAAGACAAAAATAATCCGTTCTGCGGGAGCCTTCGTCTTGCAGGGATTTTCGTCTTGCGGAGCTCCGCTATCAGCCGATCAGCTGATAAGCGGTAAAACAGCTGATAAGCGGCTTTTAGCGCTTAGCGGATTAGCGGCAATGTAGAGATAAGGAGTTTAGCGCCTTTCAGAAATGGCAAAAAAAAAGGGAGACCACGGAAAAAAATTCGTTTTGCGAGTAAGCCCCATAGAAAAAAACGTCTTGCGAAGCAGAAAAATGTCGGAAAGCCCTTTCGTCTTGCGCGTTTTTCGTTTAGCGGGGCATTCGTCTAGCGGGGTACCACTGTATATAAATTTTCCATTATTAAAAAAAACATATAAAACAAACATCATATTTTTCACCAACTTCATCTTTTTGACTCCCCTCAGCCTTTCTGATGATTCTCTGTTCTATTTACTTCTTCCACATTTCTCACATAATATTGCACTACCTTAATATCTTATTTATCCCTTATTTTTTTTAACAATATTTCTTCCTTACATTTTCACAGAACTTCCTGAAAACCTACAAACGTTATTTGATTATCACATAATGTTTCCATATACTCTGTAAATTTAATCCAGTCCTCAATGAATCTCTGGTCACGTCGATTCCAGATACTTCCTGTTAATTTATCAAGTTCCGCATAATCTGTCAATTTCATTATTCAATCATAGGCAATTCTTCTTGTTTCCATTTTTGGGCCAACAATATTCTTGCTGCTGTTACTGCATATAGAAACAACTTCCATTCTTTCTTATTAACTTCATTTCCTATTATTCCTAGTAAAAATGCTTCTGGTTTCTTAATAAATGTCTATTTCAACATTTTTTTTTATCTCATTATATATCATCTCCCAAAAGCTTTTTACTTTTTTACATTCCCACCACTTATGGTAAAATGTTCCAGGAATATATATATTAAGGTTACTAGATTTTTTTCAAAGAATCTGGGGACCCCCTTTTTTTTTTAAAGAGGAAAAAAAGTTATTTAAAAATAATAATTAAGAAGTAATATCTTCTCTGCTGTGGTCTCCTCTGTCGCACAGCCTTCCTCTGGGCCTCAGCCTGCTCTCTTGGAGAGCTAGCCACCATGGAGTAGGCTCGGGTCAGGCCTAGGCTTGACCACGTGTCCTTGCCCTCCAACCTCTCCTCCTCAGTGGCGGTGGCGGCGCAAGTTGGGGCTCCCCTCTTTTTTCTCCTTCCTCTTTCTCTCTGTTCCTTCTCCTTCTCCTCTCCTCCTTCTCCCTGCATCGGCTCCGGGGTTTTCCTGGCCGTGGAGCGCCGCTGGGCAGTTGGCCGGGTGGCCGGGCGCTCTCACTCCCAGCTCAATTTGGGTTGTGGGGGTGTGTGCCAGCAGTTCCCACAGTTAACGCGCCAGGAGTCCCCGGTTCCCCCTTGGCAGTGGCAGCAGCAGTGGCAGTCTCAGCAGCCCAGAGCCAGCCTGGTAGCGCAGTTGGCTCTGGCTGGCTTCAGGAGCTTCGTCAACAATGTTTAGGTGAAATGATGACCATATACATACATAATAGACAATCTTTATAGAACTCCTTCAAACAATAACAAGTTCAAAATTAAGATTTCATTTTGAACAGAGACTTTGAGCCTAAGATTTCAAGCCTCTGAAAGTCTTTAAATGAAGCGAGGTACCAAACTTTGTACGATGAAAGATAAGCTGTGAAGCTTTGTGTATTCAGCAAATATAATGTCCAACACTGAACAGTGGTTCCAGATATTGACTACTGTTTCATGGATCTTCGTCAGTGTGGTGGGAGAATATAGAATTGTTTCATAAACTGAAAATAAAATTTTATAGACGATGACCTGCATGAGATATCACTTTACAAAAATTATAAACTGCGATACATAATGAAAAAGAGTACATACCTCATCTTATTTCGTGAATGAAAATATCAAATGCTGTGGAACAGTGCTCATGTAATAATGTAGTCGCTGCTACTAACAATATTTTTTGAGAAACATATAAAGCCGACTCCAGGTGATGCTAATAACAATGAGGTTGAGTTTAAAGGTACAGTGCTTCAGGAGCTGCCTGCTGTCATGGCGCCCACCATTTTGCCTCCCCGGAAGTCCCCGTATGATGTGTCTTGTGCCGTTGAATCTATCACACAACATTCATTCCCTACTAATAAATCTGCAACACTTAAAATATAAATCCAGGGACATTCCAGGGACGGATAATAGATTTGTAAATCCGGGGACTGTCCCCAGGAAACGGAGACATCTGGTAACCATAATATATATAGGTAAAGGTAAAGGGACCCCTGACCATTAGGTCCAGTCGTGGCCGACTCTGGGGTTGCGGCGCTCATCTCGCTTTATTGGCCGAGGGAGCCGGTGTACAGCTTCGGGTCATGTGGCCAGCAGGACTAAGCCACTTCTGGCGAACCAGAGCAGCGCACAGAAACACCGTTTACCTTCCCGCCGAAGCGGTACCTATTTATCTACTTGCACTTTGACATGCTTTCAAACTGCTAGGTTGGCAGGAGCAGGGACCGAGCAACGGGAGCTCACCCTGTCGCGGGGATTCGAACCGCCGAACTTCTGATCGGCAAGTCCTAGGCTCTGTGGTTTAACCCACAGCGCCACCCGCGTCCCTGTAATATATATACCTGTACGTATAAATGAAACCTCAAACTCCTCCTCTTCTTCTCTCGTTTCCCCCCAATGCAGGCCAAGGTGATTGTTCCCAACAGCACAGCCGGGCTGATCATCGGCAAAGGCGGGGCCACGGTCAAAGCCATCATGGAGCAGTCTGGAGCCTGGGTGCAGCTGAGCCAGAAGCCCGAGGGCATCAACCTCCAGGAACGCGTGGTGACCATCAGCGGCGAGCCCGAGCAGATCCACAAGGCGGTGGACATCATTGTGCAGAAGATCCAGGAGGACCCGCAGAGCAGCAGCTGCCTCAACATCAGCTACGCCAACATCGCTGGCCCCGTTGCCAACTCCAACCCCACCGGATCCCCTTACGCCAACTCCACGGACGTGCTGCCCGCCGCCGCGGCCGCAGCCACCGCTTCGGGCCTGCTGGGCCACACCAGCCTCGCCGGGGTGGGAGCGTTCCCGGCCGCCCTGCCGGGCTTCTCTGGCAGTGACCTTTTGGCCATCAGCACAGCTCTCAACACCTTGGCGAGCTATGGATACAACACCAGCTCTCTGGGGCTCGGCCTCAACTCAGCCGCCGCCTCCGGAGTGCTGGCCGCCGTGGCCGCCGGCGCAAATCCAGCCGCTGCCGCCGCCGCCAACCTCTTGGCTTCCTACGCCAATGAAGCGTCCACCAGTACCACCACCCCAGCCGGCGCCGTGGGGGCCTTCACGTTGGGTTCCCTAGCCGCTGCCACCGGGGCAGCCAATGGCTACTTGGGGACAGCCTCTCCACTGGTGGCCAGCTCCTTCTTGGCCACGGAGAAGCTGGTGGAAAGCGCCAAAGATATGGTGGAGATTGCCGTTCCGGAGAACCTAGTGGGCGCCATTTTGGGGAAAGGCGGCAAGACGTTGGTGGAGTATCAGGAGCTGACGGGCGCCCGCATCCAGATTTCCAAAAAGGGGGAGTTTATCCCGGGTACTAGGAACCGTAAAGTCACCATCACAGGCACTCCGGCCGCTACGCAAGCGGCGCAGTATCTTATCAGCCAGCGAGTAACCTATGAGCAAGGAGTCCGAGCCACCAACCCGCAGAAAGTGGGATAAGAGAAGGCCGGAGGGAAGTCTGGGGGAAGGAGTAGAATTCAAGTCAATTCTTTAATCATTAAAATTGTAACCTACCCAACACCAGCCCCAGTCCAGTGTCCATCTCTCTCTCTTACACACACACACACACACACACACACACACACCCTTCCGGTTGGGAAGCAGCCCAGCATTCGTTTTCCTGGACCTTTATTTCGCCAATGGTGCAACCTGTTTGTGTGTGTGTGTATATACAGATATATATACACGGGAAGACACCCGAGGACACCAAAACCTGCATTCCTGTACCCGTGAAAATCTACGAAAGCAGATATATATACATATATACACACACATATATATGTATATATATATGGCGACATTTTCTTTTCTTTTTGAGTTGATATGGATTTTAATAGAAAAAAAAACATTTTTTAAGAAAACAAAAAACTCCTCTTTCTTTCCCTCTTTCTTTCTGAGTTTCTTAACCAAGAATCCCGATGGGGGGTGGGGGAGAGACCTGTCTCGTCATGTTCCTTGCCCCCCAACTCCCCAGAGTGTAGATCAACTTCCGAATTCCTTGACGGGGAGCGGGCACCTTGCATCCCTCTTCCGGGCCCTCGCAGAGCATCAATCTCTGTGGATGCTCCGTAGGCGGGGTTTTCAGAATATATAGCTATATATCGAGGGAAGCAGAGATGGGGTTCATATCATGGCACAACGGTTCACCAAGTGACATCTGCCCCATGACCTTGAACTCTGAAATTGATGCAGCTCTTTACCTTATACGCCTGCATTTCGTAGCGAAGCTAAACGTGGGTTTTTCCTACCTATAGGTAGCGTGGCTCGTTCTAAGGTGAGGTTGAGGGGTTGGACTGGAATGGGCTTTGCGTTGGGCAAACGGGTTGGTTGAGTTGATAGGCTTTCCCCCCTTTGATTTTCGCTTTCTTGTTTTTGTCCGTTTGTTTGTTTTACAATTCTTCTATGCATAGTTTCATTTCGGAGGGGAGGGGAAGCGTGTACGTCCTTTCCCCCCTGTTTATCAGCCTCTACAAATCAGAAGAAAAAAAAAAAAAAAAGGCAAGGTAAATTTGTTCAGAAAGTTGTAGATGAGGGTGTCTTTATCCCTGTTTATGCTGAGGATAACTTTTGGTGAGCCGCGAGTCTTGACGGAGCTCCGAGCTTGTGAGCTTGCTCCTCCTGCGAATGGATGAGAGTTGCAAAAGGGGCGACACGAATGTAGAACGGGCTCAAAGTAGCAGGGCCTCGCTTCTGCGGATGCGGAAGTCGCACTCCCATCCCCGTGGCAGGTGATTCAAGCTACTTTCTCCTGGGGTGTCGTGAGGCGGTGGCCTCCTTTGATGCGCTTGGCTGCTGCCTGTTGTGGCGCCTCTCAGGAATCTCGGTTTCTCAGCATCGGGGAGTGCCACTTCCTTTGAGGCTACAATACCGCACATAGGCAAGGCCTCTGTTTTCTTGCGTTCTGAGAGCAAGGAGAAGGGAGCTTCCCTCGGTTTCTCGGAGCTTCCCTCGGTTTTGGGGAGCCAAAGTCTCGTTTTCTTTCCAAACGGCTGCAAAAGAAAACCACCCCAGCTTTCTCAACAAGTTCACCGCCCTGTTTGATAAAAACCCAGGGGACGGAACTAGGAAAGGAAGGGCCATTTTGACTCAGCCCTGGATGCGGCTGTCCAGCCAGGTGTGATTGGCCCATCCCTCAAAGGTGGCACAACTCTTTCCCCTCTGCCCACACAGTGGAAGCCCGAGGGCCTCCTGAGATGCGTGGAGACAGCTGCCATTGACAGTATTAGCTCTCTTGAGCAGCACCTGGAGGAGAGCCAGTGTGGTGTAGTGGTTAAGAGTGATAGACTCGTAATCTGGGGAACTGGGTTCGCTTCCCCGCTCCTCCACATGCAGCTGCTGGGTGACCCTGGGCCAGTCACACTTCTCTGAAGTCTCTCAGCCCCACTCACCTCACAGAGTGTTTGTTGTGGGGGAGGAAGGGAAAGGAGAATGTTAGCCGCTTTGAGACTCCTTTGGGTAGTGATAAAGCGGGATATCAAACCCAAACTCTTCTTCTTCCGAAATAAACTGACAAGGGGGCTGTTGAAGGCCTCTTTGGACCCCCTGCCCAATCGTGGCTTCCCTTCGACCCACTGCCCCTCCCGCTGGACTTTCTATAAGCAGTATTCCCAGCGGGGAGAAGGGCCTTTATTCCCAGTGACTGGCCCAGTAGGGAACCCAGTTCCCTGGCAGTTCCTGTTTCCGGCGCATTTCGGACGGTGACAGATGCCGGGCTTGAAACCCGAGAAATGTTGGGGTACGGTTGGCTGCAGCGGCAGCACGACTCCCCCTTTCTGGGCCCTCATCCCCCCCACAATCTGAGTGGCGGCTTTTAGTTTGGTAGCCCAGGCACAGGGCTTTCTCTGTGTTTCTCTGGCCTCTTATCCCTCCATATTTGCTGGCCACTCAACGCTGTCGATCACCTTTCCCACCCATTCACTCGCCCTCAGAAGGGCAATAAATAAATCAGGGTTATCTCCCTGCTATGTTTACATATAGGGCTCGCAGCAACCTCTTTAACTCCCGGAGAGGCTGTGACCCTATCTGCTTTTTGAAGGTGCCAGCATTTTAAATAGGAACATCCCTCACCCCGGCTTCTGTGTTGTGTGTGTGTCTGTGTCATACTCCCTTGTGGGAACCTTAGGAAGAGCCCAGAGTTTGCCAGAAGGCTGAACAAAACCTGAAGCATATGTGGTGCAATGTCAAACACTGGGTTGCATCAGTCTTTTTCTTTCTTTCTTTCTTTCTTTCTTTCTTTCTTTCTTTCTTTCTGTTTTCGATTAAAAGGTTGCTTGGAAGTTATGTTTGACGGGGGTAGGGTCCCTGCTGCCGGTTGCTCTGGCGGCGTGGCTGTTCCCCTGTCCCAGAGCGGGACGACTTCCTGCGTCCGGTTCTCAAAATGTGAAGTGGATGTCTACCTCGTCACCCGGACCTCACCGTGATGCGGCGTACCTGTGGCACGGCGCACGACTTCCTTTTGAGCTGCGCATCTTGCAGCCGTCGTGGCTGACGCTAGCCTGTGGCGCGGTACTATCTGAGGGTGACCTAACTTGAGCATCTCTGCATACGTTGGCTTGTTTGTCGTAAGGTTGGCGGCAGGAGAGTTCCGTGCAGCTGAATTTAAGGGGAAGAATCCCATTTGGAACGGCTGAGACGTTTCCAATTGGGTCAGGAGCCAACTGGGGCATATTGGCGAAGAATCGGGGTGGGGATGGGGACGAGCGAGAGCAATGATTGCGCCATCTAACCTTCTGGCGGCTTCTCAATGCGCTCATAGCTTTTGTTAGCACAAATATTATCTCCTGCAGCCTAGACGTGCAACTCTCCTCCTGACCGCAGCTTTGAGGTGTGGACTTGTGCAATATTTCGCCCCCTGCTAGAAGGGAAACACTTCCTGCCTGGTTCTTTCTGAAGCACGGGGTAAAGTTGGGAGTCGGAGCGGTTGGGAGACTTCTGCACTTTCCCCCACTTACTCTAGGCACCTAGGTGATTTTGCGCAAGGGTCAGGCGAGGCCGGCGCTGGGGCCGACTCTAGCCAAGAGATGGGCCCTGATTTGGGGAGGCAGGGGACTCGTTGCTTATTAAGTCTCAGTTCTGTTTTCCTTCTTAGATTGAAAGGAGGGTCTTCAGGCTCTAAAACCACTAGGGAGCAAAAAAACACAAAAAAACTCAAAATGTGAAACTTAAATACTAAAAAAATAAAATAAAAATAAGGAAGCAATATCTATATAGTATCTTGCACTGATTTTATGGAGCGAGGGAGAGCTGCCACAGCCAGCGTATTATCCGAGAAAGATTTTGCCGGTCAGTGAAAGAAATGGCCAGTGACCTAATGCTTCTATTGACACTGGCTGAGATTCCGGGGCCGCCCGGGGGGTTATTTTTCTTCTTAAACGATGAACAAAATATTGCTGCTGTTTTGCAAGTGTGTTGCATATCGAGACTTTTTGTCGGGTGGGGGCGGGGGCGGGGAGGAAGACGAGGAAATGTTTTTGTGCCAAACTCTTAGTCTGCGTCTTTTTTAATACTATGGATGTGTAAGACAAAAAGGGACACCCCTGCCCCAGCACCCCTATCTTCACAATGCTGCAGATATTTTGACAGTGTATTCCGAGGCTATGATTTCTACTCCTTCCTGCTGTTTCTCCCCCTCCCCTCCCCTCCCCTCCCACCCCTCCCTTCTACTATGGGATCTCATGAGCACTTTCATTATCCAAATTCCGTGCCAAGGAAACCCCAATTCCGCGACAGAGAAAATGTGGATTCTGCAACCTGGGTGAATTATGCTCATGAGTGAGGCCAGTTTGCATATTTTCTCATATGCTTCCCCATTTTTTGCAGAACGCCTCCGACTTCTGCTAGCGAAGGGGAGGGGCAGGACGTTTTGCACTAAAGCACCCCCACCCCCAGCCTGGGAAGCTTCCTCAAACTTCTCCGCTGCTCAGAAACTTTCAATTGTATTTTTGAAGCCGTGTGGATCAAAAAGCCCCTTCCCCCTTTCCCCCCCTTTCCTTTTCCTAAGCGGAAACTGAGATTCAAGGAGCTGTGGCCAGCATTTTATTCCCATCCAGGAGTGCCAGTA
The DNA here is from genome assembly GCA_034642415.1 of Podarcis siculus. Taxonomy (NCBI): domain Eukaryota; kingdom Metazoa; phylum Chordata; class Lepidosauria; order Squamata; family Lacertidae; genus Podarcis; species Podarcis siculus. The sequence continues at coordinate 5,391,866 of JAXCMG010000044.1, read as the reverse complement.
TGGCCCCACGATCGTGGCTGCCCAGGGCCACGGGTGCCACGCAGTGTGCATGGCCCTGGCACTGAAATTTGTGGGTGCCCAGGAATTCTGTGGGTGCTTGGGCACCTAGGACCCTAGGGAATTGTTCCCATCTTTCTACAGAATTAAAATAACTTGAGAATCTCCCGGCAAGGACAGCAAACGCCGATCTTGGCTTGTGACTGGGTTGCCCACATCGCCGAGCGTGTTGCAGAATTTTTGTTGCACCTCGGGAGACGCGGAATACAGTCCCGTCTCTGCTCTCTGAAGTTGCGGAATGCAGACCGATCTATGGTAATCTGGATTGCAGAATTACCTGCTGCAGATTATTATGATTCTCATTGACATTTTGACTGGGATGAATCCCCTGTCTGTTGGCCCTCGGGCCTCTGTCTGAGGAATCAAGGCCTGCACTGTGCTAGGAGATCCATTGAGCAAAACCGTTTGGATTCCAGCATGGAGAACTCCTAGCACAAGATAAGGATGGCCTGGAGGTTTCTATATGCACCAGGCACTAGCTTTGATTGCAAAAAAAGGCTGGCGAAAAAATCTGGATGTCGGCTCACAATTCTCTTTCCTTCTTCCACCTAAACACCACCCTTTTGCATGAGAGAGAGCATGTGCCGTATTTTTCGCTCTATAAGACGCACCAGACCACAAGACGCACCTAGTTTTTGGAGGAAGAAAACAAGAAAAAAAATATTCTGAATCTCAGAAGCCAGAACAGCAAGAGGGATCGCTGTGCAGCGAAAGCAGCGATCCCTCTTGCTGTTCTGGCTTCTGGGATAGGTGCGCAGCCTGTATTCGCTCCATAAGATGCACACACATTTCCCCTTACTTTTTAGGAGAGAAAAAGTGAATCTTCTACGGCAAAAAATACGGTATCTTCTGGCAACTGACTCACGTGCCCAAAAGTCTGTGAAGCCCTTTCCATTTTATTTTTTGGGGTCTTCTGAGCATCTCCATGGGCTCATGGTGTCCTTAACTTGGGGACTCGCTTTGGCCAACAGTGCTTGCACACAGAGCTCCCTGCTGAGAATGCCCAAATCCTTTTGGTGCTGAGACCCCTCCTTCAGCCAAGTAGCTCTTTCTGCAAAGGTTTCCTGGACCTGATTCTTTCCTGCGTCCCCATCCTGCGAAAACCCTGCTGCAGGAAGCACCACAGCGCAGGTTCCCCTGGACAGAATAGGAGCTGAGCTGTGCAAGGGCAGGGCCACTGCGCACATCTCCTGTCCATACCACAAGAGCTAGTGCAGGAGAACTTCCCCAGTAAATTCTTCTCTCCTCCCCACCCCCTTCACTCTTCCCTTTCAAATCCACAAAATTAGTTTTCGTCTTCTTTTATTTGAGACTCTGGAAAGGGGGGGGAGCAACAGGGAACTGCTTCTGGCCCCTGCAACTTGGGATTGATTAACTGCAGCCGTCCTCAACCTGGTGCCCCCCAGATGTTTTAGTTGTGGTTGAAAACATCTGGAGGGCACCAGTCTGGGGGATGGATGGATTACTGTATCATACCAGAATGTCTTTTTGGTGGAACAATTAACCATCAAGAATAATACTGACATATCCTGTTTTAAAAAGATGCACTTTCCCTCACATTTTCGAAGTGCCAAACTTTTATTTATACAGAACATGCAGCTATTTAATTTTTTTAAAAAGGGAGAATTGTTGGGAGGGGTGGGGGGGTGCGTTTTGATATTTTAAAACTTTTTTTTTTTAAAGCAAAGTGTAGAACTTGTCGATGGATCTGAAATCGGGATCCATAGTGGCTTTAAAAACAGAACAACAAATAAATAAATGTTTCTTTTAAAGAGAGACCTTTGAGGTCTTTTCTTCAGCTGTTGGGAACCTCTATAGTTCTTCTGATGCTAATCTCTAGTAGGTGGGATTCCTAAATCCTTTGCAACTTCATTTGCGGGGAGCCCAGTTTGTCTTCTGGCTCTTTATTTGGGGGTGGGGTCTGCTCAGTGAAACAGTGTTTGCTTTGGTTTGATTTGGTGAAATCTGGTAAAACACCTTACTGATTTCAGAGCAGGGAAGGGTTCCTTAACTCTGCTTTAGCCGAAATCCCTACCACCTTGTAGATATTGTGGTTTTGCAGTAAGGGTGTAAAAAAATGAGAGGGGGCAGGGTGTTGGTGGGGGGAGACCTTTAAAAACCCATCTTATACTGTAGATTCACACCCAGCATTTTCTAAGCTCTATCGAATGGTTGAGATCCTTCCTCCAGCAAACCGGGTCATTGTTTCAGGTTGGAAAACATCTCTCTCTCTCTCTCTCTTTGGATACCCAGCGGGATCAATCTATTAGTTGAAATTTGTGGGGTTCTGGCTTTGTCCTGCCAAAGTCCTTTCCATTGTTTTCCAGTGGAATTACTTCCTACTGAAAAGGCTTTTGATAAGGTCGAATGGGAACTTTTTCCAGGCAAAACCTATTTCTTCAGAATTAGGTCTTGTGGATTTTGGTGGGACGAACTTGCAGAGTGAATTAGAGGTCCCTGTTGTGGCTGGATGTTCATCTTGGCTGTAGCCGGTGTCTCTCTTGCTGTTTTCCGTGCTGGGGTGTGATTCTGTTCCCCCTCCCGTCCCAAATCCCCTTAAGTCTGACCTGCTTGAGGTACAGTTCTCCTGGTGTACCTATTTTGGCCATAACCATGACTTTGATGGCCAGGAAAGAGGTGGAGGGATCAGTGTCAATGTGTATCTCTGAATGGTTGGGTTTTCTGCCTCCTCTCTCTTCACCAGATTCCACTACCAGGATTTACCAGTACTTCCTGATTCCCCTTCTTCCCTCCTAATTTTATTAAGTTTCAAAAGCACTGATTCCTGGGTGTTTCGGTCCCTCGACTCCTAATCCTCTCCACACACCCACACTGGTGCTTGTGGGAAGGCCTGCCGTGTCGGCATCTGAGGTTTGCAAGCTTTCTATGTGCCAAATATGAACCAGACTTTTATGGATTCAATAATGGAAGCGTTCCTGAAAAGGTCAACCATGGGGGGCGGGAGGCGTGGCATGGCTGGACTTTACGGCTGCCCTCCCACCCCAGTCTAAAGAGAAACTCCGCTGTCCCTGCTGCCCCGTTCTGGGATTGCCCTGTGAACCACTCGCAGCAGCTGTCTCAAGCCAAACAGGTGCAGGCAGTGCTCCATGCTTCCGAATCAAAGGAGCAAGAGACAGCTTTGGAAGTTGGGGCAGAAATAATAATAAAAAAAGAGGGGAGATTTTCCTCTCTTACGAAAAATACTCAGTCTCGAAGGGCCAACGTTCATGTGCATATTTCAGCATTAACATATGCACACACCCTATGCTGGAAACCCAGGAGCAGTGGAGGGGGGGAGCGAGAACCGTCTTGTTATCATCTGCTCTCCACTTACTGTTCCCCTTGCATTTACCATATCACTGTTGCTGTTTTCTTTCCTTCAGTTTCCAGGCAATTGCGTTCCATGAAGGGGGTTTGGTGACGGGATGAGAAGGGGGCAAAGAAGGGGGGGAGAAAGGAACGTGAGGGAAAAGGCTTTCGATAAGGTCGAATGGGAACTTTTTCCAGGCGAAACTCCTCTCCTCCGCTTGTCTGTACATCCCAGTTTTGAGTGCCAAGCCTTCATTCCCCCCCCCCTTACGCTCCCCCAGCCTTTTTTACGTTGTGTCAAGACACACCCATTATCCGGAGCATCCTTTTCATCAAGCATTTTGACGAGTTCGCACACCACAAAGTTCTATATATAAATATATATATAAGTATATATATATTATTATTAAAAAAAAAACTTATCTAAAGCAGCGTGGGACTATTTATACATTGGTTGGCTACCTCCGGACTGCTTTTTTTCAAATCCACCTTCATCCTTCTCAGCATCAAGAACATTTCTAGCGTGTTGTTTTTTCGGGGGACACAGCCTCTCACCTTTCAAAAGTTTGTTTCTTTTTTTCTTTAAAAAAAAAAAAGGTCAACTTTTGCTTCATCCGAATCTGGGGATATTCCATCTCGAGTTCTCTCGCTGCCGGGGACAGTCACCTTGTTTCAACCCGTCTTCTGAACTTCTGAGCTTCACCCTTCCATCATTCTGAACTTTTTAACCTCCCTCCTTCTGTGTTCATCAAACCTGTGTTTTTTGGATTTTTTCCTCATCTTCCATGTTACAGGAAAAAAAATAAAAAATAAAAATAAAATAAATTTTTTAAAAAGTATATAATATAAATATATAAATATTAGGAAAGAAAGGAAAAGTGCAAGAGACTGTCAAATTCTTACGATTTAAACTACTGAATGGGATGATTTGATGTCACTTTTTCCCTTTTAACTGTGAACAAAAACGTTTCTTCACCATCGCTTCATTGTAAATACTCTTGTTTCTGTTTAAACATGTTGGCGGTGGGGCGGGGGGTGGGGAGGGAAGGGGGGGGAGGGAGACCATTAATTTTGTGTTTTCAAACATTCAGAGACATGTTTATGCATAAAAGTGACAGAGGATTGAAAAGGAAAAGGGAGCCACAAATTGGGGAGCAGGTATTCTTCTACTGGGTTTAGGTGGTACAGCCAGGGCAGATATTGCTACAGGGGTGCTGCACTTGGAAACCCTTCTCAGAGTAAACACCCAAAAACGGCCGTAGCTCAACCCTTCCCAGTATCTCCGGGTAGGCTGTCCCAAACCCTTCAGAGTCGTTGCCAGTCAGTGTAGACCAGGGGTCAGCAAACTTTTTCAGCAGGGGGGCGGTCCACTGTCCCTCAGACCTTGTCGGGGGCCAGACTATATTTGAAAAAAAATAAAAATGAACAAATTCCTATGCCCCACAAATAACCCAGAGATGCGTTTTAAATAAAAGCACACATTCTAATTGTATAAAAAGATCAGGCAGGCCCCACAAATAAACCAGAGGTGCATTTTGAATAAAAGGACACATTCTACTCATGTAAAGGGACGCGGGTGGCGCTGTGGGTTAAACCACAGAGCCTAGGACTTGCCGATCAGAAGGTCGGCGGTTTGAATCCCCGCGACGGGGTGAGTTTCCGTTGCTCCGTCCCTGCTCCTGCCAACCTAGCAGTTCAAAAGCACCTCAAAGTGCAAGTAGATAAATAGGTACCACTCCGGCGGGAAGGTAAACGGCGTTTCCGTGCGCTGCTCTGGTTCACCAGAAGCGGCTTAGTCCTGCTGGCCACATGACCCGAAAGCTGTACACCGGCTCCCTTGGCCAATAAAGCGAGATGAGCGCCGCAACCCCAGAGTCGGCCACGACTGGACCTAATGGTCAGGGGTCCCTTTACCTTTTACTCATGTAAAAACACGCTGATTCCCGGACCATCCGTGGGCTGGATGGAGAAGGCAGTTGGGCCGGATTCGGCCCCTGGGCCTTCGTTTGCGTAGACCAGCCTTTCTCAACCTTGTGTTCCCAGATGTTTTTGGCCTACAACTCCCATCATCCCTGACCACTGGTCCTGTGAGCTAGGGATCATGGGAGCTGTAGGTCAAAAACATCTGGGGACCCAAGGTTGAGAACCACTGGTGTAGACAATACTGCACTGGATGGACCAATAAGGCAATTTCCTATTTTCTGGGCGGCCCTTGCTGTACATAATAAGTCAGGACTCTTTCCCCTGGCTAGCAAGCCTAGGGTGCCTCAAGCTTTGGGTCTACAATTCACATGCCGTTCGTACAGAAGGGCTTCAGCATCCCTAGTTAATGGCCGTGGTCTTTCTTGCATGCAGAAAGCATCTCGCCTGAAACCTTGCATATCCCCCTGACAGCCATTGCAGGCAATGTTGAGCATATTGTGGCCCCCAACGGTCTGGGTTGCGATAAAGCTATCTCCAGATCTTGCCTAGAAATCTAGACCCGTCCTTTGGGACTCAGGAAGGGCGGTGGAACAGCTGCTTTGTGCAAAGAAGTTCCCCGGTTTGATCCTGGCAACACCGGCAGGTAGACACCAGCCTGAAAGTGGGCCGAGTCAACTGACCGATGGTCAGATTTTCAGGCCGCTTCCTCTGGTGTTGGGCTGGGATAGAGTCAGAGCATTGCAGGACTGGACGGGTCAATCTCCGGACAGCCGTGGGGCAGGTTGGGGGGGCAGGGTGATGGTGTTCCTGCCCCCTCCATTCGCTTGACATCTGCACCAACCTCAGCTACCTTTTATGCAACTTGTCTCCAGCCATTCTGGATTTTTTTATTTTATTTTTTTCCGTTCTCCATGCAACCTCTCCTTTTAAAGAGCGATCTTATTTATTCGCGTGGGGTGGTGCCAAAGGGGGAGGAGAAACCGAGAAGGGCGGGGATACGGCTGGAAAAAAAATAAAAATGTTTTTATTGTTAAAAAAAGAAAAAGGAATTAAAAAGAGAGAGAGAGAGAGCGCAACCAAGTCAGCAGCTCCATTGCCATGGCTACGTAGGGGAAAAAAAGAAAGGAAAAAAAAATCAAAAACAATTCTTGAATGTCTTGGTAGGTTTGTGTGTTTAGTGTAAAGTTGTGTATTGATTTTGTGCTCAGTGGAGTCAGCATTTTTTTTAGTGCTAATACTATTAACTCATTTCTGTCATGATAAATGTCCATTCATGAGATCACTTCCGTCTTGCGTTGTCGTTTTTTCTTTACATTTCACAACAATCTCTTAACCCATTTTTACTAATGGAGTTGGGGCATGTGTCACAGCAATGAAGCCACATCGATTAGGCCTCATCATCTCCCCTCCACACCCCTTCCTTGTCCCATTAACCGGGCACAGGGTGGCTTTTGGAGCGGCCTTCGCTAACCCGGTGCCCTACGGAAGTTGTTTGGACCACGGCTCTGCCCAACGGGAGGCGACGGCGGAGGGCACCAGGTTGGGGAACGCTGCTTTAGAGACTAGGCTACAGGTACTTCTTGCCTACTTTGACTGAGGGCAGGTCAGCCGTTCCCAAACTGCGTGGCATTCTTGGCGTGAGAATATGAGGTTGAGCCTGCGAGCCGAAAGCACTCTCCCACAGAGGAGGTTGCCCCACTGTCTCTCTGTATGAGTTTCCGTTCTGTGGTCTTGCCTCCCCCCAACAGCCTCTGCTTGAAGCAAGTGGTTCGACTGCATCTCAGCGTGTGATTGAACGAGCAAATCGCTCTCGGTGGGAGATGCACGGCAGGACGACTCCTATCCTTCAAGGAGGTGGTCTGCTGCATCTCTGCGTGAGGTGCTGATCTGGGAGAAACATCTATTGGGCTGCAGGTCATTTTGCTTCGTCTCTGGTTTGCATCATTCAGTAACCCCCTAATGCACTGATGCAAGCAGATATAGCAGAGGACTCTGCGTGAGTGACTGCTCCTTTTTCTAATCTGGAAGCACGCTTATATCAGGGACTCGTGCAGAGATGCAGTGGGCCGCCTCCTTTGAGGTTATGGGGCCATTCCTATCTACACACTAAAAGTAAACCCTTTAGTGTGCCTCCAATTTTAATTCGGGTGGGGGAAAGTTTGGCAAAAGCTGGCTTAAGACGTTTTGATTTGGAGGAAGCGGGCAAGGTTGAGGAAGGGCACCCCTTTGTGTTTAGTGAGCTTTTCCGCTTCATCCTGTATGTTCCCTCTGGCATGGATTTCAAAGAGAAGGGAGCGACACAGCATCCTGAATCCAGCTAAGCAGGTCCAAATTTCTGAGGTTTTTTGATCAGTCTACGAATTTGCTTATCTGGATTCAAGACCAGATTTCTAAATTTAAATCCTGGCTGGATTTTAGAGTGGAAGTGCTTCCCTTATAATTATTTTGGGGTGTGTTGTAATGCCTGTATTCTGTCACTAGGGGTCAGTATGGTGTCCTGTGCTCAAGCATCTGGCTTCCACCAGCACTATCACAGCCCCTTGTAACTGAGGGGGGCGCAAACCAGGGCAAATAGGTGAACAGAGCAACAGCCACTGCTGTGTGTTAGAGCAGGAAACCCCTTTCCAGGCAGCTGGGAGCAGACCAGATTTTTTTTTTGAGCCATTAAGCAGCCATAGGGGCACAAGGATAAGGACCATAAAAGAGAAATTGGCTACTCAAAATTATGCTGCAAGACATTCTCTTTTTTTAAATGCAACTGCTGACTCACACAGAGTACACTTAAGAGAAGCAAAATGCAGGGGGGCCTTTCGGCGCGTAAATTCGGCTCCCGGCGCCTTCTCACAAAAGATGAAACTAGAACAAGACACAGACTTTTTATCTGAAACGCCCCTGTCTCAGGCACACAGCCCCACTTGTAGGCATGACCCTATGCTGTAGCTTTATTGGACTTTACCAATTGGTTGGGCGAGCGTTGCTTTCAGACAGGAGGCAGGAAGTCAAATGACACCGAGGGCTGGTTCAGAAAAAGAGTTTATTCTGTCCTCCGGATAGCAGAAGGCACTTGCGTGGTCAGCTCACAGCAAGTCCAAAGAAATGAGTAATTTCATGCAGTATATATATCCTCCAGGCACCCTCTCCCCCCTTCCCCAGGAATCCAACCACGTCAGCTTATACACGCAGGTTGACATCACAGATGTTCCTGCTCCGGTACTCTTAACCATAAAAGGGTGTTCCTCTTCCTGTACTCTTGACCATATAAGGGTATTCCTGTTCCGGCACTCTTATCTTGGGGTAAGAAGGTCACCAACTCTCCTGGCGCTGTTCCCGGATTAGGTCTGTGCGTCAGAGTGTGGTCAGAATGTAAGATAAGACCCAGACGTGCCATCCCTGCTCCACTGGAACAGTCAAGGCCATACATTGCCGTCACAGACTGATAAAGGAGAGAGCTTTGAGCACTTGTTTATACAGCTGGGTTTTGGCTCAAGAGCTCAAGTTAAAGCATTTTAGAAATGCTCCCTTGGAGAAGGAAAAATGAGGATTTTGGGGCCCGTTTCAGATTGACTACCCAGTCAGGTTTTAGGTTTTGGAAACCAATTCCTTCAATGCTTCTTGGCACAGAACGACCCTAGAGGCAAATGGGGGTGGGGGTGGAAATGGAGAAGTAAACACTGTGTTGGAGAGTTATAGCCTCCAACCAATCCGGTTCCTGCACTGCCGGGGGCTGGACTAGATGAGCGCTTTGAGTCCCTTCCGTCTACAATTCCATGATGCTGTGGTTCTGTCTGCAGGTGTGTGTGTGTTCTCCCACTCCCACAACCACAGGCAGTGTCGGGTGGGGGGCAGGGGAGCACGAACACCCACCCAAACAAGGGGTTCATCTCTCACTTGTCCCCCCCAACTTCCACCACCCACCCGCCATTGCTGGACTCCTGTCATTAACACATACTGTCATTTTTCGTTCCGAGATCTTAACACCAGAGGCACCACTCGCCCACCTGGAAATATATGTAGCCCCTTTCCGGGCCAGTAGTCTAGGTGAACCACCTTTCATCAACTCAAGGAAGTGAATAGCAACAAGGTACACAGAGGAAACCTGTAAAAGCCACCTGTGTTGCAGTGGGTACTCTGGTCCCTATATAAACCAGTTCCCAATGTTGCATCATTTACCAGACAGGGATGCATGGATAGCGGCTGATTCTCAATGGCTAAGAATCTATGGCTAATAATAATAATAATAATAATTTATACCCCGCCCATCAGGCTGGATTTCCCCAACCACTCTGGGCGGCACCCAACAGAATATTAAAAGCACAATAAAATGTCAACCATTAAAAACTTCCCTGAACAGGGCTGCCTTCAGATGTCTTCTAAAAGTCAGATAGTTGTTTATCTCCTTGACATCTGGTGGGAGGGCGTTCCACAGGGCGGGCGCCACCACCGAGAAGGCCCTCTGCCTGGTTCCCTGTAATTTGGCTTCTCGCAGTGAGGGAACCGCCAGAAGGCCCTCGGCGCTGGACCTCAGTGTCTGGGCAGAACGATGGGGGTGGAGACGCTCCTTCAGGTATACTGGGCTGAGGCCGTTTAGGGCTTTCAAGGTCAGCACCAACACTTTGAATTGTGCTCGGAAATGTCCTGGGAGCCAATGTAGGTCTTTCCGGACCGGTGTTATGGGGTCTCGGTGGCCGCTCCCAGTCACCAGTCTAGCTGCCACATTCTGGATTAGTTGTAGTTTCTGGGTCACCTTCAAAGGCAGCCCCATGTAGAGCGCATTGCAGTAGACCAAAACCATGGATGAAGAGCAGGCAGGAAGATCAGAAGCGGCCTTCCTGGAGACTGGAGTAAATAACTTTTATTTATAGAATTTGCATCTGGCTGTTTCTCTACGGAGCTCAGTACACCATCCTCCTCCCACTGCCTCATTTTCCATCTCACATCAAACCTGCGAGGTAGGCCAGAGACTGTGACTGGCCCCAAGTCTCGCCCTGTGAGCTTCATGGCTTGGGTGGCCTATTTGAACCACAGTTTCCCAGGTCATAGTTTGACACTTGGGCCACAAACACACATTCCTAGCACCGCCTTTCCCTCAAAGAATTCTGGGCACGATTGTTTAGTCTCAGCAACCCCAAACAATAGGATCATCAATAGGAGTATAGCATCTAGATCAAGGGAAGTAATAGTGCCA
>JAXCMG010000044.1:5298789-5351392 GCA_034642415.1 Podarcis siculus | reverse complement strand
TCATTTTCCTACTCATATTGAAATACTGCCTCTCAATGAGGCCAAACTTAGATTCACAAAATGTTTAGGGGTACACGTACCCCTGCAGTCGATTATGTGGGGCAGGGCTTATCTGCCCCCCCCCAATATTTTATTCAATTGGCGCCCCTGGTATCATATCACGATAAACCGCCATGGCTTCTTCCCTGTGAGCTGCTTGGGGGGCACGTGTTCTCCTCAGAGACCTAAATTCCCCCACAGTTCCCCGTGAAAAGGGATTGTTTGGGAAACCACTCTGGGGACAGTAATCAGGGTCTCCTAACAACTCCCAGCGCCCTTAACAAACTAATAATAGGTTATTGTATTTTAGTGTTTTGTTGGAAGCCACCCAGAGTGGCTGGGGGGACCCAGCCAGATGGGCGGGGTATAAATTATTATTATTATTATTATTATTAGGCCTGGGGGGCTGGATCCGGCCCAATCGCCTTCTCAATCCGACCCCCAGGCGGTCCAGGAATCGGCGTGGTTTTTACACGAGTAGAATGTGTCCTTTTATTTTAAAAGCATCTCTGGGTTATTTGTGGGGCATAGGAATTCGTTCATTATTTTTTCAAAATATAGTCCGGCCCCCCCACATGGTCTGAGGGACTGTGGACTGGTCCATGGCTGAAAAAGGTTGCTGACCCCCTGATCTATGGGGCAGTCCCTCCTCCCTCTCGGCCTATAGAGCGAGATGAGTGCGCAACCCCAGAGTCGGTCACGATTGGACCTAATGCTCAGGGGTCCCTTTACCATTACCTTTTTAATAATAATAAATGAACAAAGGTAAAGGTAAAGGGACCCCTGACCATTAGGTCCAGTCGTGACCGACTCTGGGGTTGTGGAGCTCATCTCGCTTTACTGGCCGAGGGAGCCGGCGTACAGCTTCCAGGTCATGTGGCCAGCATGACTAAGCCGCTTCTGGCGAACCAGAGCAGCGCACAGAAACGCCGTTTACCTTCCTGCCGGAGTGATACCTATTTATCTACTTGCACTTTGATGTGCTTTCGAACTGCTAGGTGGGCAGGAGCAGGGACCGAGCAACGGGAGCTCACCCCATCGCGGGGATTCGAACCGCTGACCTTCTGATCGGCAAGTCCTAGGCTCTGTGGTTTAACCCACAGCGCCACAAACAAACAAACCTCCCACCTAACCTGTATTCTGTCTGAAGAAAGGTGGCAACCCTCGGGTGAATCGGGTTTAGTAGTAATAATTTTGCACCCCTACTCTGGTCCTGGTTTTGCAGCTGACTTCTGTTCTCTCCAAATGTCCTTTCCCCCCACCAGGTTCCTGTACTTGCCAAGGGGAAAGCAAAAGGTAAGGCCATTTCATGTCTTCTGGTGTGACTTTATTGTTTACACGAATAACAAGGCATATGGTAAAACAGCGCCCATAGTCTGGAGCACAGTCAAATGCGTGAAGCACATCTTATTTTTCCTTTCCCCTTTCCTATAAATTCTAATCGCTACTGATCCAAAATACCAGCCACCAGTGTAAGGAGCACACAGTTATAGACATCAGTAGCAACCGTAATAATCTTGGTATACGCACCTTGACACAATGTTGTTAACACATTCAGAAACGTTTACTGTTTAATTTCTGTTCTGTTGAATTTCTATTTTTATTTCTAATTGTTGTTTAATTTCTGTTTTCATGTAAACTGTTGTTATGTTGTACGCTCCAATGCAAAGCTATATCTCAGTGCCACCGTGTTTAAAGTTGAAAACAGTTTAAAGATGAAAATAAATAAAACCTACTTTACAAAAGAAAAAGTAAGGCACTGCCTGTTGTAGCTGGACTTCCCCTATTCTCAAATCTCTTCTTCCTGTCCCAAACCAGTGTTTTTCCCTTTCCTGGATCAGCCTGCACATGATCCTAGCACATTTGTGGCGACGCATTCCTTAGTTATTGTAACGGTGTGAAGGCTAAACTACAGCGCCCAGAATTCTCTGAGGGAAATAATGTGCTCCGAATGTGCTTTAAATTCAAATTTAGCACAATTCAAAGTGTTGGTGTTGACCTTTAAAGCCCTAAACGGCCTCGGTCCTGTATACTTGAAGGAGCGTCTCCACCCCCATCGTTCAGCCCGGACACTGAGGTCCAGCGCTGAGGGCCTTCTGGCGGTTCCCTCATTGCGAGAAGTGAGGTTACAGGGAACCAGACAGAGGGCCTTCTCGGTAGTGGCACCCGCCCTGTGGAACGCCCTCCCTTCAGATGTGAAGGAAATAAGCAGCTATCTTCTTTTTAAAAGACATCTGAAGGCAGTCCTGTTTAGGGAAGTTTTTAATGTGTGACATTTTAGTGTATTTTTTGTCTCTGTGGAAGCCGCCCAGAGTGGCTGGGGAAACCCAGCCAGATGGGTGGGGTACAAATAAATTATTATTATTATTATTATTATTATTATTATTATTATTATTATTATTATTATAGGTCTGACTTTGAGAACAGCTTTGCCTGGGACACAGATTCCGCTTCCCAAAAGAGTTCCCTTGCTTGCAGTGCGGTGTAGTGGTTAAAAGCGGTAGTCTCCTAATCTGGGGAACCGGGTTCGCTTCCCCGCTCCTCCACATGCAGCTGCTGGGTAACCTTGGGCCAGTCACACTTCTTTGAAGTCTCTCAGCCTCACTCACCTCACAGAGTGTTTGTTGTGGGGGAGGAAGGGAAAGGAGAACATTAGCCGCTTTGAGACTCCTTCAGGTAGTGATAAAGCAGGATATCAAATCCAAACTCCTCTTCTTCTTCAATTGACTGGAGTATGTATATTTGCACTTACTGTATTTTTTGCTCTATAAGACTCATTTTTTCCCTCCTAAAAAGTAAGGGGAAATGTGTGTGCGTCTTATGGAGCGAATGCAGGCTGTGCAGCTATCCCAGAAGCCAGAACAGCAAGAGGGATTGCTGCTTTCACTGCGCAGCCATCCCTCTTGCTGTTCTGGCTTCTGAGATTCAGAATATTTTTTTTCTTGTTTTCCTCCTCCAAAAACTAGGTGTGTCTTGTGGTCTGGTGCGTCTTATAGAGCGAAAAATACAGTATTTCCCCACCACCATCTCAATAAAATCACCGGGCACAATTTGGGTTGACAAGAGTTCTGGATTTTGCACGTTACTGACAGATGGCGAATTTTTGGAAGCAGGGTTTCCCGCGCTCGCAACCTTTGTGCGTTCTTGGAAGATGAAGAGGTTAAGCGCTAGGAACCATCCTTCTCCTCCTGGAAATGCCTAGTTCAATTAATGTCGTGTTTTGACCTCAGATGCCCCCACTTCCAAAAGCTTCGCGCACTGCTCCTGAAACATCCAAGACGGTTGAACCGAAAGGAGAGTGGTTGGCGTCACGAAAAACCCTGCTCTCTGTCCTACCCAATCCATTTTTCTAACTTCACAGCCGCACCGTATATCTAAAGCACATTTAAGGCATGTATCTTCCCCCAAAGAATACTGGAAATGGTAAGGTAAAGGTAAAGGGACCCCTGACCATTAGGTCCAGTTGTGGCTGACTCTGGGGTTGTGGCGCTCATCTCTCTTTATTGGCCGAGGGAGCCAGCGTGCAGCTTCCGGGTCATGTGGCCAGCAGGACTAAGCTGCTTCTGGCGAAGCAGAGCAGCACATGGAAACGGCGTTTACCTTCCTGCCGGAGCAGTACCTATTTATCTACTTGGACTTTAACGTGCTTTCGAACTGCTAGGTTGGCAGGAGCAGGGACCGAGCAACGGGAGCTCACTCCGTCGCATGGATTCGAACCGCCGACCTTCTGATTGGCAAGCCCTAGACTTTGTGGTTTAACCCACAGCGCCACCCGCGTCCCTACTGGGAAAGGTAGTTTACCCCTAACAGATTTATAATTCCCGGCAATCTTAGCAAACTACAGTTCCCAGGATTCTTTGGGAGAACTCATGCGCTTTAAATGCACCTTATACACCGCACATTTCAGGTGCATGACTTCCTCCAAAGAATCCTGGGAACTGTAAAGGTAAAAATGAAGGACCCCTGGACGGTTAAGTCCTGTCAAAGGCAACTATGGGGTTGCGGTGCTCATCTTGCTTTCAGGCCGAGGGAGCCGGCGTTTGTCCACAGACAGCTTTCCGGGTCATGTGGCCAGCAGGACTAAACTGTTTCTGGCGCAACGGAATAACATGACGGAAGCCGGAGCACAAGGAAACGCCGTTTACCTTCCCGCTGCAGTGATACCTATTTATCTACTTGCACTGGTGTGCTTTCGAACTGCTAGGTTGGCAGGAACTGGGACATAGCAACGGGAGCTCGTCCCATTGCGGGGATTCGAACCGCCAACCTTCTGATTGGCAAGCCCAAGACTATTATACTTATTTTATGATTACTGTTTATTAAATTTGTATGCCACCCTTTATCCAAAGATCCCAGGGCATCCCAAACCCTCGGTGGGGTTAGGAACTTCCCCTGCATGCAAAGCCAGGTTCTGGTGGATTGAGCGGTCAAGACCAAGAGAAGGTCCAGCGGTCAAGAAGGCAGTTTCTGCATGTGCTATAGAGGGGAGTGAGGTGCAAGTGGGGCTCATCCACCTGGGAATAGAGCCCATCTCTGCTCCTAAACCTCTGCTGCCTTGCGGGATATTAATAATAATAATATAATTTATTATTTATACCCCGCCCATCTGGCTGGGTTTCCCCAGCCACTCTGGGCGGCTCCCAACAAAGTATTAAAATACAGTGGTCTGTTAAACATTAAAAGCTTCCCTAAACAGGGCTGCCTTCAGATGTCTTCTAAAAGTCTGGCAGTTGTTCTTCTCTTTGACATCTGGTGGGAGGGCGTTCCACAGGGCGGGTGCCACTACCGAGAAGGCCCTCTGCCTGGTTCCCTGTAACTTGGCTTCTCAGTGTCCGGGCTGAACGATGGGGGTGGAGACGCTCCTTCAGGTATACTGGACCGAGGCCATTTAGGGCTTTACAGCTCAGCACCAACACTTTGAATTGTGCTCGGAAACATACTGGGAGCCAATGTAGATCTTTCAAGACCGGTGTTATGTGGCCTCGGCGGCCACTCCAAGGCAGCAGTCTAGCTGCCGCATTCTGGATTAATTGCAGTTTCCGGGTCACCTTCAAAGGGAGCCCCACGTAGAGCGCATTGCAGTAGTCCAAGCGGGAGATAACTAGAGCATGCACCACTCTGGCGAGACAGTTGGCGGGCAGGTAGGGTCTCATCCTGCGAACCAGATGGAGCTGGTAAACAGCCGCCCTGGACACAGAATTGATCTGCACCTCCATGGACAGCTGTGAGTCCAAAATGACTCCCAGGCTGCGCACCTGGTCCTTCAGGGGCACAGTTACCCCATTCAGGACCAGGGAGTCCTCCACACCCGCCCGCCCCCTGTCCCCTCAAAACAGTACTCCTGTCTTGTCAGGATTCAACCTCAATCTGTTAGCCGCCAGAAAAGACTCAGGAGTAGACGCTACACAAATCTGGAGTCCCTAAGGCGGGTGGATGGCGGCTTGTACGCCTCCTCCCATCAATTCTTTCACCCCAGCTGGTGCCAAATGTCTTGCTCTGCTATCCTTTGGACCACATCAGCGAGGCCCAGAGGCAGGGATCTTGCAGTCTGGCCTTTGCAGATTACACCATAGGGAATTGAGAGCGGTTGCTGCATCTTAATTAGCACAGATGGGGGCTAATCACTCCTTTCCTTTTCGTTTCTCCTCAGACAGGAAAACACCCAGCCACTGAGCCTGTGACGAGGTCAGAGCCAGCAGAGAGATCGACCCCAGCTCTTTGCCACTGTGGGATGCAGACAGAAGCTTCTGGAATAAACTCTTCGTCTTCTGTTTGCGATTTTTGGATCAGGAAGGGTGGCTCTGAAGTTCTGATGTGTAAGGCTAGCCTTCTGAAGGAGGCCTGGGCAGTTTGCCCAACTGGAAGCTGAGCTCGCTGCCCCCCCCCCCCCCCGACCTCCCTGTCCAGTTTGAATCCTCTGCCAACGCGCCATGCGAACAGCCACACCCCAGTGGTAAGGACAGCTGCTTGGCAGGCAGAAGGGCTGAAATATACTCGGAGTTGAGAGTGGATTTCATGCTCTTTATCCAGCTCATAGTAGTGAGGAGGAATGGAAGTTCCCCCAGAATGTCTGCTTTATATAGATTATTTACACGTGATTGGCTAATTCCCCCGGGATTCACCTGTAGGCCAATCAGGTTGCGGATTCACTTCCACCTGGAGCTGGATTGGGTGGCTCCTGTGGACCAATCAGACTGCTGCATTCTGGACCCTACTGTTCTAGGACCAATCCGACCGCTGCATTCTGAATCCTATTGTTCTAGGACCAATCAGACCGCTGCATTCTGAATCCTATTGTTCTAGGACCAATCAGACTGCTGCATTCTGGACCCTATTGTTCTAGGACCAGTCAGACTGCTGCATTCTGGACCCTATTGTTCTAGGACCAATCAGACCGCTGCATTCTGGACCCTATTATTCTAGGACCAATCAGCCTGCTGCATTCTGGACCCTATTGTTCTAGGACCAATCAGACCGCTGCATTCTGGACCCTATTGTTCTAGGACCAATCAGACCGCTGCCTTTTGGATCCTATTCAGCTCAGTACATAACAAGGGCCCAACTCCCCTGCCTGAAATTCAGATAAGCTGCTGCCAGTCCGTGTAGGCAGTACTAAGGTAGTTGGACCAATGGTCTAACTAGGTATAGAAGGCTCATAGAATCATGAAGGGCTGCTGGGTTGTGGTTTTTATTTTGATTATATATTTTGTGGTTTTATATTCTGATTTTGTTCTGTGAACCGCCCTGAGACCTTCAGGTATAGGGCAGTATATAAATTCAATCAATCAATCAATCAATCAATCAAGGAAGGGACCCTGGGAGTCATCTAGCTCAACCCCCTGCAATGCAGGAATATGAAACCGTCCCCTTACGGGGATCGAACCTGCAACCGTGGCGGTGTTAGCACCACACTCTATCCAACTGCGTTGTCTAATATTTATCTAGCTCCTGTGTTCGTTGTTATGAAGGCGCTAATCACTACAGTCCCAAAAAGTGTCTTTCAGTGGCAAATGCATTTTTATTTTTATTTAAGATTTGAAAATGGCTTTGCTTTGGCATGTAGACATGTCCTAGAGCAAGGGAAGCTCAGGTCCAAGGTAAAATGTGGCCCTCTAGACTTATTTACCTGGCCCTCAATATTCGCTCCAGGTCATACCCTGTTCTGTTTTCTCCTGACTGGAATGCAGCCTTGAATTCTGATAGTGCCTGGAAGGAGGATAGAGAGCGTAGGGTGTGGGTGGGTGTCAAACAGCTAACTGTACAAAGGCAAAAGAAAAATATTCATTGCTCCACCCACCCTTGACTCTGACCCCGCCCACTCTTTGTATGTGGCCCCTGGAAGGCAGCCCTGAATAGAATGTGGCCCTTAAGCTGATAAATGTTCCCCACGGCTGCCCTAAAGGGACTGTCCTTCTCTTCTTCTCTGCGCTGGGCAGTTTCGCCTTCAATGCAAAGTTGCAGTTCAGGCCTCTTCGGGAGCTGAGCTTGCTGGATCAACACAACCCCCATCTTCAACTGGCTACAAAAGGGATTCCAGCTGTGTTTTGCAAACTCCACTGGGATAGCACTGCTAACCAGGGAGAAACATCTGCACGGCTGTAATCCGTTTAAAAATAGCCACATGCACAAGAGGTACTTCCTTGTGGCTTGGGGCCGGGCGTCCATCATGCACATTTTGCAATCTGCTGCAAGAAGCACTTAAGGCAACTGGTGTTTTCTGCAGCGGCTGCACCTATATGTACACGAGAGAGTTGCTTTTTGGGGGGGTCAGCATTGCTGGAGTTCTGCCAAGGTTCACACCCCAGAAGGCAGCCCCCCCGCCAGCCTCTGACCCCCCCCCCCCCCCCCGTCTTCCTCCTCTCCCTTTCTTACCTCTGGGCTCCTGTAGAAAACCTGCTTTCTGACCATTTATCCCAATATGCTTGCAAAAAGCTTACAGGGATACTATATTGTATCCGATCCCTACTTAGCATCCTTTCTGATTTCTTCACAGGGAGGGGTTTCCCCCCTCATTTTTTTTTTATATATATATATAAATTTCCAGAAATTCCACATATAATTCCAATACATTTTTTAAAAAATTAATTTATATTATCAACTTCCCATCCCATTTTCCATGATGTTTTTCTTATCCCCACCCTCCTTGCTGCACCTGGACTTCCCTTTTTTACATTATAATCATAACACAATAGTCCAGGGGCCAGCAAACTTTTTCAGTAGGGGGCCGGTCCACTGTCTCTCAGACCTTGTGAGGGGCCGGACTATTTTTTTTTGGGGGGGTGAACAAATTCCTATGCCCCACAAGTAACCCAGAGATGCATTTTAAATAAAAGCACACATTCTACTCATGTAAAAACATGCTGATTCACGGACTATCCATGGGCCAGATTGAGAAGGCGATTGGGCCGGATCCGGCCCCTGGGCCTTAGTTTGCCTACCCATGCAATAGTCTCTCATTCTTTCTGTTGCTTATAGATCAAATCCCACTTGCGGATTCTTCCTATTATATTTCTTCAAATAATCCACAAAGGGTTCAAAAGTCTTCAAAAAAAACACCCCAGTCTCCATTAGATTCTCTGATTCGATGCCGTCCATAACTTTGCTTATCCATTCTTCCTTTTGCTGGCAGGTTCCATCACGACGAGAATTCACCCATCCCTGTTTCCTTGAAGCGTCCTTTAGATGTTTTCCCTTTGGTCCTTTGCTCACCCCACACTTTTCAACGTTTCCCTATCTCTTTCCTAACTGCTGGAAGTCACTTCTAAAGAAGTGCCTTGATTGTGCGAAGAGTGACAAAGGGCTTCTATTCAACGTAACTGTGCAAATCTTAATTCCCGGTTTGTACCTGAATCCTACCTGCCATACACTAGTGATGTGGAGCCATCTAAAGAACGTAAGCTGAGCCCTAGATCATGCCCAAATCCCTTCTAATCTAGCACTCTCCTTTTCTCAAGTTGGCCAACTGGATGCCCATTTCTGTCCACCTTCTAGATCACTTTTCCTCATCCTCAGGACTTCGGTGAAACATTGCATGCATCCAAAGCGAAGGGCCAAGCCAGCTTAGGCCTGTCTAAGATGTGAACGTGCACCTTGTGCTCCTAGCTTGCATTCCCCTTTTAGAGCCTGGGTATCTAGCCTTCGTTTGGGGGACAACCATTCTCTGAAGGACCTTGTTCCATTTGCTTTCTCCATTTTACCATCAAAAGTGGGCCTGAGAGGCCAGTAGAGTGGGGGGTGAGCCCCCTCCATTGACCCTTGTTCCCCATCACCCATTTCTAGAGACCAGGGCTTTCTGTCGGAGACGGTGCAAACCAGCCGTCTCCACTAAAGATACAAAATTCCTCTTTTCTGCCAGTTGCTCTGAGGGGGGGTAAAAACAGAGCGAATGGCAGCCATAACAAACCTCACAACAGGCAAAAAAAAGGTCTTGTTTATATTCCAGCATGGAGACTCTTGAGAGTCCCATGGACTGCAAGAAGATCCAACCTCTCCATTCATAAGGAAATCAGCCCTGAGTGCTCACTGGAAGGACAGATCCTGAAGCTGAGGCTCCAAGACTTTGGCCACCTCATGAGAAGAGAAGACTCCCTGGAAAAGACCCTGATGTTGGGAAAGATGGAGGGCACAAGGAGAAGGGGACGACAGAGGACGAGATGGTGGGACAGTGTTCTCGAAGCTACCAGCATGAGTTTGACCAAACTGCAGGAGGCAGTGGAAGACAGGAGTGCCTGGCGTGCTCTGGTCCAGGGGGTCACAAAGAGTCAGACACAACTAAAAGACTAAACAACAACAACAATATTCCAGCATGCTATCGCTTCTCACATTGATGAGGGGAATGGATGCTTCCGGAACAGGCGTGGGGAAACTTTGGCCCCTTCCAGGTGTTGCTGAAACTACAAAGCCCATCATCCTTCTTCATTGGCCATGCTAGCTAGGGGCTGATGGCGGGTTGCAGTTCAACGTCTGTGGCTCAAAAGTTATCCACTCCTAGAAGGTCAACCCTCCCTGTATGAACAGAGGAAAAGTCGTGCTGGTTTAAGGAAACATCCTTTTCCCCACAGGGTTGCCAAATTCAGTGTTTACATCCACATACAGTGGTACCTCGGGTTAAGTACTTAATTCGTTCCGGAGGTCTGTTCTTAACCTGAAACTGTTCTTAATCTGAAGCACAACTTTAGCTAATGGGGCCTCCCGCTGCTGCCGTGCTGCCGCCGCACGATTTCTGTTCTCATCCTGAAGCAAAGTTCTTAACCCAAGGTACTATTTCTGGGTTAGCAGAGTCTGTAACTTGAAGCGTATGTAACCTGAAGCATATGTAACCCGAGGTACCACTGTATTTCCATCCTTGTTTCAGACATTGTGATGTATCGGTATACAGTCATACCTCGGGTTACAGGCGCTTCGAGTTGCGCGATTTCGGGTTGCGTACTGCGCCAAACCTGGAAGAACCGGAACGGGTTACTTCTGGGGTTTTGGCGCATGCACAGAAGCGCCAAATTGCGCTTTGCGCATGCACAGAAGTGCCGAATTGCGACCCACGCATGCACAGACACGGTGCTGCGGGTTGCAAACACTGCAGGTTGCGAACGTGCTTCCCGCACGGATCACGTTCACAACCTGAGTGTCCACTGTATCACGATGTTTAGCTAGTGATATATCGTGATGTTGAAAACCAGTTATCAAGATGCTAGAGCGCTTTGGTGCCAAAGCCGGGGTGGGGGGGCTACCTGCTTTGCAAAGGTTCATCTGTTATGTTCTGGGTTCTGCATGGTATTCTTTTTAACATGAAAGGTGGGGGGCCGAGATTCCCATTCCTTAATCCTCCAGCTCGAGGCCACACACAGTGTTTTCCTCACTTTGATTAAAAATGATCAGGACTTTGTGCATTCTGCTGTGTGGGGTGGTGGTGGGAAAACATCTACATCCAGGGGAAAAATGCATCTACCCCCACCCCACAGGGACGCGGGTGGCGCTGTGGGTTAAACCACAGAGCCTAGGACTTGCTGATCAGAAGGTCAGCGGTTCGAATCCCCGCGATGGGGTGAGCTTCCGTTGCTCGATCCCTGCCTCCTGCCAACCTAGCAGTTCGAAAGCACGTCAAAGTGCAAGTAGATAATTAGGTACCGCTCCAGCAGGAAGGTAAACGGCGTTTCCGTGTGCTGCTCTGGTTCGCCGGAAGCGGCTTAGTCATGCTGGCCACATGACCCGGAAGCCAGTAAAGCGAGATGAGCGCCGCAACCCCAGAGTCGGCCATGACTGGACCTAATGGTCAGGGGTCCCTTTACCTTTACCCCCCCCCCAAAAAAAGAGGGAGTGAATGTGATTTGTGAATGCCAACTGCATGTGTAATACCACAACCCTTTTACTTAATTTCAACAGTGTCTGCAGATGTCAGGGTGCAAAATCCAGCCCTATATAGGGAGGTTTGAGAAGGGGAAAAAATTCTGTGAATTTCATGAATTCCGTGAAAGGGAAGGGAGTACACGGTTTTGTTCTCCCCAACCTTAAAAAGAAGAAGTTTCTACTCCTCACGGTGGCTTAAAAGTGTGCAATTAATGCCTATTGAGATCTGAGAAGACAAAATGGAGACCAAGTAGGAGTTTTCACTGGTTAGTGGATATGAGGCGTTGAAGTCTTGCACGGTCCACACATGATAAGTGGAAGCATTACTTTTTTGCAGAGTTAAGGAAATATAGATCCCAGATTTCGGAATTTACTCGGGTCGCAGAAGTTTCCAAAGCATGTTAGAACATTCAGCTGCAATTATTTAAGGATTCCCCGTTTTCAACTGATGATCTTCCCAAAAAGTCCTGCTATCTAACCCAGTTAGATTCCATGTTTGTGCACAGATATTTTATTAACAAAATACCTAGAGATTTATGCACAGACCTAGAGATATTTACAAGGCAATATGCCCTATTGGCCTAAGCAGAACCTACTTCCAAGTACTGTAAACTTTCCAAGTTACGGTCAGGCTGTTGTTGCCTGAACTCTTGCAGGGAACCACTTGAAGAAAATTCAACAGTTTGATGCAAGAACAAAACCGAGGAAGGCAATGATTTGATGCAAGAACAATAAAAACTTGTTTATTAAACAGTCTCAAACGTCACCGGATCAAAACATAATAAACTTCTGCAATGCAGACACCACCACCCACAAGAACAAATACAGATATAAATACTTTTCTTTTTAAAATATATATAAAAATATTTCTTTCCAAAGCATATAAACTTTTCTCACATATACAAAACACACATGATATAAGAAACAAAATGGCAACTTTTGGGATTTGTTTTAGGATTCTTTGAGGGGGAAATAGCTGCTTCCATCAGGCAACAAGTGGCCCTGAAAAAGATTTAAGACAATTGCAGACATTGAAAAAAGCAAGAAACGAAAGTGTTATGAACTCACAGATTTGGGGAAACAAACTAGGCTGATTTCCGTTCTTCAAACTGAAAAGCAGGGTGCATTTTCATGATATCCCGTATGTGTCCCAATGTCTTTTTAAAAAGATTCGTCATCTTCCTGGTGCAGAAAGCAAATAATACAAAATAAATGTCTTGATTTAAATATATTTTGAAAGGGGAGGTTGGGTAGGGGCAAACAAAGTTGGCTTTTTTGGAGTTGCCGGGATCAAAATTGTTGCTTGGCGATGCGTTCCGTCTTATCTCTGGTTCTTAATTACAGTAGTTGTGGGTTGGTGGTTCTTCGTTCCTGGGCAGGGAGGTCCCTGGCTTCATCTTTTGACCTTGCGACCGGCCGAGTTGCGTCCGCACTTGCGATACAGCGATTGCTTCTCCTGGTTGAGCGGGCAATATTTGAGCGTGTGGGCCTTGCCGGCTGTGGCGCCGCAGAGCGGGCAGGTGTAGTTGCGAAGGATGGGGCAGGCCACCACCCCGTCGGCCCGTTTCAGCGGGTGGGAAGTGTAGACGTTCTTGGACTCTCCGTTGTGCTTGCAGAAGTTGCAGATCATCCCCTTGGCGGCTTGCTGGGGGGGCTGCGACGCCTCGCCGTTCGCCCCACCCTCCGAGCCGCTGCTCCCGCTGCTGATAGCCCACTGAGCCAGGACCCCCAGGGGGTCTTCAAGGGGTCCCAAGGGCACATCACTGCAGTCAAGGGGGTCCCAGACCGGAAAACCAGCCTGCCCCTTCTTCCGGTCCTCAATGATCTCCATGATGACCTTCGACAGGTTGAGATAGTCTTTAAACCTGTCGAAATACTGGCCCCCAGTCAAGGCAGGGGGATAAGAGGTAATCGAGAAAGATGAAAGCATGGCCAATGCTACACAGAGGCACAACTCTCTTAAGTGATGTGGAACAGATACCCAAAATGCTGTTTAGACAATGTTAATATTGGGGAGGTGGAGTTTGCAATTTAAAGGGCCAGGGGTACGAAAATATTCACCCCCACCTCCCCACACGTCCCCGCCATGTCCTGAATTTAACCTTTATACGTCTAGACATGCAAGGTTTTCTGCAAAGAACTCATGACTTGACCAAGCACACACACACACACACACACAGAGAGAATTGCCCTATGTTTTAGGCACAAAATTTGCCTGAAAACGTCCAGAGCTGGTTCTGCAATCACAACTGAAAGATCCTTTTGTGCCATGGGGCACCCTAGACTCAGCCGCAATCTGCTCTCGGATAAAAGACCGGTTTTAGGAAAACCAGTGTCTTGCAGAAAGACAATGGACTTTGGAAACTTGACTGCAAAACAAGGGAATTGGTAAAGAAAAAGGAAGGAAAAAAGGAATGTTGAAAGGGAACGCCAAGAGGGTGAAATCTCTCCAGGATGCTTAGGGGGTTATTCAAAACTATAATAATAGAAGCAGAGCTAGGTATATATACCAGAAGTTTACTACGAGGGAAAGAAGATGTTGACATGATTCAAAGAGCAAGAGTCAAAGAAGCCACAAGAAGCCACAAGGCTTCCTGCAGAAAACGGAAGACTTGCTGAAATTAGGACAAATAGGAACCTAAAAATCCAGCCAAAGAAATGTTAGCAGACCGTAAAGGGCTTGAAAAATAAAAACAATCGAGGGACACATCTTTAAAATGTTAACACCAACATGTTCAAAAGTCTTTAAATGCCTCAGAAGTAGGGAAACAGCTTGAGTGTTAGGATGAGAGGAGACTTAAAGGTGTGCTAAAGTAGGAGGAGATGGCAGAAAAGGAGGATCCTTTGCCTTTTGTCTTTTGGCAGAAAACATAGACAAGATCCCTGTGCCCAAACTGACTTTTCAAAGAGGGGAGTCTGAAGAATGAGGGAAATACTGGTGGCAAGAGATGAAATTCTAGGCCGCAATTACGAATTAAAAAGGGAGCAAAGCACCAGGTCAAGGCTGTATCCTGCCCCCTCCAATTCATCAAAGAAATCAAATGCCAAATTGGTGGCATACAAAAATATGTAACCTGTCCTAAGACTGACCTCTGCCCCAAAGGACTAGAAATTGACTGGGGGGGAGGGATCCGGGGAGATCCAGTTAGCCAAAGGTGCATTAGATTTGTAAACTGGTGGAAAGCGTTATGAAGAATAAGATCGCCAAGCATATGGAAGAAAATGAAGAATTTGTTGGAGAAGAATCAGCCTGTCTCACTAACCTTTTGAATGCTAGGACGCGGGTGGCGCTGTGGGTTAAACCACAGAGCCTAGGACTTGCCGATCGGAAGGTTGGCGGTTCGAATCCCCACCACGGGGTGCGCTCCCGTTGTTCGGTCCCTGCTCCTGTCAACCTAGCAGTTCAAAATCACACCAGTGCAAGTAGATAAATAGGTACCACTCCGGCAGGAAGGTAAATGGCGTTTCCGTGCGCTGCTCTGGTTCTCCAGAAGCGGCTTAGTCATGCTGGCCACATGACCCGGAAGCTGTACGCCGGCTCCCTCGGCCAATAAAGCGAGATGAGCGCCGCAACCCCAGAGTTGGTCACGACTGGACCTAATGGTCAGGGGTCCCTTTACCTTTACCTTTAAGCTGGCTTCAGGCACCAGGCCGCTGGCAGACCAACTCTGTGTTACGTCTGCAAACATGACGTGAACACTGGCAACGTCAAGCCCGCCATGTGGGAATCTTTTGCAGATGACCCCAGTGCCTGAAGACAGTCAGGTAGCGCACCCTTAGCAGTGACCAGAGGAGGAATGACCGCTGGGAGAAGTGCAGAGAGTCGAAACGCCATGGGGCATCTTCAACAGCAGAAACAGATGCCTTCTTCTGCCCCGGCTGCAACGAAACATGTCTCTCCTGTATCGGTCTCAACAGCCACAGCAGGTGCTGCGACCTTCCAGCGGTTTGACCTCAGTCCCAAAGGCGCACTCCTCTATTTCCTCCCCGAGACAGTCAAACTTCTTTGAAGTCTCTCAGCCCCACTCACCTCACAGAGTGTTTGTTGTGGTGGAGGAAGGGAAAGGAGAATGTTAGCCGCTTTGAGACTCCTTCGGGTAGTGATAAAGCGGGATATCAAATCCAAACTCCTCTTCTTCTTCTCAGCTAAAGCATCCCTGACAGGTGGCCGTCCAACCCGTGCTTAGAAACCTCTAAGGAATGAGAGATCATCACCTCTCATGGGAGTCTGTTCCACTGCCGAACAGCTCTTACTGTCAGAAAGTTTTCCCAAATGTGTATTCGGAATCTCATTTCTTGCCATTTGAAGCCGTTTGCCGGGGTCCTCTTGTTTGGAGCAGCAGCAACTTGTTCCGTTTTCCGAGTGACAGTCCTTCAGATATTGGAAGATGGCTACCTTGCTTATTTATTTCATAGAATTCAAAAACAAAACAAAACAAAAACCTCAAGGCAGTTTAGAAAAAAGATAAAACCAGAAAAAACATTTTTCTCCACCCCACAATAGTTTAGAAAGACCTGCATTGGCTCCCAGTATGTTTCCAAGCACAATTCAAAGTGTTGGTGCTGACCTTTAAAACCCTAAATGGCCTCAAAGGCCCAGTATACCTGAAGGAACATCTCCACCCCCATCATTCTGCCCGGACGCTGAGATCCAGCGCCGAGGGCCTTCTGGCGGTTCCCTCACTGCGAGAAGCCAAGTTGCAGGGAACCAGGCAGAGGGCCTTCTTGGTGGTGGCACCCACCCTGTGGAACAGCCTCCCACCAGATGTCAAAGAGAAAAACAACTACAAGAGTTTTAGAAAACACCTGAAGGCAGCCCTGTTTAGGGAAGCTTTTAATGTTTAACAGGTTATTGTATTTTAATATTTTGTTGGGGGCCACCCAGAGTGGCTGGGGAAATAATATACAGTGGTACCTCGGCTTACAGATGCTTCAGGTTACAGACTCCACTAACTCAGAAATAGTACCTCAGGTTAAGAACTTTACCTCAGGATGCGAACAGAAATAGCACGGTGGCGGCAGTGGGAGGCCCCATTAGCTAAAGTGGTACCATTGGTTAAGAATAGTTTCAGGTTAAGAACGGACCTCCAGAACAAATTAAGTTCTTAAGGCTGGCTTAATTAGCGATTAACACTTTTAATTGGCTTTTAACACTTGCTGGGTGCAGAGGCTGGGAATGTCTGCAGCATAGCTTAGCACACCAAGCCTTGAAAAAATTCCTACACTTGCAGGATCCAGATATCTGGCACCCACAGACTAACAACTTCCATTACAGTAAGCCCACAATTTGCATGCATTTAACTCGCCTGCATTCAACTTTAGGTGCTTGGCAAAAAACAACAACTTTAAATTAAATTAAATTAAATTAAAGGGGGCAAACCTCCCTCCAGGAAGAAATACTTTGTTAATTCCACCCACCATTGAACTCAATGAATTTTGACTATATGCAATTTTGGCTTTAGGCACCATCCTTAGACTGTAACCCCCATGGTGGAGGTGCAAAAAGGACACAGGGTCATGCTTCTACATGTGGTGGAATTGTGTAGTTATCCGTGAATTTTGGAACACCATTTACATTGAACTCAAGAAATTATTTAAATTTACATTTTAAAAAAGACCAGAGATCTTCCTATTAGGTATACTACCAATAGAATTTTTTTAAAAGTATAAGACCATTGTTTATGTATGCCAGGGGTCAGCAAACTTTTTCAGCAGGGGGCCGGTCCACTGTCCCTCAGACCTTGTGGAGGGCCGGACTATATTTTTTGGGGGGGGAGAATGAACAAATTCCTATGTTCCACAAATAACCCAGAGATGCATTTTAAATAAAAGCACACATTCTACTCATGTAAAAACACACTGATTCCCAGACCATCCATGGGCCAAATTTAGAAGGCGATTGGACCGGATCCGGCCCCCGGGCCTTAGTTTGCTCACCCATGAAGTTTGCAATCACGGCAGCTAGAATAATACAGTGGTACCTCAGGTTACATACGCTTCAGGTTACAGACTCCGCTAACCCAGAAATAGTGCCTCAGGTTAAGAACTTTGCTTCAGGATGAGAACAGAAATCATGCTCTGGCGGCGCTGCAGCAGCGGGAGGCCCCATTAGCTAAAGTGGTGCTTCAGGTTAAGAACAGTTTCAGGTTAAGAACGGACCTCCGGAACGAATTAAGTACTTAACCTGAGGTACCACTGTAGTGGCAAGAAACTGGAAAAATGAAACACTACCAACGATAACAGTGTGGCGGACCCTCATGATAGAATACCTGCAACTAGCAAAACTGATGGGAAGAGTCAGAGGAGTTTCAAACCAGAAAGTATATGGAGAATGGAAAATATTTAAGGAACATCTAAAATTGTATGGTACAAACAACAATATACTTGCAGAACTAGATTGATACTTGCAAGCAAAAAGTGTATTAGATATCTTATCGGGCTATACAAAAACAGTGTGAAATAATATAAATCTGTGCGAGAAATCATAGACAATATAAGCAGTATAATGAGAATGATTGGAAGTTTTACATTCACAGCTTTTTATTTAATTGTAATACACTGTATTTTCTTTTCTTCTTTTCTCCCCCCCCCTTTCTTTCTTCACTTCCGCTTTGAATGACTTGTTATCTGTGTATTTTATGTAGTTTATGTGTTAAACTAATAAAGATTATATTATTTTAAAAAGTCGGTAACAACCCATGTAATACCTAAAAGGTAAAGGTAAAGGGACCCCTGACCATTAGGTCCAGTCGTGGCCGACTCTGGGGTTGCGGCGCTCATCTCACTTTACTGGCCGAGGGAGCCGGCGTACAGCTTCCGGGTCATGTTGCCAGCATGACTAAGCCGCTTCTGGCGAACCAGAGCAGCGCACGGAAACGCCGTTTACCTTCCCGCCAGAGCGGTACCTATTGATCTACTTGCACTTTGAGGTGCTTTCGAACTGCTAGGTTGGCAGGAGCAGGGACCGAGCAACGGGAGCTCACCCCATCGCGGGGATTCGAACCGCCGACCTTCCGATCGGCAAGTCCTAGGCTCTGTGGTTTAACCCACAGCGCCACCCGCGTCCCTCATGTAATACCTACTGTATACAAATCAATAGCCCTGATCCAGCAGCCAGATTCTTTGAATACTCTTCTGGCAAACCACTGAGCCTGGCAGAAGAGTGGTTACATCCGTACCATCCATTGAAAGCCCCTGGCTTCCCTCCCTATTCCTCTCTCTCTCTTTTGCATTTAATTATATTTCTCGATACTTGTCAAAAGATATACAAAAGTTCGTACCCAATACAAAGTATCCTTTTTTTTATAATACACTGAAATAAAAAGGATGTCTAATCTGAAAAGGGAATTGGTCTATAACCCTCTTTTAAAACCGACTAGGTTGGTGGCCTGTTGCATGCCACCCGAATTTTGAGATTCCAGGGGTGAGGGACTTTGGGGCGCTCCAGATGCTGCTGAACTACAACTCCCATCAGCCCCTGCAAGAAAGGCCCAGGACTAGGAATGAAGGGCGCTGCAGAGTACAGTGGTACCTCGGGTTACATACGCTTCAGGTTACAGACTCCGCTAAACCAGAAATAGTGCTTCAGGTTAAGAACTTCGCTTCAGGATGAGAACAGAAATCGCGGTGTAGCACCAGCAGGAGGCCCCATTAGCTAAAGTGGTGCTTCAGGTTAAGAACAGTTTCAGGTTAAGAACGGACCTCCAGAACGAATTCAGTACTTAACCCGAGGTACCATTGTATGGCCATAGACTCGGGTGAAATCTACACATATATTTTAAAAAAATGCTGTGAAAATGTCTTTAAAAAATGCTTTAAAAAATATATTGAATTTGTCATTAGCTCACCAGTGCCATGTAGTGTCACATTTGTGTAACGCACTTAAAATGTTATATTTGCAGATTTAAATGAGGGTTAAGACAAATTCACAGAGGATTAGCCACAATATGTCAGACAGCAACAGACCCTCCAGGGGACCCTATTTTCCAGGGAAAGCCCCAAATGTACAGAAGCCGTCCCCGTTTCTGATTTGATCCGGAATGTCCCACTTTTCCTTAGGACATCCCAATTTTCATCAGAGAAATGTTGGAGGGTATGGAGTTATGCGAAACGCCAACACACACACACACCCAAGACAAGGAGATAAGTAACTAAACAACATTTCCGTAACAGTTCGTTTTGGACTTTGCTTCAGGGGGAAAAAATCACTTGGCAAAAAAAGATCCTTGGCTGAATGGGGCTGTTTTGCAGCTGTATGTTGGGCCTTCATCTCACGTGTTTATAATTAGCAATTGCACCCGTCTCTTCTCTCGGCCTCGCTGGACATATAGAAAATATACCTATTTTTCAGCCACGTCCTGCCTTTTCAAGTCCTTCCTGACTTTGCTATTGTTGTGCGATACAGCTTTAAAAAATAGTGATTAATTAATTAATGTAATATAAGGCATACCTAATGTCATTTTTTCCAGCTGATCACTTTCGATCTCTATCCTCATCCTACCTGGTTTGACTGTTTTCTTTCTTGGTTTTACTTTACATCACTTTCATTAAAAAACCCAATCAGAGTTATTGCAAAGAAAGAAAAATCGCTTCGGCCTTCATAGGTGCGCGAGGTGCTGCTTTCACTTTCTGTTCCTCTACCCGCGTAGATCCCTTCCCACCGTCTGTTCTCACCTGCCCTGGATCTCTCCCGATCCCAGCTGGAGCCCTATCGGACCAGATCGCTCAGCCACTATAGGAGCAACGCGCTCAACGGCCACTAGAGGGCAATAGAGCAGCGCGTTTTTGCGCCCGCCCCGCCATAGGAGGACGTTCGGTGCCTTCAGGAGTGACAAGCCGAGGCGCCAATAGCCGGCGTCGAGAGGCGGGGTTCTTGCTTGATGTCCGAGATCCCTTGGACCAATAAGCGACGCCGGGTCGAGCTTCCCGTCTCGGATTGGGTGCTCCACGCCCCCTCGCCCGCCCACACACTCCAGGAGAGGGAGGGGAGGGGCTTGTAGTGTTAGGGGCGGAGCCACCGCTCTGACTGACGGCGAACGTGGCTTCTGAGAGAGCCCGGAGAGATGACTGACGCCGCCACGAGCCAATGGCGGCGCGGGAGCGGTTGGGCGGGCGGCCAATGGGAGAGCGGCGAGGAGGCGGCTTTCGCTGGAGACGGCAGTTGAGGTGGGGGCGGCGCGCAGGTAAGTTGTCTTTTGGCGGGGCTCCGTCCCCTATTTAAACCCCCGAACCCCCCTTATTCCTGCCTCCCTCAAACCAGTAACCCCTCTCCTAGTCTCCTAATAGCCGCCTCCCCCCTCATTAATGCTAATTAACCCCAGGCAATTAGCGCTAATTAACGCCCCCCCGCAATTAAGACCATAAGAAAACTCTTGCCTCAGAGTCCAAGCAGGAGCCCCTCCTAGTCCTAATAACCGCCTCCCCCCCATTAAGGCTAATTAACCATAGGCAATTAACACTAATTAATTAACCATAGGCAATTAACACTAATGCTAATTAACGCCCCCTGTTAAGGACGTGAGAACCTTAGACCATAGCTGTCAACGTTTCCCTTTTTTAAAGGGAAATTCCCTTATTCCGAATAGGAAAGGGAAAAGTGGACAGCTATGCCTCGGACCCCAAACAATAGCCCCTCCCACAATGAATGCTAATTTTTGCTAATTGACGCCCATTAAAAGCTTAAGAATCCTGATTCCGACCCCTGCCCACCGTTAATGCTAATTAACGCCCTCCCAGAATTAATGCTAATTTTTGCTAATTAAAGGTAAAGGTGCTTTCGAACTGCTAGGTTGGCAGGAGCAGGGACTGAGCAACGGGAGCTCACCCCGTCGTGGGGATTCGAACCGCTGACCTCCTGATCGGCAAGTCCTAGGCTCTGTGGTTTAACCCACAGCGCTACCTGCGTACCATTTTTTGCTAATTAACGCCCATTAAAACCTTAAGAATCCTGATTCAGACCCCCAAACAGTAGCCCTGCCGACCGTTAATGCTAATTAACGCCCTCCTACAATTAATGCTAATTTTTGCTAATTAAAGGTAAAGGGACCCCTGACCATTAGGTCCAGTCGTGGCCGACTCTGGGGTTGCGGCGCTCATCTCGCTTTATTGGCCGAGGGAGCCGGCGTACAGCTTCCGGGTCATGTGGCCAGCATGACTAAGCCGCTTCTGGCGAACCAGAGCAGCGCACGAAAACGCCCTTTACCTTCCCGCCGGAGTGGTACCTATTTATCTACTTGCAATTTGACGTGCTTTCGAACTGCTAGGTTGGCAGGAGCAGGGACCGAGCAACAGGAGCTCACCCCGTCACGGGGATTCGAACCGCCAACCTTCTGATCGGCAAGTCCTAGGCTCTGTGGCTTAACCCACAGCGCCATCTGCGTACCATTTTTTGCTAATTAACGCCCATTAAAACCTTAAGAATCCTTATTCAGACCCCCAAACAGTAGCCCTGCCCACAGTTAATGCTAATTAACACCCTCCCACAATTAATGCTAATTTTTGCTAATTAAAGGTAAAGGTAAAGGTACCCCTGCCCGTACGGGCCAGTCTTGACAGACTCTGGGGTTGGTGCGCCCATCTCACTCTATAGGCCGGGGGCCAGCGCTGTCCGGAGACACTTCCGGGTCACGTGGCCAGCGTGACATCGCTGCTCTGGCGAGCCAGAGCTGCACACGGAAACGCTGTTTACCTTCCCGCTAGAAAGCGGTCCCTCTTTATCTACTAGCACTTTGACGTGCTTTCGAACTGCTAGGTTGGCAGGCGCTGGGACCGAGCAACGGGAGCGCACCCCGTCGCAGGGATTCGAACCGTCGACCTTTCGATCGGCAAGCCCTAGGAGCTGAGGCTTTTACCCACAGCGCCACCCGCGTCCCTACTTTTGCTAATTAACGCCCATTAAAACCTTAAGAATCCTGATTCAGACCCCAAACAGTAGCTCTGCCCACAGTTAATGCTAACTAACGCCCTCCCTATTAAGACCATAGGAAGGCTGCTTTCTCGGACTCCAATCAGTAGCTCCTCCTACTCCTAATAGTCACCTCCCCACCATAAATGCCAGACATCTCCTGCCCTTAAGGGTAATTATCCCCTCCTTGTTACTGCTAAATGCTAATTGAAGTCTCCACCCCCAGTTAAAAATAGATGGATAGCCTGGCTGGGTCAGGCAGAAGGCCGGTCAAGTCCAGCTTCCTGCTATCAGAGGGGCCACCCAGGCCTTGGACACGGGGAGCCTGCAAGGATAAATTGATGCTAATTAATCCACCCTTATGCTCATTATCACAGTTTCCCTATCCCTGGTGCAGATCCTCTGGGTGGAGCTTTTTGGTCCCTTGCTGCCAGTATTTAGATTTGCATCCCATTTCCCCTCCCACTTGTCTCTCCTTATTTTTCTATATTTTCCCAATATCACTGAATCCAGCACTGTCCCTCCATCAGTCTGGTCAGTCGTGGCCATACTGGGCCATGAGACAAATTCAGGAAAATGGCACTAATAATAATAATTTTTATTTATACCCTGCCCTCCCCAGCCAAGGCTCAGAGCGGCTTACAAGCAATAATAAAAAAAAAGTTGAATGATTACAACTTAAAAACAAAATTAAAATACAACATTAAAATATTGAAACATTAAAATATTAAAATGTAGCCTCCTCACAGGAGGAGAAGGAAAAGAAAAAAGAAAGAGAGGGAGGGAATCACTAAGTGACTCTCAGACACTATGGAGGAGACAAAAAAATTAACAGTTCTCAGTTACTGGCCATTCTCTCCCGCCAGAAACATTTTGCTTAATTCTGCACCTGTGGGGTGGGAGAAACCATCATCCAAAGGACATCTGATGCATGTGTCTGTGTGTGATTTTGTGATTGCTTCACACCCTGCTGATAAACCTCCCTGCTCTTGTCCCCCCCCCCCCCGGCATAGACAATTGTGCGTGGAAGGCTGCTGTTCAAGGCTGCCCACTTCCTGCCCTGCGAGGCGGGCAGAGAGATTGCTGGTCGCAAGATGGCCAAGCTTCACGGGCTGCAAGCGGACTATGTTTTCCGTGGCGTTGAGCACATCGTCCGGATGTCGGTGGACGGG
The DNA here is from genome assembly GCA_034642415.1 of Podarcis siculus. NCBI lineage: Eukaryota > Metazoa > Chordata > Lepidosauria > Squamata > Lacertidae > Podarcis > Podarcis siculus. The sequence continues at coordinate 5,327,935 of JAXCMG010000044.1, read as the reverse complement.
AACCTTCTGGAAGTAGAAGTAGAGGACCGGCTCACCACGGACCAGTGGCGGGGGGAGTTTGATGCTGCGTGTGAGTAATGAATCTGACACTGAGGAAGCTGTGCTGATGTGAACAGCTTAGGAGGGGGAAGAGCTGTGAAATGCATTTTTAAAAAGCCCAGCTACACTGTGCTGCTAGGTGGGAAACCAAACACCCCCTTTCTCTGCTTTGACTATCCGGCACGTGCAGAGATAAGCCAGCTGCCCTCTGCAGTTGCCCTTCTGGCTCTGCTTTGTCCCTGCTGGGCGCTTGAAGCCCCGTGTCTTTAAGAGAGGGCCAACCATGCCAAAATCAGCATCCCTCATGTTTTCCCTTTTCTTCCAGTCATTGAAGACCTCACTCACAAGACTGGGAATTTCAAGCAGTTTGGGATCTTCTGCAGCATGCTAGAGTCGGCCCTTTCTCAGGTGAGGCTCAGTTTGGCTTTGGGGCAGCCACGGAAAAGTCTATGGAAATGTGTCCTGCGCAGAGTTCCTCAGGCTTCTTGCCGCATTGCCGCTTTCCTAAGCTTCCTCTCCCTTTGGTCCCTTCTCCCCTGCCACCAACCATCCATTCCACGGGTGGGCATCTGGGAAATTTCTTTGTCTATAGTCCTCTCCTGGGTGTGAACACAGCAGATAAAAGCCTCAATCTTTAAAAAACCGTGTTGGTCTGCCATAGTCGAAACAAAATAAAAAAAATAAAATAACAAAATTCCTTCCAGTAGCATGTTAGAGACCAACTAAGTTAGTTATTGGTATGAGCTTTCATGTTCACGCACACTTCTTCAGATATGAAGAAGTGTGAAGGTAAAGGGACCCCTGACCATTAGGTCTAGTGGCAGATGACTCGGGTTGCGGCGCTCATCTCGCTTTACTAGCCGAGGGAGCTGACGTTTGTCCGCAGACAGCTTCCGGCCCATGTGGCCAGCATGACTAAGCCGCTTCTGGTGAACCAGTGCAGCACACGGAAACGCCGTTCACCTTCCCGCCGGAGCGGTACCTATTTATCTACTTGCACTGGCATGCTTTCGAACTGCTAGGTTGGCAGGAGCAGGGACCGAGCAACGGGAGCTCACCCCGTGGCGGGGATTCAAACCGCCGACCTTTTGATCAGCAAGCCCAAGGCTCTGTGGTTTAACCCACAGCGCCACCCGCGTCCCGTGAAGAAGTGTACACGCACACAAAAGCTCATACCAATACAGTGGTACCTCTGATTACATACGCTTCAGGTTACATACACTTCAGGTTACAGACTCCGCTAACCCAGAAATAGTACCTCGGGTTAAGAACTTTGCTTCAGGATGAGAACAGAACTTGTGCTTTGGCAGCGCAGCGGCAGCAGGAGGCCCCGTTAGCTAAAGTGGTGCTTCAGGTTAAGAACAGTTTCAGGTTAAGAATGGACCTCTGGAACGTATTAAGTACTTAACCCAAGGTACCACTGTAACTAACTTAGTTGGTCTCAAAAATGCTACTGGAAGGAATTTTTTTTATTTTATTAGTTTTGTCTCGACACAATAAGTAAATAATGGGGGGGACCCCAATCTAATGTGGCTGCTGCTGATGGGAGTTGTAGTCTGAAACATCTCGCAGGCACCAGGTTTGAGAAGGGACCTCCAGAATGCCAGGCCTCCTTTATGTTTTTCATCTTCCCCTTACGGTGTCTCTGCCACATACCCTGCCAGGTTCCTGCATCTTAAATCCTGCCACTGTGGTCCCCTTTCTGTCTTGAATTCCTGTCCTTCCCTAGTCCGAGAGTTGCTTCTTCCTGGATAAGGACTGGCTGTGTAAACGGTCCTTGATGTAGTGCTGATTGTGTGGGCTTTCCCCCTACAGAGCAGCGAGTCGGTCACTCTGGACCTCCTCACTTACACAGACCTGGAGTCGTTGAGGAACAGGAAGATTGGAGTGGGTCCCCGGCACACGGCGGCTGCCAAAACCTCCCCGCTGAGCTCCAAGCGCTACCTCATCTTGATCTACTCGGTGGAATTTGACAGGTGAAAGGGGAATCCCGGCTGCATGACCAGCAGGGAGCCTTGGGGTGACAAGGAGGCTTGGGGAAATGGAGGGCAGCTCATTTGTAGCTAAACATTCACCCAAAGGCCCCATAGCCAGCCACAGATTTATTGCAGGTGCGATGGGCACAGGTGAGCCTGGCCTTTCAGGAAGACCCAAGTATCTTGTAAGAGCTGTGGGGCTGCTAGAGAGTCTGCATAACCTAATAACATGGAGGGAAGCAGCTAATGAAACCAGTCCTTCCCTTTGCTGTGTGGGAGGGAGGAGGAGGCGGAAGACCATGGTGCTTTCCACGCCTCCTTTTTTGCTTCGAAAACAGCAAACAACGAGGCGGGAGCAAAGGCCCTTCCTCCCTCTTAGCCCAGGACAGTCCAGCCCCCCTTTTCCCAAAGCAAGAAGAGAGGGAAAGATCAAGGACCACAGCAGCCTTTGCCAAGCTGGGGGCTTCCACATGCTTTGGACTACACCCACCTGGGGCTGATGGGAATTGTAGTTCAAAGCGGCTGGAAGGCCCCAGCTTGGCAAAGGCTGCTCTGCAGGGATATGCAGAGGAATAAGCATTCAATATTGGTAGCAGTTGGGACGCGGGTGGCGCTGTGGGTTAAACCGATCAGACTTGCCGATCAGAAGGTCAGCAGTTCGAATCGCCGCGACGGGGTGAGCTCCCATTGCTCGGTCCCTGCTCCTGCCAACCTAGCAGTTCGAAAGCATGTCAAAGTGCAAGTAGATAAATAGGTACTGCTCCGGCAGGAAGGTAAACGGCTTTTCTGTGTTCTGCTCTGATTCACCAGAAACGGCTTAGTCATGCTGGCCACATGACCTGGAAGCTGTACGCCGGCTCCCTCGGCCAATAAAGCGAGATGAGTGCCACAACCCCTGAGTCGGCCACGACTGGACCTAAGGGTCAGGGGTCCCTTTACCTTATTGGTAGCAGTTACAGGGAAGAAAGTCCTTGCCTTTCCCTTTTTGTGGGTTGGTTCTGGCTGTCTCTTCTGGACAGGGAGGCAGGAAGCACCAAAGTTTGCTAGCCAGTCCCCTCTTGGGAGGGGGCTTCTTCCCTCCTAGTCAAACAGAGCATCTGCCTCTCCTGTTAAGCACCAGAGCCAACCAACCCCTTGACGTTTGCTCCTGTCTGCGGCTAGGTGCAGTGCAGGGGGTCCTGAATTGTGGTTGCCTTTCCTTGTTTCTCGGCAGGATCCATTACCCGCTCCCCCTCCCTTACATGGGCAAGCCGGATCCCGTGGTCCTGCAGAAAGTGATCCGGGAGCTCAAGGAGGAGTTGGCCCTGCTGAAGGCAAAGCCAAGCAAGGATTTCAGAGATGCTGAGATCCGCCGGCTTCGTGACGAGTGAGTGGGGGAGGCGGGGTGTGTGTGACTTGAGCCATATCAGGCAGCTGCTCTCTGCAGGAGACATCAGTGCAGCCTTCTGAATTTGCTGTTCCAGCATTTAGGAACCAGGACATCTGTGTTTGAAGTGTTTCTTGGAACTGCTGGGTTCTTTCCCAGGTACCAGGGAGAGTGGAAGGTGTTGGGGGTTTTGTAGGGAGGGAGAGATACTCAAGGCATAGCTGTCAACGTTTCCCTTTTTGAAAGGGAAATTCCCTTATTCTGAATAGGATTCCTCGCAAGAAAAGGGAAAAGTTGACAGCTATGACTCAAGAACTGCATCTCCCATCTTTGGGAGCTATTTGTGATCACAGGCATGTAAATGCTTCTTTGGAGTCAGTTTTCCTCCTCCAAGCATTGTTCTGAACTGACTGATCCCCACTGATTTAAAATACAACCCTTAAATCTACCACGTTGATCTGTTGCTTCCCTATAAAAATGTTCAAGACAGCTTACAAAGAGCAAACAATCCAAATTAAGTCTAAATTCCTCGGCCCGAAAATCCAAACAAGAGCAAGCATTGAAGTGGCAGTGAAGCAAAATCTGCAGCATCTCATGGGTTTGAGAAGGAGACTCGCTGTGCGAGGAAATGGTGCAACAGGTCGGCCCTATTACCAGGAAGCAGCAGGAGTCAGGAGAACTGTGACAGTTGTATTTATTTATGAACAACAGATCAGCACTTCAGCATAGCAGCTAAGACTTGCTAGACAGGCAAAGCTAAGCTTCTCATTCATCCATAGAGGGAACCACACCCAGCAAGAAGAGCTTTTATTACAGCCCTGGCGTGTCTTTTAAGGAGACAGGCCAGACATTTTACAATATCAGTCTGGAAATGCTATGCAGCAGGAGACTGGAAGTGCAGCTGCTCTCTCCTTGAAGAGATGATGATGATGATTAATTCAATTTATATACCGCCCTTTATCAAAAGATCCCAGGGTGGTGTACAACATTAAAAACACATTACAGAACATCAATAATAAAAAGTATACTGACAGACGTAAAATAGTCATCATAATAACAGTCCTCTGCCCCACACTTTCACAGGCCATAGATTATTTACCGTATTTTTCACTCTATAGGACGCACTTTTTCCCCTCCAAAAATGAAGGAGCAATGTGTGTGCGTCCTATGGAGCGAATGCAGGCTCCTTGGCTTCAGCGATAGCAACGCAAAGCCTCCGAAGCGCAGAGGGAGCGCTCCCTCCGCGCTCCGGAGGCTTCGTGCTGCTTTCGCTGAAGCCAGGAGAGTCTGGTCTTTGCTGCTTCCCTCCACCGCCAGCCCCACAAGCTCGGGGGACAGCGGGAAGGCGCGCACGACCTTTGTGCTGCTCCCCGATCTGGTTTTGAGGCTGGCGGTGGGGGAAAGCAGTGCTTCCCCCCCCCCCCACCAGCCCCACAAGCTCGGTCGAAAAGCCCGCAGGAGCCGCGTGCTCTTTAAAGGGTGCACGGCTCCTGTGGGCTTTTGCGGGAGATGGGGGAATTCCCCCACCTCCCGCAAAAGCCACGCACACTTTAAAGGGTGCGCGGCTTCTGCTGGCTTTTCTATGAGGTGGGGGAATGCCCCCACCTCGTAGAAAAGCCCGCAGGAGCCACGCACCCTTTAAAGAGTGCACCGCTCTTGGGGGCTTTTCCCCAAGGAGGGACAAGGGACTGACTGGCTACATCAGTCCCTTCTTCCTCCTGGTCGAAAAGCCCGCAGGAGCCGCAGAAGGTCTGGGAGAAGCACACGGGCTGCGGGCAGCCTGTCCGCTGCTCCCAGAGCTGGGGGGGGTCATATTTTTTTCCTTGATTTCCCCCTCTGAAAACTAGGTGCACCCTATGGGCAGGTGCGCCCTATAGAGCGAAAAATGTGGTAATAGCCATAGGCCTGGGAAAAGAGTGGTTTTTTACCGGACGTCTAAAGACAAAAGTGGCTTTGCAAACCCACTTAGCGCTTAAACAACCTTATCCAAACCTCAGGTGCAGGAAAGCTCAGGTGTCAAGCCTTGCACGGAAGAGATTCTCTCTCGGCTGCCGCTGATCCTGTCCCGACGCTCCCTTTTTCAGGCTCCAGCACACCCTGGAGGAGAAACAGTCAGTGGAGACAGTCTTGCTGGGCCTCCAGGAGGAGCTAAAGCTCACCAACAAGAGCAGCGCCTTCAAGGAGGTCAAGATCCTCAAGAAGGTCGTGCAGAGCCTGGAGGAGGAGCTGACCAAGGAGAGGGCGAAGCACCAGCGGATCGCTAACAAGCGCCTGCAGGAGAGCCGGCAGCTTGCCGACGAGGTGGGCTGGGCCTTAATAATAATAATAATAATAATTTTTATTTATACCCCGCCCTCCCCAGCCAAGGCCGGACTCAGGGCGGCTAACAAGCAATAATAAAAACAAGTTGAACGATTACAACTTAAAAACAAAATTAAAATACAACATTAAAATATTGAAACATTAAAATATTAAAATGTAGCCTCATTGCAGGAGGAGAAAGGAAAAGAAAAAAGAAAGAGAGGGAGGGAATCAAATTGGCTCCAAGCCAAAGGCCAGGCGGAACAACTCTGTTTTACAGGCCCTGTGGAAAGAAATCAGATCCTGCAGGGCCCTGCTCTCATGAGGCAGAGCGTTCCACCAGGCTGGAGCCAGTGTTGAGAAGGCCCTGGCTGAGGCTAATCTAACTTTCTTAGGGCCTGGGACCTCTAGGGTGTTGCTATATATGGACCTTAAGGTCCTCCATGGGGCAGACCGGGAGAGGCGGTCCCGTAGGTACGAGGGTCTTAGGCCGTGAAGGGCTTTAAAAGTCAAAACCAGCACCTTAAATCTGACCCTGTACTCCACCGGGAGCCAGTGCAGCTGGAAAAGCACTGGGTGAATATGCTCCCATGGCAGAGACCCTGTGAGGAGCCTCGCTGCAGCATTCTGCACCCGCTGGAGTTTCTGGGACAGCTTCAAGGGCAGCCCCGCATAGAGCGAATTACAGTAGTCAAGCCTGGAGGTGACCGTCGCATGGATCACTGTGGCCAGGTCGGGGCGGGAAAGGTAAGGGACCAACTTACAGGATCCTCGTTCCTCTGGGCGGGTTGGGGAGAGGGCTATATTAGGCTGCTGAAAGACCTCAGTGTGGAAGCGCTCATCCGAGCTCAGCTCTGGTACTGAAAACAACTCCTTAGGCGTGGAATGTGCTCAGAGGCACCTCCTAGTCTTTTATTCCCACTGCGTCCTTTCCACTTCATTTTGGGGGTCTGAGGTAGAAAAACGCCAAAGGTCAAATAAGCCTGGAATCTGCCCACCCTTGGCGGAAAGGGCAAGGCTCCTCTCTTCCCTCCGACAAGAGCCATGGGACTGGGGGGGGGGGTCATGGTGAGGAGAGAGGGAGGGACGGCCAGCCTTCCTCCAAGACTAGGAACCCCTAGACACACCATCTCCTTCATTTCATTCACTCTTAATTTGCATACCGCCTTTCTATATTACTCTATGCAAGGCGGTTTACGGCAAAACATGCAATAAAGATCACACACCTTAGAACATGGGTAGGCAAACTAAGGCCCGGGGGCCGGATCCAGCCCAATCGCCTTCTGAATCCGGCCCGCGGACGGTCCAGGAGTCAGCATGTTTTTACATGAGCAGAATGTGTCCTTTTACTTAAAATGCACCTCTGGGTTATTTGTGGGGCATAGGAATTTGTTCATTCCCCCCCCCCCAAAAAAAAATATAGTCCGGCCCCCCACAAGGTCTGAGGGACAGTGGAACTGCTGAAAAATTTTGCTGACCCCTGCCTTAGAATAATCAAATTCAATACAATGGTACCTCGGGTTACAAACTTAATTCATTCCGGAGGTCCGTTCTTAACCTGAGGCATGCTTTCGCTAATGGGGCCTCCTGTTGCCACTGTGCCACCGGCGCGCAATTTCTGTTCTCATCCTGGGGCAAAATTCTCAACCCGAGGTACTACTTCCGGGTTAGCGGAGTTTGTAACCGGAAGTGTTAGTAACCCGAAGTGTTTGTAACCTGAGGTACCACTATGCAACAAAGTCATAATAAAAACATAACTTTAAACAACTTGTAGCAAGTAAGGTAGAAAGTGAGGAGGCAGAAAGTGAGGAGGAATTAAAGAACCTTTTAATGAGGGTTAAAGAGGAGAGTGCAAAATATGGTCTGAAGCTCAACATCAAAAAACGAAGATCATGGCCACCGGTCCCATCACCTCCTGGCAAATAGAAGGGGAAGAAATGGAGGCAGTGAGAGATTTTACTTTCTTGGGCTCCATGATCACTGAGGATGGTGACAGCAGCCACGAAATTAAAAGACGCCTGCTTCTTGGGAGAAGGGCAATGACAGGCCTAGACAGCATCTTGAGAAGTAGAGACGTCACCTTGCCAACAAAGGTCCGTATAGTTAAAGCCATGGTTTTCCCAGTAGTGATGTATGGAAGTGAGAGCTGGACCATAAAGAAGGCTGATCGCCGAAGAATTGATGCTTTTGAATTATGGTGCTGGAGAAGACTCTTGAGAGTCCCATGGACTGCAAGAAGATCAAACGCATCCATTCTTAAGGAAATCAGCCCTGAGTGCTCACTGGAAGGACAGATCGTGAAGCTGAGGCTCCAGTACTTTGGCCACCTCATGAGAAGAGAAGACTCCCTGGAGAAGACACTGATGCTGGGAAAGATGGAGGGCACAAGGAGAAGGGGGCGACAGAGGACGAGATGGTTGGATAGTGTTTTCGAGGTTACCAGCATGAATTTGACCAAACTGCGGGAGGTAGTGGAGGACAGAGGTGCCTGGCGTGCTCTGGTCCATGGGGTCACGAAGAGTCGGACACGACTAAACGACTAAACAACAACAAGGTAATATTCAATAATCCATTGGAACATAATAGTACACAATAGCTTTACTCTCAAATTACCAGTAAATAATAATTAAACAGAAATTCACTCTTAGCAATTACAGTGGTTTTTCGGTTTTCGAATGCTCGTCAAAAGTCAGACAGGAAACGTGGCTTCTGTTTTGAGGCTTCCACTTTCAGTTTTCAGACATTTTGGAACTCAGAACGGATTTCCGGAACAGATTATATTCGAAACCGAGGTACCACTGTACAATAAATAATTGCTAAACTGTAGGTCCCTTTACCTTTTTAATCAACAAAAATAGCAGTGAGTCACAATGCATAAAATGCCCAACCACATTAAAAAAAAAAAAAACCATGTGAAAGGACCACATTCTGCAAATACCCACCCTGGACTCCTAGGTACCGACTCTGCTTTAATATACCCCCCCATTATTCAGCCTGAGCCTTAACACAAGGCCCAAAAAGAGATCTTTCTGCCCACTGCAGCTGGCGGAGATGAAAGCGACAGAGAGGAGCCTCCGGATTCGCGTGAAGAACCTGACCAACGAGCTGGCCTTGTACAAGAAAGGGTGAGCGCTCCTGACCCCTCGGCCCCTCTGCTTTGCTGTCAAAGGTAGTGGTTTCTATGCCAGACGCAAACCCACCCCTCTAGCTGCAGGCGTTCCTTTCTCTCCCCTCCCCAGGCGCTTCACCCCTTCCGGACCATCTCCCCAGAACCACCCCGCGCCCCCTCGCAATTTTGCGCACCCCACCCTGTCCCGAGGCAGCACCAAGAAGAGAGACGTCCGCCGCTCCACCTCGGAGGAGCGCTCGAACTCCCGGGAGCGCAGCGGCGCCTGGGGGCCTGGCCGGCAGAGGTCCACCTCCAGGGAGGGGCGCAGCGGGAGCCAGGGCCGCCTCCCTCGACAGTCCCCGTCTCCTACAGGTGAGAGGGGTGGGTCACCCTCACCATGCACCCCCTCTTCCCTGGCACCAGGCCTGCCTGGCACAGTGGCCGGTAGGAGGGAGAAACCTCCTTCGAAGGGGGTGTGCTGGGCACAGAAAGGAGCAGGCCTCATTATGCGCTCGCTGCCTGCCTCCGAGTTACCAACAGATCCAAACTCCTCTTCTTCTTCTCAAGGTGCCAGGCAAGTAAAGCCGCCTTTTTCAGCACATGTTTTGTTTTATCTGCTAGATCTGAGGGGGAGGGCCGGAGTCAAGTTCTGCAGCTCGTGAAACTACTCTTCTGACACCGCATCTCTTGCTTCTGAGATACCGTATTTTTCGCTCTATAAGACACACTTTCCCCCTCCTAAAAAGTAAGGGGAAATGTGTGTGCGTCTTATGGAGCGAATGCAGGCTTTGCAGGCTATCCCAGAAGCCAGAACAGCGAGAGGGAGCGCTGTGCAGCGCTCCGCTCCCCCTCTCTTTCTGGCTCTTCCAGCTTCTGGCTTAGCCGCGCGAAGCCTCCGCAGGGGAGCCTTCATCCCGCTGCCCTGCGGAGGCTTCGCGCAGCTATCCCTGGCTTTTGCGGGAGGTGGGGGAAGGGACAGAGCAAGCGGCTCTGTCCCTTCCCCAACCTCCCAGAAAAGCCCCCAAGAGCCGTGCTCCCTTTAAAGAGTGCGCGGCTCTTGTGGGAGGTCGGGGGAAACCCAGGAGGCTTGCTTTCTCTGAAGCCAGGAGAGCAAGCGGGATCGGTGCACACCGATCCCGCTTGGTCTCCTGGCTTCAGGGATAGCTCTGCAAAGCCTCCTGAGCGAAGAGGGAGGAGTGCTCCCTCTTCGTTCAGGAGACTTCTTATTTCTTTTCCTCCCCTAAAAACTAGGTGCGTCTTATGGCCGGGTGCGTCTTATGGAGTGAAAAAATACGGTACTCTGCATGTTAGAAGAGCCTTAGCCCTGGGATAGCTCAGTTGGTAGAGCGTGCGACTCTTGATCTCACGGTTGTGGGTTCAAGCCCTACCTTGGGCAAAAAAAATCCCGCATTGCAAGAGTTGGACTAGATGACCCGTGTGGTCCCTTTCAACTGTGAATTTATGATCAGGTCAAAGGCCCGTCTAATCCAGCACTCTGTCCTCATGGTGGCCAGCCCAGGAGCTCTCCAACAATAGGGGCTAGAAACTTGCTTGCCGGTTTTTGAAGCCAAGAACTGTGCCAGAGTTCAAATCCCACAACCATGGAATGCATGGTTGTCTAAGCGCGATGTCCCCAAAGCTAGAATCCACATCCCACCTTGTGCAAAGAATGATGGGCTTCTTAACTCTCCGCAGGCAAAGCAAATCCTTGCCTTTTCAGCAAGGCTGCCTTTGCCTTGGGCACGACGTCAACCCAGAACTGGGCACTGGGAGCTATTGCCCTGTAAACAGACCAGGTCCCTTCTGCTCCGCAGGACAGAACTGCCATAAGATGCCCTTCCTGCTTGACCCACCCTCTTTCCCTCTCCTTCCCTGTAGGACCCCGGGCACCACGCTTTGACCCCACCGCCTTTGTGAAGGCCAAGGAGAGGAAGCAGAAGGAAGCGGAGCAGAAAAAGTGAGTCGCTCGTCTCCGGGGTCTGCCTCTCCCTGCCGCTCCCCCAACCCTGGCAGCTGCAGGATCCAGGCAAGGGCGAACAGCGCTGTTTGGGCTAATTTGTCCTGTCTCCCTCCAGAGAGCGATGCCTGCGGCGGGGGATGGGAGACACCCCGCCCAGTGGTTGGTGCCACCGCCTGCAGTCCAGGGGCCCGTCGGCTTTCAGCACCAGCGGTCTCGGGAAAAGCCGGGGCAGGAGTTCTTCAGGTGCGTCTCGCTGGGTCCTTGCTCCCTGTTTCGTGCGCCACGCAAATGACGCACGCAGCAGCATGGAGGCGCCAGGCGTCTGGTCCATGCCTCAAGGAGCTTCCGAAACCTCAGTTGGAGGTGGAGAGGGAAGTGGGCAGACAAACGTGGGGGGAACAGGCAATCGATTTCGCATATTTTCATACTAGGCTGGGTTACAGGGCAGAATGGGAACTAGGAGGTTGCGGCAAAGGCTTCGCTTTGAGGAGGGACAGGGGTGAAGTAAGGTGGGACTGCAGGTGGGACTGCTGGGGAGAAAACGCCAGGGGTCTTTAGGGTATAGAGAGCCAGGGGTGCTGCACCAGTTAGAGTGTCAGACCAGGACCTGGGAGAGACCAGGGTTCAAGTCCCCCCCCCCCCATATTGAAGCTCGCTGGGTGACACTGGCCCAGTCACTGCCTCTCAACCTCATCTGCCTCACAGCGTTGTTGTGGGCATAAAACGGATCTAGGCGGAGAACGATGTACGCCACCTTAAGCTCTTTGATGGGGGGAAGCTGGGCTATAAATAATGGACCTTTGGACAACTTAGGAGTAGATCTGAAGAACGGTAGGGACTAGGAACTTGTGCTGGACCTGGGAGCATACAGGAAGCCCGTGGAGCATACAGGAAGCAGGGTGATCATAGGATTAGAGCAACAGGAGGTTGCCAGCTAGATTGGAGGCGATTAAAGGTGAGACAAGGGAAGGCCAGAGAAGAGGGGGTTCCAGGAGTCTACCGGAGAAAGGCAGAGGGCCCAGGCCAGAGTCTTTGAGCCTTCCAAGTCCTTTCTACGGCTGCTTCCCAAATTGAGCAAGCTGGCTTGTGAGCTCTCCTGTTCGATGCCTGGCTGTTGCTAAATGAATACCGCTCAAGCAAAAGTGACAATGTGCGGAGATATTTGTCTGCTTGGGGAAATTAGCTTCTTACTCGGTTCTGAACATTCCCCGCACCCCTGTACGTGCAAACTTATTTCCCCTTATTTCCGCCAACGGCATCCATACCTGTCCTGCCCTCTTTCTGCACGTGCTCACAACAGTTTGAAATCGCAATAAATATTTTGAAATATAAAATAGTTTTAAAAAGAATACATGAGTTGGAGCTGACGTGTAGAGATGTTTCCATCCATTCTTCTCTTGCTTTGTTAGTCCTAACGGGAAATCCACTTTCCTCGCCATCGCTCTCCCCCGTCTCTCCTGCCTCCTCTCTGCTCCTTCCTTGTCCGCAATGCACAGCCCATCCTGCATCAAGTTCTCTTTGCCTCCCATCTTACCCTTACAAGAGCTGCGTTCTTTTGCTGTCTGCTTTGCCCCGAACCTTTGAAATGTCTGTGAACATCCCGTGACATTATAGCAGGCTTCACTGTTGCGTTCTGAGGCCAAAGGAAGGACTGGACCCTGATTAAAATAAGACACGAGGCTTTGACCAGCAAGGCTCTCGGAGAAAGTGCGTCTACCACACCCCTCACCAGGCCATTTTATTAGCAAAAGAATCCTTTACACAGTGCTTGTAAGAACCAATCAGATTTCCTTGGAGCATTCAAACAAACCTCAAGTGGGGACAAAGTTAAACTATAAACACTAGTTAGGCATACCTACTCTGGAGTAAATGAATGAAAACTACAAAGGAGCGAATACAGCAACCCCGGAGGTCACAAACAATCAGTACACATGATAAGAAGGATGGCCAGGAGGACAGTGACCATTATCACCTTAACGTGAAACCTGTTTCCTGGTCCTAAGATTAACATCCTCAGATAAATATATAATAAAAGCTCCATCGACGAAACTGCCCAGTCTTTGAGGACACAGAACGCCCGCCTGTGTGTACGTAACTTGTGAAGAAAAGAGGAATGGACAGTAAAGGAAAAAGGGCACGACTGTAGAATCTTATGAGATTCAATCAGAAATTATCGTCAATATATCAAACCCAGTCAACACAATGCATTCATCGTGGACACGATGGCTTGATGTATATTTTATAATTCCTCATGGTAATCCCATCTGATCCCTACACACAGTAGATCAGCAAGGAACGATTCTTGTAGGTGCTTTAGTTAACGGTATTTATAGTTTCCTTTCTTTTTCCCCCATTATGCCTGGTTTATATGTTCCGAGAGCCACTTTACACAGACACGTCGCAGCATTTGGGTGACTTGCCTGTGCGAAAGGGTCTTCGCCTCACCTGATCTCACCCTACGCTCTTTTCCTGCAGTGGAAAGCTTCCGCAGCCGGCGCTCATCCGCAAGCTCAGGGAGCGAACTGGACGATTACTCTGAGCCTGCTGCCCCAAGGTAAGGAAGGTGGGGCAGAGGGGGCACAGCCTGATGCAAAGCAGTCTACCTTGTATGCTGTGCTGGAATGCTGAGCCGCTTCCTGCCAAAACCCCACACTTAACTTAAAAAAGCAAGTTTCCAGTCCTTATGGGAGCAGAAGCGAATCTGATAAAGCTATTCCCATTGCCAAGCAGGTCACACACACCTCTTCTCACGAGGAAGGTCAGGACTAGGAATCCAGGGCAGCTATCTACCAGCTCCATCTGGTACGCAGCCTGAGACCCTACCTACTTGCAGACTGTCTTGCCAAAGTGGTGCATGCTCTAGTTATCTCCCGCTTGGACTACTGCAATGCGCTCTACGTGGGGCTACCTTTGAAGGTGACCTGGAAAGTACAATTAATCCAGAATGCGGCAGCTAGACTGGTGACTGGGAGCAGCCGCCGAGACCATATAACACTGAAAGACCTACATTGGCTCCCAGTACGTTTCCGACCACAATTCAAAGTGTTGGTGCTGACCTTTAAAGCCCTGAATGGCCTCAAAGGCCCAGTATACCTGAAGGAGCGTCTCCACCCCCGTCATTCAGCCAAGACACTGAGGTCCAGCTCCGAGGGCCTTCTGGCAGTTGCCTCCCTGCGAGAAGTGAGGTTACAGGGAACCAAGCTGAGGGCCTTCTTGGTGGTGGCGCCCGCCCTGTGGAACTCCCTCCCATCAGATGTCAAGGAAATAAACAATTACAGTATCTGATGTTTAGAAGACATCTGAAGGCAGCCCTGTTGAGGGAAGTTTTTTATGTTTGCTGTTTTATTGTGTTTTTAATATTCTGTTGGGAGCCGCCCAGAGTGGCTGAGGAAACTTAGCCAAATGAGTGGGGTATAAATAATAAATTTGTTATTATTATTATTATTATTATTATTAATTGGCTTTGCCTGGCTCGGACACAGAGTTTGGGGCTGGGACATGATTGCAATGGGAGCATTCTTAGCCTGATCCAGCCTGATGGGTTGTGTGTGTTGTCCCTTAGGGGGAGGAAGCGAGCGGTGAGGGGCAGGAAGCCTCTGAGTTCCTCGTCCTGGAATGGCAGTACCATGGTAAGCAGCCAGGTATCTCGAGGTTCCTCTTTGGCAGAAAAGTGCTGGGCAAACTGAGCTCGCCGTCTGCCGAGACTCCTGGGCATTGGGGGCGGGTCTTGGGTTTTCCTTAGCTATCAGAGGTGGACTGACCAGTGCCACTCGTTCTCCATGCAGATTCCCCACACGGATGGTGGCCACAGGAAGCACCTGGCCAGCACGCCTACCACAAAGGACAAAGGTAAATCCCCCGGGGTCTCCAGTGGCCTCTTGAGCCGAGGCGGCACAGAGACTGTCGTGGGTTGACCTCTCTGGGTAACAGTGAAGTGTAATCTTCTCTTGAGAGCCAGTGTGGCGTAGCAGTTGAGAGTGTCGGGTGACTAGGATCCGACTCTTCTCTCAGCCGTGAAGGGTGACCTTGGGCCAGTCCCTGGCTCTCATCCTAACTTACCTCACAGGGTGGTTGTGAGAATCAGATAGGAGAACCATGTACAGTGGTACCTCTGGATGCAAACGGGATCCGTTCCAGAGCCCCGTTCGCATCCTGAAGCAAACGCAAACTGTGTCTGCGCGGGTCGCAATTCGCCGCTTCCGCGCATGCACGTGACGTCATTTTGAGCGGCGAAACCTGGAAGTAACGTGCTCCGTTACTTCCTGGTTGCCACGGAGCCATAGCTGTCAACTTACAGATTTGAAAATAAGGGACCAGCAGCCTCAAAAATAAGGGATCAGCAGCCAAAATAAGGGATTTTCCAAAGACAGGTATGTTCAACTTCTAAGCCCCTCCGAGCCAGCAGCAGAAAGCCCAGCCAGCAGCCAAACGAAGCCTCAAGTGGTGGTTTCCACAGCGCAGCAACCCGGCAAAGGGGATGCAGCATGAAAACCACCATCACCTCTCCGCTGGGAAGCGCTGAGCAAAGGCGAGTCCCCAGGCAACGCGGCCGATTTGATTGGCACAAGGCATGCAAGCTCCACCCCCCAGTCGTTCTTAGACTCCTTATTGGGTGAGCAATGCGGCCAAGCAACACAGTTGGAGCCTCCCTCCTCCCTGGCCAGCAGAGAAGGAGGGAGAGGAGCTGCTTCCTTTGAAACCCGGGAAATTTAAGGGACATCATCAATAAGGGACAGCAGCAGGACATGGCTGTAGGATAAGGGACTGTCCCGCCAAATAAGGGACGGTTGACAGCTATGCGTGGAGCGCAACACGAAAATGCTCAGCCTGAAGCTACTTTAACCGAGGTATGACTGTACGCTACTGCTTGCCAACCGGGGGGCCCAGGATATTCCCAGGGGGCCACAAGTGAAAAATGCATAAATGGGAGGCCACAGCATGAGGCTAGGGGGCCACAGAGGGAAGTGAGAAGTGAAGCGAAAAAATATTTTTTAAAAATACATCTTGATTGATTATCTGCTTGGCCAATCACAAGCAGGTAAGGGGGTGGCCCACTGGAGCCCAGCGCTCCTTTTTGCCCTGTGCATTTCTTGGAGCAAACGTGGGTGTGTTTTTTCTGGTGGGAGAGGGCAATCGCTGAGGCTCCCGTTTTGACCAGTAGGGCCCGCGATCTAGAAACTCCAGGTCGTGTAAGTGCGGTGGTGTACTGGCAATGGGTAGGGTTGGGTGAGGTGGAGGTGCTTGTTGCTGCCACCAGTGCTGGGCCTGTTACTGCTTGCTTGCTTGTTTATTTATGCCAAGCCAGCGCATTGGCTCATCCGCATTGTCCACACTGGCTGGCAGCAGTGGCTGTCCAGGGTTTCAGATAAGGGGCATTCCCAGTCCTGCCTGGAGATTTGACCTCATTATTATTGGGCTTTGTCACCAAGCCATTCCTCATTAGGCCTTGCCCAGAAAGCTGCGCCCCAATTGGAAGAAGTTTAAGGAATATTTGAAAAAATACGTTAATATTTAAATTTTAGAATAGCTTTGGAAGTGGATATAGGCTGTAGGGTTAGAAGTAGAAAATAATGTGCCGTATTTTTCGCTCTATAAGACGCACCAGACCACAAGATGCACCTAGTTTTTGGAGAAGGAAAACAAGAAAAAAAATATTCTGAATCTCAGAAGCCAGAACAGTGAAAGCAGCAATCCCTCTTGCTGTTCTGGCTTCTGGGATAGCTGCGCAGCCTGCATTCGCTCCATAAGACGCACACACATTTCCCCTTACTTTTTAGGAGAGAAAAAGTCTTATAGAGCAAAAAATACGGTATTTCAAAACGCTATTATTTGTAAGTGATAAAATGTGAAGTTTCTTATGGTTAAAGTAAGTGTGATTTTAAAGAATTGTTAGAAATCATGATATATGTAAACTGCTAAAGATGAAGGAAAATGAAAATCAGATAGGTGGGACTGTTTAGAAAAATAAGGATAAGACAAGAATTTGTCTGTATTGCTTGTTTTTCTGTTTGTGTTCTTTATTTGTGTTATAAAATGAATTTTAAAAAAAGGGGGGGGAGAAAGTTGCGCCCCAGTCTCCCGGTCCTCTCGCATGGCAGTAACCCCGGTTGTCTTGTCCCACAGAGAACCTATACGACGAGCCATCGGCTGACCTCTCAGAGATTGATGCTCGGCTGCAAGCGCTGCAGGAATACATGAATAAACTTGAGACCAGAACGTAACCCCTGGAGTGGAACAAATTAAGAGGGCCGCTGGGCCAGAATACAGGGAGCCTCCTTCCCCACCCACCCCAGTTTGAAGTCCTCCGTTGGGCTTCTTTAGACAGAGGCATGGGCCTGAAAGAGATGGTGGCGGGAAGCATGGGTTTGTAAACATTCATATACAGCAAGCACACACAAAAGTGGGTGCCTTGGGGGACTAGAAGCTTCAGAGCTTTTTTCCCTCTTCTCTGATGCTGCCTAGGACCTGGTCGATGTGTAGCCTACTCGAGATACAGGGCACTGAACCCTTTAGCCTTACTTAGCCCTTTTGTACCCAATCTTGCCTTTAAAAACGGGGAGATGAAGCCCCCCTCGGCCATCAGATCATCCTTCTTTAAGACTCCCCTCCTAATTCTACCTGCTCTCTCGCCCCTTTAGTTCCGAGCCTTTAAGAAGGTGTGCAGCCTGAGATCAAAATCAGGCCCTCTCTCTCTCCTTGCTCTCAGGCAGGCCTCCTTCGTGGGACAAAGACAATGACTTCTCTTTTACGGAGTCCCTCCCTCTCCCTCCAGCTGCTTCCAGGCCTGTCTCTGGCCTGGAGGTGCTGGCTGCTTTGGGGGCACAAATTCAGATCTCTTCCCGGGGGTGGGGAGAAGGGTAGGGATTTCTTGGCTCAAAAGACTGGCCGAGTGAGAAATCGCAGGCTTAGCCGGAAAATCTTTGGGCTGCCTGTGAAAGATCCTAGTAGGGAATAGTTCCACTCACCAGTTTTACTTCTCAGCTAGGCACCAAAGATGAAACTGAACTGTCACAGCCATTTTCCTTTTAAAGAACTGCTTTTGCCCAGCCTGTTTAGACCTGGTATCTCTTCTGGGTTCAGATGGTGGTGTGTTAAATAGCATCCTTGTTCCCTCGGCTGTGCAGTGGGGAGCCTGTTCCCAGTTGTGACATATTCCTTTGGCCTGTTTTGACTGCTCGCTTGAGCCAGTCTCCTTTGCAAGGAGCAAATGCAGCTGGAGTTGTGTCGGTCTACCCTCTAGCAGGCTGGTTCGTAAACTTATGTGTGGTCTCTTCTAAACATTCCATGAAGTTCTCTTGACAGCTTTTAATGGATGGTGGTCGTCTGTTTTCCCTGTCTGCCCGTCTCCCAGTGTGTCTCTTGCTGTGTGGTGCTGTGTGCAGTGATCCTATTTTGTAAATAAACACTTCTTTTCTAACACACCGGTCTCTGTCCTATCCACTGGTATCTTGTCACTGCTGTGTTCCCGTGCTAGTTTAAGAAGAACTTAACAGATTGGATGCTCTGCCAGCCTAGCAGTTCGAAAGCACGTCAAAGTGCAAGTAGATAAGTAGGTACCGCTCCGGCAGGAAGGCATTTCCGTGCACTGCTCTGGTTCGCCAGAAGCGGCTTAGTCCTGCTGGCCACATGACCTGGAAGCTGTACGCCGGCTCCCTCGGCCAGTAAAGTGAGATGAGTGCTGCAACCCCAGAGTCGGTCACGACTGGACCTAATGGTCAGGGGTCCCTTTACCTTTAACAGATCGGACAAAACGTCTGTCCAGCCCAGCCAGATCACTCTAGGAAATCCAAATCCAAACTCTCCAGTCACAGGCATGTTTGGGAAGCACAGCTTACATCTCCCAGGCATGGGAGAGCAAGCTGGTGGAGGGTGAAATGCCCTTTGCACATGTTCAGAGGGAAACGCTCTGAAACTGCTTTCCCCAGGATCAAGCCCGAGCCTTCAAAATAGGTTTGTCCTCTTTCTGTTGCTGCATCAGCTGGCAAAGCAAGGGTTACAGAGCATCCGTTGTTCAGGAAGAGGAGGGGGGAATTGACAGAAAAGGCCAGTCTCCTGAAATTCAGGCTGCGTGTATATTTTGAGGGTTGGAAGGAAGCGAAGTGCAACACGGGAGCAAGTGGAAAGTGCTAGACTATAATAATAATAGTAATATTTTTTTTATTTATACCCCACCCTCTCCAGCCAAGGCCGGCTAACAAGCAATAATAAAAACAAGTTG
Organism: Podarcis siculus; assembly: GCA_034642415.1. Classification (NCBI taxonomy): domain Eukaryota; kingdom Metazoa; phylum Chordata; class Lepidosauria; order Squamata; family Lacertidae; genus Podarcis; species Podarcis siculus. The sequence continues at coordinate 5,308,966 of JAXCMG010000044.1, read as the reverse complement.
AATAAATACAACTTAAAAACAAGATTAAAATACAGCATTAAAATATTGAAATATTAAAATGCAGCCTCATCACAGGAGGAGAAAGGAAAAAGAAAGAGGTGGAGGGGAGGGAATCAAATTGGCTCCAAGCCAAAGGCCAGGCAGAACAACTCTGTCTTACAGGCCCTGCGGAAAGAAATCAGATCCTACAGGGCCCTGGTCTCATGAGGCAGAGCGTTCCACCAGGCCGGAGCCAGTGTTGAAAAGGCCCTGCCTCTGGTTGAAGCAAATCTAACTTCCTTAGGGCCCGGGACCTCTAGGGTGTTGCTATTTATGGACCTTGAGGCTCTCCGCGGGGCATACCGGGAGAGGCGGTCCCATAGGTATGAGGGTCCTAGGCCATGAAGGGCTTTAAAGGTCAAAACCAGCACCTTAAATCTGACCCTGTACTCCACCGGGAGCCAGTGCAGCTGGAAAAGACTAGGACATCTTCAGTTAGAATCTGGCACCCCCGGTGCCTGCAGAAGTTCTCCTAGCCCAGGTAAGCTATATAATGATGACTGGATCCATTATTAAAAAACTTTCTGCCGAGCGACTAAATCTGAACATCAATTCTTCTGTGCTGCTGATGTACCAATCCACCTTCGCATTGCGCCACTGTGTGATGCCTGCCATTCCAACATGTTTTCTCTGTGTTTCTGTGATGGTGAGAACACTAAATGTCTTTTTCAAGATCAAAGACCTTGTTTTCCTTCTTATTTTTAACAACAGCTCTACAGGGTCGGACCAAAATGGGTCTGCCTCTAGTCTAGCACGTCTGCAGGGCTTCTCAAGGCGGTCAGCTCAGATGCTTCCAGGAAGTCCTCTCCCAGCTGGCACCCCACCATCTGACTGAGTTGCCCCAGCCACTCTGGGCAGCTTTCAACACACATAAGAATATAACAATACATTTTAAAACTTCCCTATATGTACAGGGCTGCCTTCAGATGTCTTCTAAAGGTTGTATAGTTACTTATTGTGGGAATGTTCAGGGATGCAGGAGAGGATATATTGTCTGATAACAGCCTTTCCAACTTGTGTTAACAAGTTCACAATTTTAGCAGAGTAACATTCCCCTTTTTAAACTTGCAGCGGATGCGTTTGCTCAGGCTCACTAAAGCCTCTATAATAACTGTTCTTGTATTTCCCCCTTATTCCCTCATCAAAGATAAGACACGACACAGTCTTCTATAAAAGTATAAAAAGGTTTACTCACACATCATTCTGTTCACAATAGGATCCCAGAAGGGAGACTTAGCTTAGAAAAGTAACATATACCTGGAAACTATCTCATAAGAAGACAGTCCCTTTGTCCTCTTGGCTGGAAGCCAAGAGAGTATCTTTGGCTAAGCAGATGTTGCTTCTTCGATGCATGTAGTCAAAAGGAGAGAGATGTCTACCCTGCCCTGTGCTTTTGTCGTTACCTGCACAGGTGAGGCCACGCCCACCTCTAGTCACATGCAGAGGAAGTCTGTTCCAGCCCAGAAGGAAACAGGAAGTTGACCTGCTGGCTGGACAAACATTCCTCCCCATGTGTAAACATGTTCACTCTAGGAATGTTGTACTTGACTGCTCTTGTGTTTCACATCCCACACTTACCTCCTTGACATCTGAGGGGAGGACGTTCCACAGGGAGGGCACTACTGCAGAGAAGAAAGATGCTCTCTTACCGAGCCACAGTCATTGCTCCTCTGGCTCCTTTTTAACATCCTTGTGTGATGGCCTAGGAAGCGGATTCAGAGGCTGAACCTGAGGAATCCCAGCCTGCACAGGAGTCCCCACCTCCAGGACCGACTGAGCCGGGGCTGGGGCTTGAACCTGAAGGGTCCTCACCTGTGCCGGATCCTCAGGAGCAGGCACCAGCTGAGTCTGCTCTGGCTCCTGAGGTGATGGAGGACCCATTGCCTGCAGGTGCTCCACTCTCAGCCCTGTCAGGGGAAGCTGAGGTGGCCTCTGGGTCCGGTAACCCTCCAGCCTCTCCTGAGCTGCAGAGGCTCAGGGCAGAGAGGCGGAGGGAACCAAGTTCTCTCAGGAGGAGTGCTCGCCTCCAGGCCAGGAGAGGCGAGTCACCTGTGGACCGGGGCCGCCCTATGCCTCGGGGCAGATAAAAGTCAGCCAGCCCAGTCCGAGGTTGCGGGAGCAACATTGTTGGTAGCCTGTTCCTGCCTGCACCCTGTCCTGCTCTTCTGCCAGAGTTCCTGACCCCACCCGACTCCCTGCCTTGGACCCCACTTCAGCCTTGATGGACAGCCTCCATACCACACCCTCGACCTCAGACTGGACTCGGATCACGCCGCACGGTAACCCCCCGGGACCAGCACACCTTGCCAGCGTTAAAGATCTCTCATTGCTCTGCCCTCTTTGGCCTCCTGCCTCCACCGATAGGCGGCCCCTGAAGGGTTCTCCAAGAGGCAACGTGGCCCTCGTCTGCAACAGTTTCCCCATCCCTATGAAGTGAGGTGCCAAAGGCTACCCAGATGCAGTCAGCAATCATCTCCCCTGTTTTTACAGCTGCCTCAAGCCCACGTGACAAACAGCCATGAATTTCCTCCCTGCTGCTTCAAGGAGATAAACGGCGCTGGCAATTGAGGGCCCTGCTTTTCGCCTGATGTGAGGAAGGCAATTTCTGGCTTGGCTGACTTTGATTGTTGTCTTCCGCGGACCTCCTGAGGCCTGGCTGAGGAGTCCAGGGAGAAAAGAGAGATGCTGTGTGAGAGAGAAAAATACCAAAATGCCACAATTAAGCTTATTTGCAGAACTGCCGTTGATATGGCAACGGATGTGACAATCAATGGTGCCTATGGCGCGATTTATCCTCCACCACCACCAAGGGACACGGTTGGCGCTGTGGTCTAAACCACAGAGCCTCTTGGGCTTGCCGGTCAGAAGATCGGCAGTTCGAATCTCTGCAACAGGGTGAGCTCCCATTGCTCTGCCCCAGCTCCTGCCAACGTAGCAGTTCGAAAGCACCTCAAAGTGCAAGTAGATAAATAGGAACCGCTCCAGCGGGAAGTTAAACGGCATTTCCGTGCGCTCTGGTTTCTGTCGGTATTCTGTTGCGCCAGAAGCGGTTTAGTCATGCTGGCCACATGACCTGGAAAGCTGACATGGCCTAAAAGCAATAATAGTAGTAGTAGTAGTAATAATAATAATAATAATAATAATAATAATAATAATAATAATTTTATTTACCGTATTTTTCGCTCTATAACACGCACCCGACCATAACACGCACGTAGTTTTTAGAGGAGGAAAATCCGTAGGCATGCCACCCGTAGGCATTCCCTCCATAACACGCACAGACATTTCCCCTTACTTTTTAGGAGGAAAAAAGTGAGTGTTATGGTGCAAAAAATACGGTATACCCTGCCCATCTGGCTGGGTTTCCCCAGCCACTCTCGGCGGCTTCCAACAAAATATTAAATTACAGTAACCATCAAACATTAAAAGCTTCCCTAAACAGGGCTGCCTTCAAATGTCTTCTAAAAGTCTGGTAGTTGTTGTTCTCTTTGACATCTCGTAGGAGGGCGTTCCACAGGGCAGGCGCCACCACCGAGAAGGCCCTCTGCCTGGTTCCCTGTAGCTTTGCTTCTCGCAGTGAGGGAACTGCAACCCCATAGTCGCCTTTGACTGGATTTAACCGGCCAGGGGTCCTTTACCTTTACCTTACCTTTTATCCTCCACCCTTACTTGCTGGCCTTTTTTGCTCTGAGGATGGGCAACGTCAAAACTGCCACATGCCCCCCAACTAGCAAGGGCAGCTCAAAGGCACCAAACTGGTGAAGGCTGCATTAAGGAATGTGACAGGCACATCACCTCCTGCTGCAGCCACAATGAATCCCTAAGAAGAGCTCTAGCTGGATCCGACCAGTGGCCCTTCCAGTCTAGCATTCTGTCCTCTCAGGGGCCGATTAGGTCCCTGTGCGGAACCCGCAAGCAGGATTCGAATACAAGAGCAACTCTCCCCTCCTGAGGTTTCCAGCAACTTGGATTCAGAAGCACTGATGTATTTAGCTGTGGAGGTGAAGCGTAGCCATCGTGGCCCCAACCGTCGATAATCCAACAATTACTGTGCTGTGGTTTGTAGCTAGGACATTGTCGTTATCATTTTATTCAGTTTGTTTCTATACCGCTTTGAAATGTCAAAGCAGTTACCGTATTTTTCGCTCTATAAGACGCACCAGACCATAAGACACGCCTAGTTTTTGGAGGAGGAAAACAAGAAAAAAATATTCTGAATCTCAGAAGCCAGAACAGCAAGAGGGATCTCTGCGCAGTGAAAGCAGCATCCCTCTTGCTGTTCTGTCTTCTGGGATAGCTGCGCAGCCTGCATTCGCTCCATAAGACGCACACACATTTCCCCTTACTTTTTAGGAGGGAAAAAGTGAGTCTTATAGAGCAAAAAATACGGTATTTAAAATAATAAATGCTGGGAAAGCAAGGTGGGAAGAGCTGTCCGAGGTGCTGAAAATGAGGGTTGCAGCCACATTGCCCATCCAAGGGGCCACTTGCAAACCCTGAATTTCACCCTGCTCTCAGCAGGGGAGAGTTTGCCTGGACCGGATGGAATCATGGGACGGGTTATTAGGGACTGCGCTGCAGAATTAGCTGGTGTATTTACGGACATTTTTAACCTATCCTTGTTGCAGGGTTCTGTCCCTACCTGCCTGAAGACATCGATTATAGTGCCAGTCCCCAAGCAGTCAGTGGTGGTATCTCTCAATGACTATAGACCAATAGCCCTAACATCTGTCGTTATGAAATGTTTTGAGAGATTGGTGCTAGATCATATTAAGGCTGGTCTTCCATCCACTCTAGACCCGTTCCAGTTTGCATACAGAAGAAACAGATCTACTGATGATGCTATTTCCATCGCTGTCCATACTGTACTGAGTCATCTAGAACGACAGGGAACCTACGCAAGGCTGTTGTTTGTGGACTACAGTTCTGCCTTCAATACAATTCTGCCAGACAGGTTATTTCTTAAAATGACCAATTTGGGTATACATCAGAAGATCTGTCTGTGGATAAGGAATTTCCTGACTGATAGGCCGCAGACAGTGAGAATGGGACCTTACTATTCTTCTACTCTAGTATTAAGCACAGGAGCCCCTCAGGGATGTGTGCTAAGTCCCTTTCTCTATTCCCTGTACACATTTGATTGCACCCCACTGTATAAGTCCAACACAATCATCAAATTTGCGGATGATACAACAGTGGTGGGGCTCATTAGTGAGAACGATGAGACTGCTTATAGGAAAGAAGTACAGGGGTTAATTCAATGGTGTAAAGAAAACAATCTTATGCTTAACACCAAAAAAACCAAAGAACTCATAATTGACTTTAGGAGAAAGAAAAGTGTATTTTTACCATTGCACATAAATGGCGAGGAGGTGGAGAGGGTTGGTAGTTTTAAATACCTTGGCATTTATATCTCTGAGGACCTCTCATGGACTGCAAATATTAATATGGTTGTGAGGAAGGTGCAGGGGAGGTTGTATTTCCTGAGAATGCTCAGGGGACTGAATCTATCTCAGCACCTACTTCTGTCCTATTATCACAGTACCATCGAGAGTGTCTTAACCTATAGTATATTATCGTGGTATGGGAGCAGCTCTGAAACGGATAAAAAAGCTTTACAGAGAATAATTAAAATTGCCCAGAATGTTATTGGGCTCCAACTACCAACCCTTGATGAGATCTTCACGTCTCGCACTTTGAAGAAGTCACACAATATCCTGAGAGATCCCACCCATCCTGCTCACAACTTCTTTGAACTGTTGCCTTCGGGCAGAAGATATAGGACAATGAAACACGAACCACACGCCTTCTGAATAGTTTCTATCCAAGAGCTCTGATTGCACTAAATAATGATCTCAGGGCCAGTTGCAAGAAATAGCAAGCAGGGAGTAGGAAGGAATGAGATAGGTTTTAGGTTATGTTATGCCTTTAATAGGTTATGTTATATTCTGGATTATGTTATGTTTTATAGATTATGTCTGAATAGGATGAGAGTGTTGGAGATACGTGCAAATGTGTATGTGAACCCGGTCTTTGGGTGGGTGTTTGATTTTCGTTGTTGTGTATACTGTGTATATACGGACAATGACAATAAATTTATCTTATCTTATCTTATTTCGACCTTCTGTTCCTTCACCCCGTCCCCACCAACAGAGGCGGACGGGGCATTCAGACACAGAGGACATTGCATTAGCTTCCCGGATTATAATGCTGGCGGTTCTGTCGCATTTTCTAATGTACCTTTCTAATATGAGAGCAGCTTTTGCATCTCATTTGGAAACCAAGGACCCAGAGTCTGGAGGAAGAATGGGAAGGCACACAATGCCAGATGCTTGAAGTCCAATGTGAAGTTTCCGCAGTCTGTGTTGATTTGGGGAGCCATGTCACCAGCTGGTGTTGGTCCACTGTGCTTCGTTAAGTCCAGGGTCAACGCAGCCATCTACCAAGAGATTTTGGAGCACTTCATGCTTCCTTCCACAGATGAGCTTTATGGGGATGCTGACTTCATTTTCCAGCAGGACTTTGGCACCTGCCCACACTGCCAAAGTACCAAAACCTGGTTCAGTGCCCATGGGATTACTGTGCTGGATTCGCCAGCAAACTCACCTGACCTGAACCCCATAGAGAATCTATGGGGCATTGCCAAGAGAAAGATGAGAGACATGAGACCGAGCAATGCAGAAGAGCTGAGGGCTGCTATTGAAGCTTTCTGGTCTTCCATAACACCTCAGCAGTGCCACAGGCTGATGGCATCCATGCCATGCCACATTGAGGCAATAATTGATGCAAAAGGGGCCCAAACCAAGTACTGAGTACATATGCATGCTTCTACTTCTCAGAGGTCCAATATTGCTCTATTTGCAGTCCTTGTTTTGCTGATTTCATTTAATATTCTAATTTTCTAAGATTGTTAATTTGGGGTTTTCATCAGCTGTACGCCGTGATCATCACAATTATAACAAATAAAGGCTTGACATATCTCGCTTTGCATGTCATGAGTCTATCTCATATATAAGTTTCACCTTTTAAGTTGAATTACTGAAATAAATGAACTTTTCCATGATATTCTAATTTTCTGAGTTTCACCTGTATGTAGGGTTTTGTGTCAGCATTCCTTGTGCAGGTTCTTTGATGTTCGCTTGTGTTCCTTTGGTGGTGAGAGAGGTTGGGGTTGGCCATGGGTGGGGTTATTCATTTGTGGTTGGCTGTGGTGGTCTTTGTTTTCATGTGTGAGTGGGGTGGGTGGTGTTTTGGGTCAGGTTAGCCAAATTGATTTGTATGCTGTTGGTGGATTCTTGTCGTTGTCTTGTTGGGCTGTGTATGTGATAGAGGGGAGCCATACCGGGGTGAAGGCGTCTTCTATTTGTCCCCCTGTCAGTTTCAGTTTATTGGTTAATTTTTCTAGTAGGGCTGTTTTCCATACTATTTGGTACCATTGGTCCATGCTTACTCCTGACAGGTCTCTCCAGTGTCTGGGTTAAGCTGGTCTTAAAAGCAATGGCCAGGAATAGGGACAGACCCAGTTGACTTTGCAACGGAACGAAATTAAAGGTAAAGGGACCCCTGACCATTAGGTCCAGTTGTGGCCGACTCTGGAGTTGCAGTGCTCATCTCGCTTTATTGGCCGAGGGAGCCGGCGTACAGCTTCCGGGTCATGTGGCCAGCATGACTAAGCCGCTTCTGGCGAACCAGAGCAGCGCACGGAAATGCCGTTTACCTTCCCGCCAGAGCGGTACCTATTTATCTACTTGCACTCGTGTGCTTTCGAACTGCTAGGTTGGCAGGAGCAGGGACCGAGCAACGGGAGCTCACCCCGTCGCGGGGATTCGAACCGCCAACCTTCTGATCTGCAAGTCCTACGCTTATCCTTATGCAAAAACAGCAGCAAACACCCAAATCCCTGGAGGAAACAGCCTTCAGCATTTTACCGCCTACACTATGTGCACAAATTCATGGCTTGGGAGAAAGTTGTTGGGACTCATCTGTAGAAACCTGGCAGAGAACTACAGCGAAACGTTTTCAGCCTTCCTGGGAAGAATTACTGGGCTGGTGCTGCACCCTTGTGGGAAACGGACATTCTGCACATTTTAGCATGCAATGCAACTGAGATTCAAGCCCCAGCTCTTATTTTTCTCCATTTGATCATCTTCCATAAAGTGCATCCGTAAGTGACTGTGGAGGCCAATTCTGGATCCACACGTCCTTCCACAGGGGGGACATAGGTTTCCAGGCGGGAGTTGATCACGGTGAGGGTCTGCCAAGCATGCCTTCCTCCTAGCACGTTTCTTCCTTTCGTCCCGAGTTTGAATGTCTTCAAAGCCCATGACACCTTTGGTAAAGGAGTTCTCACAGGCCAGTATTTCCCAGTTGTCAGTGTTTATACTAATTTTTTTTTAGATTTGCCTTGAGAGCGTCTTTAAACGTCTTTTGTTGGCCAACAGCATTATGCTTTCCATTTTTAAGTTCAGAATAGAGTAGCCGCTTTGGAAGACGATCATCAGGCATCCGCACAACATGACCAGTCCAACGAAGTTGATGTTGAAGAATCATTGCTTCAACACTGGTGATCTTTGCTTCTTCCAGTACACTGATATTAGTTTGCCTGTCTTCCCAAGTGATGTGTACAATTTTTCGGAGACACCGTTGATGGAATCTTTCCAGGAGCTGGAGATGGCCTTTATAAGTGGCTTTGATAAAGGCTGTTCTCCAATCAGAGCACTTGCAGGCCTGTGTTTCCCAGCTGTCGGTGTTGATACTACTTTTTTAAGATTTGCTTTGAGTCTTTAAACCTGCTTTGTTGACCACCAGCATTATGCTTTCCATTTTTAAGTTCAGAATACAGTTGCTTTGAAAGATGATAATCAGGCATCTGCACAACATGACCAGTCCAACGAAGTTGATGTTGAAGAATCAGGTGATCTTTGCTTCTTCCAGTACACTGACATTAGTTCTCCTGTCTTCCCAAGTGATATGTACATTTTTTTGGAGACACCATTGATGGAATCTATGGGGCTATCTGTTTAGCCCATTTTAGTGTTGGCTAAGTTCTAAAATCTTCCTGGATGTTTTAACTGTGTATTGACAAATGTACTTTTTTTCTGACTGACGGTCGAATAAAAGGTTGATGATGATGATGATTGATGGAATCTTTTGAGGAGTTGGAGATGGCGTTTATAAGTGGTCTGTGTTTCACAAGTATACAGTAAGGTTGGTAGTACAACAGTTTTGTAAACAAGAATTTTGGTTTCCCTGCGAATGTCCCAGTCCTCAAACACCCTGCACTTCAATCGGGAGAAAGCTGCACTCGCAGAGCTCAGGCGATGCTGGATTTCGGCATCAGTGTTGACCCTTGTGGAAAGATAACTGCCCATTGTGCCTCCCATCCCCTTCTCCATACTAGTGTCAAACTTTGGGCTATAAGGTCCAAGGTGGAGAGAATTTGCTCCTCTCTAGCTCTGATCAGACACTAGAGGGGAGGAACCCACTACCTTCGACTCAAACTCCCATTGGCCACAGGCTGCATGGCCAACAGTCCAGGGTGACCCCTGACATACGTGCTTACAACTGATCTTAAAGGAGGGATCTAGAAGGTGAGGGGGAAGCAAACTGAAGAGAACAGAGAGGGAGGCTGAGGGATGGGCAGATTGAGATGGCTGCTTCAGAGTTTGGAGTCATGAAAGGGCAGCAAACACTGAGGTCCAGCTCTAAGGGCCTTCTGGCAGTTCCCTCCCTGCGAGAAGTGAGGTTACAGGGAACCAGGCAGAGGGCCTTCTTGGTGGTGCCGCCCGCCCTGTGGAACACCCTCCCGTCAGATGTCAAAGAAATAAACAACTATCTGACTTTCAGAAGACATCTGAAGGCAGCCCTGTTTAGGGAAGCTTTTAATGTCTGATGTTTTGTCGGTTTTTATTATTATCATTAATTCTTTTGGGAGCCCCCCAGAGTGGCTGGGGAACCCGGCCATATGAGCGGGGTATAAATAAATTATTATTACTATTATTATTACTTGTTTTAACCCTTTTTTAATACTGTGAAAAGGGGGGGGGAATCTTACTTTGAAGGAACAAATAAAGAAACAAATACTTTTATTTGGATGTCACATAGAGGAGGGAGAAAGGTTGTTTTCTGCTGCTCCAGA
>JAXCMG010000044.1:5232756-5285142 GCA_034642415.1 Podarcis siculus | reverse complement strand
CTCCCAGCAGCCCCAGCCAGCACAGCCATCTTGGACTACAACTCCCAGCAGCCCCAGCCAGCACAGTCCTGCTTGCATAAGGTCTGGACTATTAGGTTCACCTGGTCCTCTCCAGCCTAAATTATATGGCTGAAAAAGGAAGGAAGCTTTGGGTAACCAGGAGAGGATTTTTGTGTGTTGAAGGGGAATGACTAGGTGCCATAGCTGTCAACGTTTCCCGTTTTTAAAGGGAAATTCCCTTATTCTTAATAGGATTCCTCGCAAGAAAAGGGAAAAGTTGACAGCTATGCTGGGTGCCCCTTTGAATTCTGCCGGTCATAAGGCTCTGAGGCGGATTCTGTGAACTGCCCAGGGAATAGGGCGGTATAAATTCAATAAATAAAAATAAAAAATAAAAGTCTTTCATTGCAAAGCCTTTGCAGCAGGATGCCGTGGTGGGGACCCAGTCTGGCCTGCCTCCAAGAAACCCCAAACCTGAAAACCCCAAAAGGGGATCCCGCCCCCCACCGAACTGCAATCTGTCCTGTCCCGATCCGCGTTGCACAATAGCACGGATACACTTACTTTGTAAAATTTATATGTACAGCACGGCTCGATTGTAAGGTGGAGGGGAACCCCAGAGTGGTTTGCAAAAAATAAATAAATGATAAAGCAGCACAACCAACTTGCAGCCATAATTAAAAACGGTGGTGCGACTCATGCAACACGTTGGCGACTAATATACACAAAATAATTACCAAAAGGATTATACATTCTTTATCAATCTTCTGAGAAAAATGCAAAACCTTGTACAAAGCCACAGAGACTTGCGAACTACCCAAAATGACATGAACTTATAATGTCTGATTTCAATGGGTTTTTCAAGTGCTTGTCAGTCTTCTGTTTTCTTTATTTTTTTTCTGTGTGGATATTAGTCGCCAACGTGTTGCATGAGTCGTACTACTATCAGTAGCACAGGTTGCATTTTTCTAGCATAATTAAAAACGTGCAGGTAGTTGACACCGCAGCAGTGTGGAGAAACCCCTCGCAAGCTCTCGAAACCCTTTGCCTAAACAAGAACTGGCAGGCGCCAGAAAGGATCTATGGTGTGCAGCCTGGGAGTCATTTTGGACTCACAGCTGTCCATGGAGGCGCAGGTCAATTCTGTGTCCAGGGCAGCTGTCTACCAGTTCCATCTGGTACGCAGGCTAAGACCCCACCTGACCACAGACTGTCTCCTCAGAGTGGCGCATGCTCTGGTTATTTCCCGCTTGGACTACTGCAATGTGCTCTACGTGGGGCTACCTTTGAAGGTGACCTGGAAACTGCAACTAATCCAGAATGCTGCAGCTAGACTGGTGACTGGGAGTGGCTGCCGAGACCACATAACACCGGTTCTGAGAGATCTGCATTGGCTCCCAGTACGTTTCCGAGCACAATTCAAAGTGTTGGTGCTGAACTTTAGAGCCCTAAACGGCCTCAGCCCAGTATACCTGAAGGAGCGTCTCCACCCCCATCGTTCAGCCCGGACAATGAGGTCCAGCGCCGAGGGCCTTCTGGCAGTGAGGCCTCACTGCCTCACTGCCAGAAGCCAAGTTACAGGGAACCAGGCAGAGGGCCTTCTCGGTAGTGGCACCTGTCCGGTGGAACGCCCTCCCACCAGATGTGAAGAAAATAAGCAGCTATCCTATATTTAAAAGACATCTGAAGGCAGCCCTGTTCAGGGAAGTTTTTAATGCTGTACTGTTTTTAACATTTGATTGGGAGCCGCCCAGAGTGGCTGGGGAAACTCAGCCAGATGGGCGGGGTATAAATAAATAATAATAATTATTATTATTATTATTACAGTGGTACCTCGGGTTAAGTACTTAATTCGTTCCAGAGGTCCGTTCTTAACCTGAAACTGTTCTTAACCTGAAGCACCACTGTAGCTAATGGGGCCTCCCGCTGCCGCCGGAGCACGATTTCTGTTCTCATCCTGAAGCAAAGTTCTTAACCCGAGGTACTATTTCTGGGTTAGCGGAGTCTGTAACGTGTATGTAACCTGTGTATGTAACCTGAAGCGTATATAACCCGAAGTACCCCTGTATATTGCTTGTTTGATTTTGCTATGGCCGTTGTCTAATGCGAATAAAGTTTTATCTAACTGTCTAGGAAGAGCTTGCTGGAACAGGCCGTTGGCTTACCTAGATCAGCGTCCTGTTTGCACAGTTTGTTTGTTTCTAAATTTTGGGAAATCAATGAAAAAAACTGAAGAAAAAAAGAGAGGAAAGGATCCATTGGAAGCGGGGAATGCGGAAGTCAAGAGGCAGGGAGTTCCACAGCGCCTTGGAGGGCGGCGATCTGGAAGCGACCCGCTCCCCCGGCGTGCACCAGACCCCCACCCCACCCCCCCCCTACCTGCAGGTACCTGGGCGCCGGGGATCAGCTGGTCCTGCGCCGCCTCCCGGGGCTGGACGGCCGGGTCCTCGCCCACCTGCCAGAGCAGGTAAAGCCCCGCCAGGGAGCCGGCGGCCAGAGCCAGCAGCCCGGCCAGCCAGAGGCGGCGGCTGCTCGCCAGGCTCCGCTTCCGCGCTGCGGGGAAGCCTCCGGGCTCCAGGCCGCCCTGCGGGACCCCCATCCCGGCGCGGCCCCGCCGAGGCCCTTTCCGCATGGCGCCTCCGCTCCGACTGGGGAGCCCGGGTTCCTGCCGGCCACGCCCCTTCTCTGGGAGGGCCAATGGGGCGAGGCCGCGCCGGGCATGAATGGAAGGAGGCGGGGCCACGCTCTCGACCTTCCGCGCTCAAGCCACGCCTCCGAGCCCCCAGCCTATCAGAAGCGCCCGCGCCAAGGGGGCGGGGCGACGCGGGGCCACGCCCACTCGCTGGTTTAAGGACACGCGGCGCTTTCGGAAAGGAAAAGAGGGAGAGGAGGGAAGAGGAAGGCGAAGGACCCGCGGGAAAGAAAGGGGAAGGTGGCGGGCGGTTGGTTTATTACGGAAGGAGGCTTGATGCAATAAATATGGGTTGTTAGCCGCCCTGAGCCCCGCCTTGGCTGGGGAGGGCGGGGAATAAATAAAAATTTTAATTAGTATTATTTAAATATATATAATGGGACGCGGGTGGCTCTGTGGGTAAAACCTCAGCGCCTAGGACTTGCCGATCGCATGGTCAGCGGTTCGAATCCCCGCGGCGGGGTGCGCTCCCGTTGCTCGGTCCCAGCGCCTGCCAACCTAGCAGTTCGAAAGCACCCCCGGGTGCAAGTAGATAAATAGGTACCGCTTTCTAGCGGGAAGGTAAACGGCGTTCCGTGTGCTGCGCTGGCTCGCCAGATGCAGCTTGTCACGCTGGCCACGTGACCCGGAAGTGTCTGCGGACAGCGCTGGCTCCCGGCCTATAGAGTGAGATGAGCGCACAACCCTAGAGTCTGGCAAGACTGGCCCGAACGGGCAGGGGTACCTTTACCTTTACCTTAAATATATATATCCGGAATTAAGATTGCCGGAAGAAATATCAACAACCTCAGATATGCAGATGACACAACTTTGATGGCAGAAAGTGAGGAGGAATTAAAGAACCTCTTAATGAGGGTGAAAGAGGAGAGCGCAAAATATGGTCTGAAGCTCAACATCAAAAAAACCAAGATCATGGCCACTGGGCCCATCACCTCCTGGCAAATAGAAGGGGAAGAAATGGAGGCAGTGAGAGATTTTACTTTCTTGGGCTCCAAGATCACTGCAGATGGTGAGAGCAGTCACGAAATTAAAAGACGCCTGCTTCTTGGGAGAAAAGCAATGACAAACCTAGACAGCATCTTAAAAAGCAGAGACATCACCTTGCCAACAAAGGTCCGTATAGTTAAAGCCTTGCTTTTCCCAGTAGTGATGTATGGAAGTGAGAGCTGGACCATAAAGAAGGCTGATCGCCGAAGAATGGATGCTTTTGAATTATGGTGCTGGAGGAGACTCTTGAGAGTCCCATGGACTGCAAGAAGATCAAATCGATCCATTCTGAAGGAAATCAGCCCTGAGTGCTCACTGGAAGGACAGATCGTGAAGCTGAGGCTCCAGTACTTTGGCCACCTCATGAGAAGAGAAAACTTCCTGGAAAAGACTCTGATGTTGCAAAAGATGGAGGGCACAATGAGAAGGGGACGACAGAGGACGAGATGGTTGGATAGTGTTTTCGAAGCTACCAGCATGAGTTTGACCAAACTGCAGGAGGCAGTGGAAGACAGGAGTGCCTGGCGTGCTCTGGTCCAGGGGGTCACGAAGAGTCGGACACACTAAACGACAACATTTTAAAAAATATATCACACAACCGAAATCTGCAGCTGAGCAATGAATGCCTTTATTAGGAACAACTGAAAGGTCCACAATCTATGGGCAAGCTTTAGTAATAATAATAATCATTATCATCATCAGTGCTTTCTTTGTAAAAAAAAAAAAAAAGTTTAGCAGTACTCTCATTTTCCTACTCATATTGAAATACTGCCTCTCAATGAGGCCAAACAGATTCAAAAAATGTTTAGGGGTATGCGAACCTCCGCACTTCCCAGAAAAAAGCACTAATAATAATTATTATTTATTTATACCCCACCCAACTGGCTGGGTTTCCCCAGCCACTCTGGGTGGCTCCCAACAGAATATTACAAACATGATAAAACATCGAACATTAGAAACTTCCCTGGGCTGCTTTCAGATGTCTTCTAAAAGTCAGATACAGTGGTACCTCTGGATACGAACGGGATCCGTTCCAGATCCCTATTTGCATCCTGAAGCAAATGTAACCCTCATCTGCGCGTGCGCGGGTCGCGATTAGCTGCTTCTGCACATGCGCATGGTGTCCTTTTGACCGTCTGCGCATGTGTGAGCGACAAAACCTGGAAGTGACGCATTCCATTACTTCTGGGTCGCTGCAGAATGCAACCTGAAAACACTCAACCTAAAGAAACTTCAACTCAAGTATGACTGTAGTTGTTTATTTCCTTGAATCTGGTGAGAAGGTGGACACTACTACCAAGAAGGCCCTCTGCCTGATTCCCTGTAACCTTGCTTCTCGCAGTGAGGAAA
This sequence comes from Podarcis siculus, assembly GCA_034642415.1. Lineage (NCBI taxonomy): Eukaryota > Metazoa > Chordata > Lepidosauria > Squamata > Lacertidae > Podarcis > Podarcis siculus. The sequence goes on along the minus strand of JAXCMG010000044.1, from coordinate 5,280,113 downwards.
CCGCCAGAAGGCCCTCGGCGCTGGACCTCAGTGTCTGGGCAGAACGATGGGGGTAGAGATGCTCCTTCAGGTATACAGTGGTACCTCAGGTTAAGTACTTAATTCGTTCCAGAGGTCCGTTCTTAACCTGAAGCACCACTTTAGCTAATGGGGCCTCCAGCTGCTGCCGCACCTCTGGATCCCGATTTCTGTTCTCATCCTGAAGCAAAGTTCTTAACCTGAAGCACTAGTTCTGGGTTAGCGGAGTCTGTAACCTGAAGTGTATGTAACCTGAGGTACCACTGTACTGGAATTATGCAGAACTCGTCACCAGCCTAGAAGATGCACAAATGGTGTAGGGGACTACAGAAATTTGGCTACATGTTGAAGCCATGAATACCTTCATTTTATATTATTCCTTACTCACCTTTATAAGGTCTCAGGTGGGTTATGGTCCAGACAATTGGTTGGCCGCAATGAGAATAACATTGCTGGACATGGAGAGTCACTGGCCTGAGCCAGCAAGGCTTTATTTATGTTTTCAGTTCTAGTGTTTTTAATACATAAAACGCTTCCAAAACGTTCAGCTCCAAATGCAGAAGAATTCAGCAAGAGAGGTGGATCCCAGAAAGCAATACCGTAAGTGCCAAAGACCTTTAAAAACAAATGTGAGCACCTTGAATTTAGGCCTGGGAACAAACGGGCAAGCAGTTTGGCTGCTTCAGAACAGGTTGTGCAAGTTCTAAATGGGACTCCGGCCAGCAATCTGGCTGCAGCATTTTGGACCAACTGAAGTTCAGACAGTTCCAAGTTGGAGACTGCAGACTGAATTAGTCTCTGCTAGGTGAGAGCTGGACCATAAAGAAGGCTGATCGCCGAAGAATGGATGCTTTTGAATTATGGTGCTGGAGGAGACTCTTGAGAGTCCCATGGACTGCAAGAAGATAAAACGTATCCATTCTGAAGGAAATTGGCCTTGAGTGCTCACTGGAAGGACAGATCCTGAAGCTGAGGCTCCAATACTTTGGCCACCTCATGAGAAGAGAAGACTCTCTGGAAAAGACCCGGATGTTGGGAAAGATGGAGGGCACAAGGAGAAGGGGACGACAGAGGACGAGATGGTGGGACAGTGTTCTCGAAGCTACCGGCATGAGTTTGACCAAACTGCAGGAGGCAGTGGAAGACAGGAGTGCCTGGCGTGCTCTGGTCCAGGGGGTCACGAAGAGTCGGACACGACTAAACAACAACAACAACAAGGTGCTAGGTGCTGCAACTATCAGGTTGTAGCTTGGCATTTGGGACAGAGAAGGAACCAATGGCTGGCCTCCATTAAAAAAAAAAATATGAAGTCCAGCTGTTACCCAGATCTGTCCCGTTCAGCTTTAATTGATCTGTAAGAGACTGTTCATTTTGCATTTCATTGCCAGCCAACCCAACCTTTTACATTTCCCCCCCTTCTACATATGGCTGGATAAGACTCTAGTCCACCAGTACTTATATTATAATGAATTTGTTAAATCTGTAAGGTGCCACAAAAAACTTCTGGAAGTTACCGGCATCAAACTTCTGTTCTAGTTGTTACGAATTCAATTCACCTCTGCCCACCTACAGATCCACTCGCCATCTGGTTGGTTGAACTAGTTCACATGTTCACCTGGAATATGCACATGTGAACCCACCCCCTGTTAACACTCATATTGGAACTGAGGGAGATCCAGTGTCATGGACTGGTTGGGTGCAGAGGAATGGTGGAAGGAACCAGCTGGGGAACCACCAAGCGAAGAAGACTCAGAGCCAGGGGGTGAGTGGTGGGATGACCATGAATGGTCAGAGGGAGAAGAGGGAGTAGACTGGGAGCAGGAGGTGTTGCAAGTTGAAGAGGTAACAGGCTTTAGTGAGCTGGGAGAGTCTGTGGCAGAGAGCAGTCCACAATCAGAGGCAGAAGCTGGCGAATGGGAGGTTGGTCAAGAGGCAGAGATGCGTAAAGCCCTCTACGGCCTAGGACCCTCATACCTACGGGACCGCCTCTCCTGGTATGTCCCACGGAGGACCTTACAGTCTTCAAACAAAAACACCTTGGAGGTCCCGGGCCACAGGGAGGTTAGGCTGGCCTCAACCAGAGCCAGGGCTTTTTCGGTTGTGGCCCCGATCTGGTGGAACGCTCTGTCACAAGAGACTAGGGCCCTGCGGGACTTGACATCTTTCCACAGGGCCTGCAAGACAGAGCTGTTCCACCAGGCCTTTGGTCAGGGCACAGTCTGACCCCCTCCTTCTGTAATTCTCATAGCACTCTATACCATTGGTTGCCATTAATTTGATTTTGAACTGATTTTAAAATGAATTGTCTTACTTTTATTGTTGTTAGCTGCTCTGAGCCCAGCTTTGGCCGGGGAGGGCAGGATATAAATAAAAAATTATTATTACTATTATTATTATTAGTAGTAGTAGTAAGGCTGTTGAAGAGGTAAAGGTCTCTCTCTCTCTCTCTCTCTCTCCTGCTGCAACAAGCTCCCCTTTGTCTCCCAGAACCAGGAGAGTCATGAAAAGGGCGGAGGACAGATTGGTGACTTGTAGACGCAGTCTCTGCTTGCTTGGAGGGTGGGAATCCTGGAGAGGAAGGGACTTAGTCAGCTGTGGGGAAGTGAAGACCTTAAGTCTCAGCAACTGCTTCATGAGGGCAAGACCCACCAGAGATGAGTTGCTGTTCTTGCCCATTAGGCCTGACACTCCTGTGCTACTAAAGAGTTAACTCCAACTTGCACGGTGTGATTGACTGCTGGCTTGCTCCTGTCACTCATTTTCCAGCCACCTCTGGGCCATTAATGTAAGCCAGTCACTCTCAGTCTAACCTTCCTATTTGTTTTGAGGACAAGAGAAAAAACACCTTGGGCTTTGTGGAGGAAAGGTAAGGGAGAAACGTGACAAATAGCCACAGCCCAATAAAACTCTTGCAGGCATGAACAAATGCTTCTTCAGGAAAAAAATAATATTGGGTTGCATCCAATGTAGGGCTAAGTACCTTGTTCTTTCCGTGCCAGGATTTTTGCTTGTGCAACAGAACTTTCTCCTTCCCTCCTCCCCTTGTGGCCTCTAACTCTTTTCTGGGTTTCCCCAGCTCTCTGGAGCAGATTTGGGGAGGTTGTGAGGTGTGCCTTGAAGCGAGAGAAGTTATAATTGCACGTGCAGCAATCCTTGCACTGGCAGATTTGTTCGACGCTGCCAAGTTAATGGACTATGCAGAACTAGATAAACTAACAGGAAGGATTCGAAACCGTCGGGACCAGAAATTCACGGAAGACTGGAGTAAATTTACGGACTATTTGAAAAGTATTTGTGAAGATCAGACGACGTTTGTAGGTTTGCAAGAAGTTTTGTGAGGAGTATTATTCGAAGTATTGCAAAAATGGAGAAGGGGAAGGATGATTTGCTAAGAGATGTAAAGGCAATATCAAGTTAAGAAATGCGTAAGAAGTGGTTAAAACGGTGGATCATCAGAGGTGCTGACGGAAGTCTAAAAAGGTTGTATAAGTGATAAGTTTTGTGGTACATTTTATATGTTAAAATCACTAAAAATTATATATATATATGTGGGGGGGGACGCGGGTGGCGCTGTGGGTAAAAGCCTCAGTGCCTAGGGCTTGCCGATCGAAAGGTCGGCGGTTCGAATCCCCGCGGCAGGGTGCGCTCCCGTTGCTCGGTCCCAGCGCCTGCCAACCTAGCAGTTCGAAAGCACCCCCGGGTGCAAGTAGATAAATAGGGACCGCTTTCTAGCGGGAAGGTAAACGGCGTTTCCGTGTGCTGCGCTGGCTCGCCAGAGCAGCAATGTCACGCTGGCCACGTGACCCGGAAGTGTCTCCGGACAGCGCTGGCCCCCGGCCTCTTGAGTGAGATGGGCGCACCAACCCCAGAGTCTGTCAAGACTGGCCCGTACGGGCAGGGGTACCTTTACCTTTACCTTTATATATATATATAAAATTGTTCGATGCTGCCAAAATGGTGCGGAATAGCACACTCGACTGCCTTACTCATCTTTTGGAACAGACTCACATGTGCTTGTTTTTGTAAAGCGCAGAGCATTATGATGCTCAGTTCTGACAATGCATCAGGTTCTGTTGCAGAAAGAACCTCCCATCTCTCTGGCTCCTGTCCCAAAAGAACTTAACATTGGGCTGGAATGCCCTAGACCTCAGGGAGATGTGTTTTTAGCTGGTAGAAGGGATACTCAAGGTAAGCTGTGTTCCAAATGAGCTGAAAGGAGGATGCACCAGCTGGGCGCCTGCCACGGCTAAAGAGATAATCACAAAGCATAAATGTGGTTATGTAAAAGGCCAGCATTCTGCAGCAGGGGAGGCTCTGCTGAGGGCGGCCAGGATGGGATTGGCGTCGTCTCTCGAACGGTGGGCTTGCTGGCAGGAGGACCAATGGGATCGTCCGAGCCAGAGACTGCCCAGTGCTTACAAAAACAAATAAATCCGATCCCGTTCCAAAGATGAGTAATGCAACCAAGTTTGTGCGCGGTTGCACGTTCTGCGCCATCCCTACCCCCTCTGTCGCCAGGAGCGAATGCAGAGCTTGGCAGGAGTAATTAAACCTCCCCTCCCATCAAAAAAAGTCTGAAGTTCATGTTGCAAGAGGATGTGAAAATGAAGCCAAAACTGGACTCAATGTTAAATGTGCACAATGCATTTAACTAAGTTGAGTTTTGTTTTGTTTTTAAAAAATGCTAATATCATCAGCTAGGGAGGGGGATTATTGGGTTTTCAGCAACAGTGGAGAGGGCGGGGGTTACCTTATTCTTCTTTGGTGTTCACTCGTAGCCAAGTAAGATATTCTTCCATAAACACGGTTTTAACAATGAGTCCGTAAGTGACTGTGGAGGCCAATTCTGGATCCACATGTCCTTTCACAGTGGGGACATGGGTTCCCGGGCGGGAGTTGATCATGGTGTGGATTTGCCAAGCGTGCCTTCCTCTTAGCGCGTTTCTCCCTTGAGTCCTGAGTTTGAGTGTCTTCAAAGCCCATGACACCTTTGGTAAAGGCTGTTCTCCAACTGGAGCACCCGCAGGCCAGGGTTTCCCAGTTGTCAGTGTTTATACTACATTTTTTTAGATTATACCTAGATAATTTTACGTATTATCTCCTCTGCTGCAGTCCTGAGGAAGAAGCAAGTGTTTGTTTGTGCAGAGGGTGGGGGAATTCCCCCCCCCCACACACAACTGGCACAAATGTGGGAATTTACTCCCAATGCAAAGACTGGCTTCAGAAGTGGGTTTTTCCTCCGACTGCGGGCGGGAGAGGAAAGAGTTAATCTTTCCAAAAAATCCAAAACCCCAATATTTTATTGGTTTTTAAACAAATACATACGGTAATTATACAGAAAGAGTTGGTTAAATTTCTCCTCCACACTTGCTGTGATCCAGAAAACCTTCAGAAAAACCACAACTGAACCACACAGATATTTGATATTTTCCTTTGTAAACAATTCAGAGATCCATCTCACGTCCAGCCTAGTTAGGCCCAAATTCAGCCACCCTCTCTGCTTTACGGACTTATTAAGAGCAGGTTTATATTTGAAACCGTAAGGTCTAGAAAATGGTGTGCTGTTTGTTTTTATCATGAAAATGGATTCTCAGACCAGGGCATTTAAAAGCCTCCCCTTTCTCCCATGACCCTGCCATCTCTTAATGGAGAGGGAATCTTTAGTGATGGGGCCCCCATCTGTGGGGAACCCTCCGCTGGCATCGCCCCCCACATCTTTTAACCCCCGTTTAACACACCTGAGCTGCTCGGAACAATTCCATCTGGCTGTGGCCGCTTTGCAAAAAACACTATTTCTATCAGGATTGCTGTGTTTTTACCTAAGAGAGTTGAAAAGGTGGCCATGTTTGCCCGAAAGAAAAATGCCAAAGTAGTCCATAACTGGGCGATGCCTTTATTAAGTTGACCAAAACGTCCCAAAAACAAGGGTGCAAGGTTTCGGATCACCCAGACCTCTCCACCAGGCAGGGAGAGACAAGGCGGTCGGTGTTTGTCAAGGCATCTATGGCTGCTACACCTGTTAAGTTTTAAGATGAAGGCCGGAAGTTGCTAGCAGGTATTCAAATCAGGTACTTTCAGGTGCTCGCAGGTTTCGTGTTGAACCGCAGCCCAGCCGCCTCTGGAGGGGAAACACATAGCGGCTGGACCTCTGTGAAGACAGCTGCCAGCTGTTCCTTCTTCGCACTGAAAGGATGTCTTAATGCAGTGTCGTTAAACTGTGGAACTCATTGCTGCAGGAAGCTGTGACGGCGATCAACCTGGATGGCTTTAAAGGAGGACTGGGCAAATTGATGGAAGGGGATAAGGCTATCGATGTCTACTAGACCTGAGGCTGTGTCTTCAGAGTTGGAGGCCATCAGCAATGTCTAGGCAACACAACGACCATGTACGGTACATACGCAACAGACAATCTTTTATAGATTCCTTCAAACCATAACAAGTCCAAAATGAAATCTTTAGTCTCAAAGTTTCTGAAAATCTTTAAATAAAGCGAGGTACCAGATGAAAAACAAGCCGTGAAGCTTTGTGTATTCAGCAAATACGATGTCCAATGAATGTAAATATGATATCGATATGATATCGAATGAATGTTCAGTGGTACCTCAGGTTAAGCACTTAATTCGTTCCGGAGGTCCATACTTAACCTGAAACTGTTCTTAACCTGAAGCACCACTTTAGCTAATGGGGCCTCCCGCTGCTGCCGCGCTGCTGGAGCACAATTTCTGTTCTCATCCTGAAGCAAAGTTCTTAACCTGAGGTAATATTTCTGGGTTAGCAGAGTCTGTAACCTGAAGTGTATGTAACCTGAAGCGTATGTAACCTGAGGTACCACTGTACGTGACTACATTATTACATGAGCACTGTTCCGCAGCATTTGATATTTTCATTTACATACATTCATTCGATAGAAGATGGGTTGATGAAGCAATTCTGTATCGTCCCACCATGCTGGCGAAGAATTCTACAAAACAGTAGTCAATATCCGGAATCACTGTTCAGTGTTGGACATGATATTTGCTGAATACACAAAGCTTCACAGCTTGTCTTTCATCGTACAAAGTCTGGTACCTCTTCCATTTAAAGATTTTCAGAGGCTTTGAGACTAAAGATTTCATTTTGGACTTGTTATGGTTTGAAGGAATTCTATCAAAGATTGTCTATTGAGTCTGCACATGGTCATAGTGTTGCCTAGACGTTGCTGACGTTCTCTTTGCAACACAGAGGTTTGTTTGGTTGCTTATTGCCAGCTTATTGCCAGCTGTGAGAGCCAGTGTGGTGTAGTGGTTAAGAGCGGTAGTCACGTAATCTGGGGAACCGGGTTCGCGTCTCCGCTCCTCCCCATGCAGCTGCTGGGTGACCTTGGGCCAGTCACACTTCCTTGAAGTCTCTCAGCCCCACTCACCTCACAGAGTGTTTGTTGTGGGGGAGGAAGGGAAAGGAGAATGTTAGCCGCTTTGAGACTCCTGAAGGGGAGTGAAAGGCGGGATATCAAATCCAAACTCTTCTCTTCTTCTTCTCTTCTTATTGCTGTACCATGGCCAAATGGGCTCATACCTTAGCCTTCACAGTTGGAGGCAGCAATGCTCCTAAGTTTCAGTTCCCGTCTCTGCCTCCCTCTTTAGATCGTGGAATCATAGAATTGCAGAGTTGGAAGGGACTCTGAGGATCATCTAGACAAACCCCCTGCAATGCAGGAATACACATTGTCCCCCACGGGGATTGAACCTGCAACCTTGGTGTTATTAGCACCATGCTCTAACCAACTGGGGACACGGGTGGCACTGTGGGTTAAACCACAGAGCCTAGGACTTGCAGATCAGAAGGTCGGTGGTTCGAATCCCCGCCACGGGGTGAGCTCCCGTTGCTCGGTCCCTGCTCCTGCCCACCTAGCAGTTCGGAAGCACGTCAAAGTGCAAGTAGATAAATAGGTACCGCTCTGGCGGGAAGGTAAACGGCATTTCCGTGCGCTGCTCTGGTTCGCCAGAAGCGGCTTAGTCATGCTGGCCACATGACCCGGAAGCTGTACGCCGGCTCCCTCGGCCAATAAAGCGAGATGAGCGCTGCAACCCCAGAGTCCGACACGACTGGACCTAACGGTCAGGGGTCTGTTTACCTTTACCTAACCAACTGAGCTATGTGACCATGAAACAAGAGGTGGGAGGTGGAGAAGAGGAAGAAAAAGAAAGCTAGGAAGATATTGATTCTAGCTGCTGTGCTAGGTAAAAGGACTACGTTGTTTTCCTTTCATTCCTTGTTCTAGGGACACCAGGTGCAACCAGTTTCAGAGACAATAACAATCTTTGGGGCTTTTAAGAGCTGTTCTATTATGCTGGCAAGAGAGGCTGAACTATGAATCAGGTCCCAGTTTTATTCTCTTCTCTGCTGCAAACTCACTATGTGGTCTTGAGCCATGACCCCTTCCGCCTCTATTATCCCATCTGTACAATAGGTGTAATGAAAGCAACCCACTTCATTCTCCATTTTTCTTTTTCAACCAACGCTCAACATTCCGCCGCTCCTGAGCATGCTCAGTCCTTATCGGGCTTTGCAATTTAACTCCAGTTTGTGCAAAGAAAGCCCAAACGACTCGCTTATGAACCCCTCGGTCAGCAAATAAAAACGAGCGCAGAACCACTGTCAGAAATCAAACCTTATTTCTTTTCTCTCTTTTTTTCCTGCTGTTTAATTTTTTTCTCTCTCTCACTCTCCCCCCTCCACTCAAAAGTCATTTTTGAAAATGTCACACATGTACAGAGACAAACAAGCATATAAATATCTGTGTGAACAGGACTGGAGGAGATGAGGAAGGCACTCCACTTTGCCAGCGGAGCAGTGCGGGTGGCAAGACTTTTCGACCGAAGTGTGAGGTTGGGGAAGACTGCAGACAGAGCCCTGATCGAGTTCTGGTAGGGAGGAGAGAAATTAGCAAGGTTTTTTCAGTGGGCGGCGGGTAGGATGAGATAGATGGCTAAAAACCACCCAAAATTTAGGGCAGGTGTGTATTTGGGTTGGGTTGTAGTGTGTGTGCACATATTTGGAGGGTGTGTGTGTGTGTGTGCACATATTTTAAGAGGGTGACACTCTTAAAAGGCGGCATGCGGAAGGACGACTCTTTAGGGCCCCTTAAGGATGGATGGATCTAGGGAGGGCAGCGAAGCGCTTGCATGGATTCCAGGTTGACACAGAATCCGTAAAGCAGCAGAGCTGCGCAGGAGAATTTTCATAGCTGCACCTTCTCCCTTCTGCCGGGCCAGCCTTGGGGACAAGCGACGGCTCTTGCGACTGCCTCCCCTGCGGAAATATTAAAAGCAGCAAGAACTGCCCTGTATGGAATCTGGGACGAGGACAGTCTGGGGAAAATTTACGGGAGCCAACAGCCCAGCTGAGACTTTCAAAAGAGGGCTAGGGAGGCGCATGGAGGTCTTTTTTGTTTTCTGTGGACTGGAAATCTCAGAGGAAACTGCCAGCTTTTCTCCAGAAAACCCAAGCTGATCTATTGAACAATGGAATCAGGGTGGGGGTCTCAGGAAAATTCTTGGTCTCTAGCTGGACAGAGCTGTGGGGTGCAGGACAGAGAGGGCTGCTCCCCAGCAGAGATCAAATTTCCTTGCACAGAGTATAAACTCCTCAATGGGGGTTTCCTGTATTCAGGGAGGTTGGGAAAATTCCCTTGCTGCAGAATGGGTTCTCTCCACCCCATTACGGTGGCTGGGGACGAAGGGAAGAAGGGACCATGTAAAAAGTCAGGTGGTAGCCCTCTCTTTGGTACGGAAGGGGGTCTGACCTACCTGCCCAGGGCCCTGGCAAAGAACAAGGTCCCCCTAACCCAGTGGAGCCCCAGACATCAAGAACAGAGCCCTTAAGACAACGTGAGAGTTTGTAGCCCTAAAACGATGCACTGGGCATCAAAGGCAGACGGAGGTGATATGTCTGGGCGATGAAACCCTCTCCTGATTTTTATTTTTTGGGGGGTTGGGGGGGGGGCAGAAGCACCCTGCCGTGGGGCCATCAGACATGCAGCGGATCGCAGGCGAACCTAAACCACTGTAGCAAGGTGTGGGGCCCTTCCTCTTCCGTCGTCCTTCCCCACTGCTGGGCTTGACTGTTAGGCAAAGCAACATGCCACCCCCCTTGCTTGCTAGTGCAATTCAGCGGGCAGACGGCGATATGTTTTCTCCTAGCGCTAGCAGACCTCGCATTGGAAATTCCAGTTAAAACAAACCCCTTTTCCTGGTGCCGTTTTGGTTTTTTTTTGCAGCTCACAAGCAGGTGTCTGGGACTGGGAATCCCCCTCTGTGCCACAAAGGTAACTCTGTTTTTTAAAGTGGTTCCCTGGCTTTTTTTGGGGGTGGGGTGAAGGGAACTCTCAGATAGGTTCGAACACAGGTGCAGAGGGTTTTCTGGCAGGGACTCCATTTGCCCTCTTCCTAGAACGATGCGATTTCAGCGCCGTTCCTCTTCAACTCGTAAAAAGCGCTCGGGGTTATTTTGTGGCTGTTCGATGCACTTGCCCCGAGGTCCCGAGCAGCCAGGTAGCAGAACGGAGATCTGATCTGTGGGATCCGGAAGGGTTGCATGCAATCCCAGAGCACAGAGTGTCTGGAAGGGTTTCAAAATGGCAGGGATTTGGGGATAAAGGAGGGTCTCTCTCTAACGGAGCAGGGGCGCGAGGTTCCCCTTGCGAGGCGACAGGTTTGCAGAGGGCACAGGCAGACACAGGAGAGGTGGTTTGGCTGTAGGAACCGCAGCCAAAGTCAAGAGATCTAAATCAGTGTTTCCCAAAACGGCTTGGGTCTCCAACCTGTTTTGGAACTACAATTCCCCTCACCCTTGACCACTGGGTCCTGCTGGCTAGGGATGATGGGAGTTGTAGTCCAAAAACCCAAGATCGCCGGGAAACACTGGCCTAAATGACCCTCAAAGCAGGGAAGCAGGGTCCTGTTTGCTCTTAACTTGGACTTAAGCACACATAGGCAAACTTTGGCCCTCCAGATGCTTTGGCCCACAACTCCCATCATCCCTACCTAACAGGACCAGTGGTCAGGGATGATGGGAATTGTAGTCCAAAACATCTGGAGGGCCAAAGTTTGCCTGGACTTGAGGAGCAAAGGGCCCTGATTCGGGGCGTGGAGGAAGAAGAAAGCAAAGCCAAGATTTGCAACTGAGCAGAGAAGCCAAGGTTTATTCATTGCAAGGAAACAGCTGTGTCTTAAAAGCAGTCTTCCTCCAATAGGGGTCCCCTCCAGCTGTTTTTGGACTACAGCGGCGGCTGATGGGCGTTGTAGTCCAAAACGTCCGGCGGGTACTAGGTTGGGGAAGCATGCTTTAAAGAAACAAGCATAGTTTTCCCGTGGCAATGGGGGAAACCGGACCGGTTTTGCTCTCTGGGCTGCCTCAGAATACCCTCCCTAGGAATTAGTTCTTGCAAGGGCACAGAGGAAATCCTTCTGCTGCCCTAAAGGGCTTGAGAAGCTGGTTTTTAAAAAGGACAGTGCAGGGATGCCACCAGGAAACCGCAGCAAACTTTGCCTCTGGTTCCTACAGTCAGCCGTGAGGCTGCATCCTCGATTGACACAAAGATGGGCGCAATGGTTTTGCGAGCCTTGCATGGGTACCACCAGCGACGTCACGTCAGGAGAGCAAATATCCCCAGATACCTGGAAGCTCAGGAAAGGTCCTATTTTTCAAAAACAGGGGTGGGACAGAGGCAACTCGAGGATTTTTCACATCCTCTCCCTAACACCAGTGACCAGAAACTTGCTGCCCTCCAGAGAGAGCCAAGGGCATGATGGGAGTTGGGAGTTGGACAATGCCTGGAGGTCTGCAGGTTAACCCTTCCCCTCCCTTAAACCTGGAGATGAGCTGCAATGGCTGGAAGAGAAAACAGGTGCTCATTTTAATGCCCGCCACCCAGGATTTCCCTTTTCGTTTCTAGGGGCCCTGTGCCTCCTTAGACGTAGATTTTAGTTTCTACTTTCCCATACGTTGGCTTTTTGGCGCCCCAGCCCCCTTCTCTAACTGGGGGCAGGCAAGAAATCAAACCCAAACGGGGATACGCAACCAAATGCAAATTTTTTTCGGAAAACAACAACCCTCAACACAACCAAAATCCTGTAAAACACAATCACACCACAACCTCTTGCACACCCGAGGAGAGCGGAGAAGAGGGGGAGGCGCTTCTTCTTCTTCGCCTCGTCCCCCGTCCCCGCCGGGCTCTGCCCCTCACCTCCCGTCCTCCCTGCGAGCCGCCCTCTCCCTCAGCATGTCGCAAGGCTGCACCCAGTTGTTGTCGTGCAGTCCCACCCGGCAGCCCGGCGTGTCCTTGTCCGTCCGCCGGCAGCACATCCAGTAGGAGCGTCCGTAAGGCAGGTCGTGATGGTAGGGCTTGGGGTGCCAGCGGCAGAGGGAGACGTCCCCTTTCTCGTAGTGCTTCTTGCACTGCTTGCAGGGGTCGTCGCGGTACAGGGGGTCCCGGGTCCAGCGCGAGTCCGTGGCCTGCACGCCAAACGTCTCGATGATGTACTTGAAGTAGTGGCAGGAGCACTTTAAGGCGGCCAGCGACTGCGTTGGCAGGTAGCTGAAGATCTTCACCATGATATGGTCCGGGAGGAGCAGCATGTACTGCCGGGGCTCCAGCAGACGCTGGATCTTGAAGCGGATCTCGAGGAAGTCGTGCGAGACGTGGCGGTAGAGGCGGCAGAGCGAGGTGTCCGCGGACGTCGGCTCCAGGCCGGGCCCGTCGGCTCTCTCCAAGCCGCCCTCGCCGCCGCTGGCAGGGTCCAGAAAAGCGCTGTCCACGTCCCGGCCGTCCTCCTGCCGAGGCACCTGGGTGTGCAAGAAGAAGAGTTGGCCCGGCGGCGGGTCGTCGCACGCCGAGCACAGCCCCTCTTGCGTGGGCGAGCCCACCGTCAGGCAGACCGTCTCCTCCTTCATATTCTTGGTGCTGTCCTTGCCGAAGAAGACGCACTGGTCCACCACACCGGTGACCACCACGTCGACGTGGAAGCCGGAGACGCAGTCGCGAGCCACCGAGGCGGCGGGGCCTCCCGCCTTCTCCCCGCCGCCCCGTCCGCCCTCCATGATGGCGTCCAGCTTGCCAGAGCCGCCGGGGCTGTCCCGACAAGTCATCTCCACATCCGGGGGCTCGCTGGCAACCCCGTCAGCCCCTTTCGGGGAGGCGTTGGCCAGCAGGAAGTCCACATTGTTGGGGAGAGTGTCCCGCGAGGGGCTGATGAGCTGGTAGAGGTCGCAGGTGATCTTGTCCTTGGCGCGGGCGGCGCTGCCCGTGGGCGACCCGCCGCAGCTCATGAACATGCAGTTGGGACGGGCGCCCTGGCCGCCCTCGGTGGGCGAGCGCGGGTCGCGGCTGCTGGAGATGCGGAAGGCGATGCGCACCTCGCCGGGGCTGTGCTGGGAGTTGGCCACGCATTCAGGAGACTCCCGGCACAGGCCGTTGGGGCGCAGGACGCTCCGCTCCCGCTGCTGCGACTCAAAGTGGGCTACCGCCTCCGCCACCCGGCTGCAGTCCGAACCGCCTCCGGGAGAAGGCGCCCTCTTCTCCTCGCCCTCCTGCTCTGCCGACACGAAGACCATGGGGGACGGCGGCGCGGCCGGTACGCTCGGCCGGGGGTAGTTCTGCAACGCCAGGGCGGTGCGCTGCTCCACCAAGGCCACCATCTCAGCCACCGAGAGCAGGTCGGTGGAGTCTCCACCCGCCGGCTCGGCGTGGGACTCCGGGCAAAGGCACACATCCTCCGCTTCCTTGCTGCTGCTGCTACCGGCGTCCTTCGCCTTGACCGGGCAGGCCTTGCTCTTGCCGGGGTCATGGGACCTCCGCCGCCGCTTGGCCTTGGAGCTGTCACTCCCCCAGTTGCCCTTGACCTTCATGGCGCTGGCTCGGCTGCCGCTGCTGCACTGATGGGCCACAAAGAAGGCGATCTTCTCCTTGGTGTTTCCCGGCTTGATCACGTACCACGTGTCCAAGAGCACCCGGCCCTCCTCCACCTGGCTGGGGCTGGGGGAGACCGTGGGGGGCGGCGGGGGCGGAGGCGGCGGGGCAGGGGGCGTGTTTTCGGAGCAGGCCTCGCCTCCGCCTTCTTCTTCTTCCTTGGCTTTGCAGGCAAAGTCCCCAAAGGTCTTCTTCACCTGGCCTCCAGGGCACTGCTTGTTCTGGGAGTAGGTGCCGAAAGGCCGCGGGCACCATAGCTGGATGTGGGAGAAGGTGTTCTGATCCATCACTGTCTCATGGCAAGGGGGCAGGGGGGAAGGCGGCCCTTCCTTTCCCCTAGTTCATGGGTGCGCAGCTCGTGGGGCCTCGGAGGTGCCTGCGGGAAGAGGAAAAGAAGAGACATCAGCCGGCTTGCAATCACAACAGGGCAGGACTGGGCGCGGGCTTTCTTTCCGCGCAAGGATGTGGCACCGTCAGGTTTCTAGCCCTCATGGTGTGAAAGCAAAAGGGCAACCTTTAGCAGTATGTCAGCAGCCACACAACAGAGCGCTGCATTGTTCCTTACCTAGTACCAAATTGTGGGACAATGTAATAAGAATACACCACACCCTGATAGCTCAATTGGTTAGAGCGTGGTGCTGATAACGCCAAGGTTGCAGGTTCGATCCCTGTGTGGGATAGCTGCATATGCCTGCCTTGCAGGGGTTGGACTAGATGATCCTCATGTCCCTTCCAGCTCTGCAATTCTATTACAATGGTACCTTGGGTTAAATATGCTTCAGGTTACACACGCTTCAAGTTACAGACTCTGCTAACCCAGAAATAGTACCTCGGGTTAAGAACTTTGCTTCAGGATGAGAACAGAAATCGTGCTCCAGCGGCACAGCGGCAGCAGGAGGCCCCATTAGCTAAAGTGGTGCTTCAGGTTAAGAACAGTTTCAGGTTAAGAATGGACCTCCGGAACAAATTAAGTACTTAACCTGAAGTACCACTGTATTATTCTACTGTTATTTTAATCACACACCGTAATTCAGGTCCATAGTATATCTACCTACCTACCTAGATCCATCACAGAATGGGGTGTGGCACTAGAAATGGTGATTTCTCAAAGGTTATTATTATTATTTTGTTATTTATCATATTTTTATACCACCCTATACCTGTAGATCTTGGGGCGGTTCATGACATAGAGGAGAAGAAGAAGAAGAAGAGTTTGGATTTGATATCCCGCCTTTCATTCCCCTTCAGGAGTCTCAAAGCGGCTAACATTTTCCTTTCCCTTCCTCCCTCACAACAAACACTCTGTGAGGTGAGTAGGGCTGAGAGACTTCAAAGAAGTGTGACTGGCCTAAGGTCACCCAGCAGCTGCAGGTGGAGAAGCGGGGAATCGAACCCGGTTCACCAGATTACGTGACTACCGCTCTTAACCACTACACCACACTGGCTCTCACATAAAACTGCAATATAAAAAACACAGCATACAAAATACAAATACCACCCCCCTTCCACAAAACATTTTAAAAGGGCATCGGATCTCAACCAGCCAAAGGCCTGGTTGAAGAAGAAACTTTTCGACTGGTGCCTAATGGAGGTACCAGGTGAGCATCCCACAAGTGGGGAGCCACTGCGGAAAAGGCCCCGTTCTGCGGGGCCCATACATACGGGAGCCATTCCCTCAACCCCAGCAAATTGAAAATCAACGCTTTAGTTTCAGGTCTCTGGATCTCATGATTGAAGCAAAGAAAGGTGACGAACTGGCAATGGTTGCAGAAGCGTTTTGGGGGGGGAAGGCGTCGGAGGCCTGAATCGCTCTCTCGGAGCCCCTCCACCCACTGCATTCATACACCAGTGACTACCTGCTCTAGTTATCTCCCGCTTAGACTACTGCAATGCACTCTACGTGGGGCTACCTTTGAAGGTGACCTGGAAACTGCACTTTATCCAGAATGTGGCAGCTAGACTGGTGACTTGGAGTGGCTGCCGGGACCACATAACACCGGTCCTGAGAGATCTGCATTGGCTCCCAGTACGTTTCCGAGCACAATTCAAAGTGTTGGTGCTGACCTTTAAAGCCCTAAACGGCCCCAATCCTGTATACCTGAAGGAGCATCTTCACCCCCATCGTCCAGCCCAGACACTGAGATCCAGCGCCGAGGGCCTTCTGGCGGTCCCCTCATTGCGAGAAGTGAGGTTACAGGGAACCAGACAGAGGGCCTTCTCGGTAGTGGTGCCCACCCTGTGGAACGCCCTCCCACCAGATGTGAAGGAAATAAGCAGCTATCCTATCTTTAAAAGACATCTGAAGTTTTTAAATATTTAAAGCTGTACAGTGTTACCTCAGGTTACATACTACATACGCTTCAGGTTACAGACTCCGCTAACCCAGAAATAGTGCTTCAGGTTAAGAACTTTGCTTCAGGATGAGAACAGAAATCGTGCTCCGGCGGCGCGGCAGCAGCAGGAGGCCCCATTAGCTAAAGTGGTGCTTCAGGTTAAGAATAGTTTCAGGTTAAGTACGGACCTCCGGAACGAATTAAGTACTTAACCTGAGGTACCACTGTACTGTTTTTAACATTTGATTGGGAGCCGCCCAGAGTGGTTGGGGAAACTCAGCCAGATGGGCAGGGTATAAATTATTATTATTATTATTATTATTATTATTATTATTAATATTATTATACCTGAGTCCCTCACCCCATGCACACCTTTGTCCCTGGCTTCCTCACCTGCTTCCCCACCCCACAGTCTGACCAGCTGTGGGCGATGTAGGCCAGTATCATTCATTTTCAAGTATATTTTAAATACTTCCCATTTTGAAATGAATTCTTTCCTTGGTTTGTTCTTTAATTTTTTGGATAGTAAAGGTAAAGGGGCCCCTGACCATTAGGTCCAGTCATGACCGACTCTGGGGTTGTGGCGCTCATCTCACTTTACTGGCCGAGGTAGACAGTGTACAGCTTCCGGGTCATGTGGCCAGCATGACTGAGCCACTTCTGGCGAACCAGAGCAGCGCACGGAAACACTGTTTACCTTCCCACCGGAGTGGTACCTATTTATCTACTTGCACTTTGACGTGCTTTCGAACTGCTAGGTTGGCAGGAGCAGGGGCCGAGCAACGGGAGCTCACCCCGTCGTGGGGATTCGAACCGCCGACCTTCTGATCGGCAAGTCCTAGGCTCTGTGGTTTAACCCACAGCGCCACCCGCGTCCCTAATTTTTTGGATAGGCTATCTTAATTCAGCATAAACGATCATTTTTGGACCCATTTTTGGGGGTTCAGCCCACTGCTTTCTCAAAGCATTTGTGCAGGAATTGCAACGCTTGTTGTTTTCCCCACCCACCCCTGAGAGCCGGCTCTCTGGCTGGCCAGCTCAGGTTCTGCTGGCCTCCTGCTGCATAATTTACTCGAGGCTTACAAGGCAAGGAGGGAAGCTTGACGAGATTACGGATCCTATTACAGTGTAGTAAAGGGCAGGACAGAGGCAGCCGTTGCAGCACAGATGGGGCTGGCTGGCTGGGGAGGCAGCTGAAGGGGCAGCTGGCTGGGCAGGAGCTATGGGGCAGAGAGGCTCGACAGCAGGGGCAAGGACTGCAGTTCAGTGTTTCAGGGAAGTTGCCCCTTGTTACCGCCTGACTTCGTCGGTGGGGCATTTTTAATTTTCGCTTTGCATTTGTACCCCACTTTTCCAACAATGAACGCCGAGCTCAGAGCAGCTCACGTCAGAAAACAACATCGCAATTCCCGCTACGAGATTCCGGGGTTCCTCGCACAAATGCTTTGAGAAGGCAGTGGGCTGGACCCCCCAAAATGGGTCCAAAAATGAATTTATGCTGAATTAAGATAGCCTATCCAAAAAATTAGGGACGCGGATGGCGCTGTGGGTTAAACCACAGAGCCTAGGACTTGACGATCAGAAGGTCGGCGGTTCGAATCCCCTCGACGGGGTGAGCTCCCGTTGCTCAGTCCCTGCTCCTGCCAACCTAGCAGTTCGAAAGCACATCAAAGTGCAAGTAGATAAATAGGTACCGCTCCGGTGGGAATGTAAACGGCGTTTCCGTGCACTGCTCTGGTTCGCCAGAAGCGGCTTAGTCATGCTGGCCACATGACCCAGAAGCTGTACGCTGTCTACCTCGGCCAGTAAAGCGAGATGAGCGCCACAACCCCAGAGTCGGTCACAACTGGACCTAATGGTCAGGGGCCCCTTTACCTTTATTATCCAAAAAATTAAATAACAAACCAAGGAAAGAATTCATTTCAAAATGGGAAGTATTTAAAATATACTTGAAAATTAATGATATTGACCTAAAATCCGTAGCGGCATTTGAGTAATTCCAGCAATATCGTTTACTAGTTATAGTTATAGTCCTTTTTTGTTGTGTGTTGAGCAAATAAAAATTAAAAAAGGGAGAGAGAAAGCTGTGGGCTAGGACAGGGCTCCCCCAAACTTTGGGGGATGTTTGGCACTTCCGGAAATCTGGGTCAAAGGAGGAGGGAGGGAGAACCACGGACGGCACCTTGAGCTCACCAGAGGAGAAGATGGGATAGAAATTCAATAGGCAAACAAATCAAAATAAAAATATGTTATCAGTGACCACCTAGGAAATTTGCGTGTGATTGGGGGGGCCTTCCAGCCCCAGAGATGCAAGGCTGCAGACATGGGCTCATATTAGTTATTTCCTTCTTTCTTTGAAACCTTGCCAGAGCTTTTAAGGGAGGCCCACAAAGCAAGCTCACCCTGGCCACCCACCTTGTGTGGGTTGGGGCCGCCTCCCAACAACGGAACGATCAGAGGCATGAAACAGGATTAAAGGCCTCTGGGTTCCCGTATTAAAGCTCACAATCATCCCCTTGCCCAGAGAGTCAGGAGCGACAGATGCATTTGCACAGAGAAAAGTACAAAGGTTTGTGAAGAGTTCAGTACAGTGTCCTCCCCCCCCCATCTTAATTAACGCGGGTGGCGCTGTGGTCTAAACCACTGAGCCTCTTGGGCTTGCCGATCAGAAGGTCGGCGGTTCGAATCCCTGCGACGGGGTGAGCTCCCGTTGCTCAGTCCCTGCTCCTGCCAACCTAGCAGTTCGAAAGCACGTCAAAGTGCAAGTAGATAAATAGGTACCACTCCGGCGGGAAGGTAAAGGGCGTTTCCGTGCGCTACTCTGGTTCGCCAGAAGCGGCTTAGTCATGCTGGCCACATGACCCGGAAGCTGTACGCCGGCTCCCTCGGCCAATAAAGCGAGATGAGCGCCTCAACCCCACAGATGTCCATGACTGGACTTAACAGTCAGGGGTCCCTTTACATATATATATCGCTCCTCTTCACCCAGTTAACTGAAGGAGAGCAAAAGATGAGAGGAGGGACAAACCAAATTCAAAAAGTGGATTTTTCGGGAAAAGAAGAGTGGTGTCAGAGTAGCATAGGGGCAGATAACTCCAGATGTGTCCTAGTCAGCAGGGCCAATGGTCTGGGGTGATGGGAACTCTAGTCCAAAACATCTGGAGGATGGTACCCACAGGACTACCAAACCAACCTGCAAATATCAGGAATGCTTCTGGAGCAGCTGCAATGGCTGTTGCCCATCTCTGTTATGTCCACTTTTAGGGCTGGGCGATATCTGATTTTCAACATCATGATATATCACCAGCTAAACATCATGATATATATCACAATGTCTGATTGTGATATATATCACGATGTTACACAACCCTCTGGTTACGTAAACGTTGGGATGCGCGCACAGCAAACCCGGAAGTATTTTACCGGGTTTTGATGCGCGTGCATGCGCAGAAGTGATCCTCCAGTTGCAAAAACCTTGGGATCCGGCCAGACTTCCGGAACGGATCCTGCCCGCAACCGGAGGTACCACTGTAATAAGCTACAGAGAGGCCTTGGCTGGCTTCACGGCTTTTCCCACATTGTGATTTTTGCATAGCACACACAAACACATCACGATTCGCAATACAATGCCAGGTCAAGAGTTATGAAACCAGTGTCATGATATGGACTTGAAACCGGTTTGGGACAATATATGGCCCAGCCCAACACACATCCTGATTCATGATATATTGACAGGTGAAACCGTTATCGCAATACAATGGTACCTCGGGATGAGAACGGGATCGGTTCCAGAGCCCCGTTCACATCCTGAACAGAACGTAAGACGCGTCTGCGGGTCGTGTTTTGCCGCTTCCGCACATGCGCGTGACGTCATTTTGACCATCTGCGCATGCGCGAGCGGCAAAACCCGAAAGTAATACGCTCCGTTACTTCCAGGTCGCCGCGGAGCGCAACCTGCAAATACTTATCCTGAAGCGTATTTATCCCAAGATATGACTGTATGGACTTCAAACTGGTTTTGGACAATCTATCAATACACTGACCAGCCCTATGCGCTTTAACTCTCAATCCATTTTGCTTCTGAGCTTTTGACAGACGGAGGTGGTTTCTGCTGATGCAAATAGGTCTGACATGAGGACAGGGATGGGTGCAATGGCCACAGAGGTCAAAAGCAATGATGTTTATCCATGTGAGATGTTTTCCCCCAACCTGGTGCCCTCTGTATGTTTTGGATGAGAATTCCTGCCAGCCTCAGCCAGCACTGCCCAGGAGAGCCGGGTGGGTGAAGACTGATCTCTGCAGTCCCTAGAAGCACAATGAGAATAGGAGGGACCTGTCAGCTCAAAGCCTGCAGGTTCCTCCAAGACCATCCATCACTTTCCCCTTCCTCCAAAGCTTTTTGGTGGCGCCGGCCAAACTTATAGAGTAACAGCGATTCCAGAGGAGTAACCAGGCAGGCAAAATTGCACCCGAGCAGGATGCAAATAAGAGCGGTAGATTTGTAATCTGGGGAACCGGGTTCGCGTCTCTGCTCCTCCACATGCAGCTGCTGGGTGACCTTGGGCCAGTCACACTTCTCTGAAGTCTCTCAGCCCCACTCACCTCACAGAGTGTTTGTTGTGGGGGAGGAAGGGAAAGGAGAATGTTAGCCGCTTTGAGACTCCTTAGGGTAGTGATAAAGCGGGATATCAAATCCAAACTCTTCTTCTTCCTCAACCTCGGCCCTCCAGATGTTTTGAGAACTACAATTCCCAGCATCCCTGACCACTGGTCCTGCTAGCTAGGGATCATGGGAGTTGTAGGCCAAAACATCTGGAGGGCCAAGGCTGCGGAAGTCTGCCCTAGGCCTTAGGTACCTGTAAGGCCAAGCTTATGGGAAGCATCCTTAGCTGCACATGACTAACAAAATTCTACTTCTCTAAGTACCTGGACCATTCCAGATTGCAGGAATTGTTTGTGGGCGAGGTGTCTCATGGCTGAATACTCCCCCACAAAAAAAAAATTATATGCACACAGAAAATGGACATATAAGGGAAAGCAAGCAGATGCAAGACTTCTCCAGAGTTTTTGCAGAGGATTTCCCCCCTGCCCACATTCCATGAACTGGGGTCCCCCATCGCCAGGGACATTGGATGCCCCCCCCAAAGCACTCCTATGCAGATAATCCGCCAAAGTCAACTGGCACCAGAGCATTTTCCATTGCCCCTCCATCCAGGGCAAAGGGCACCTTTTCCCACCCGAGGGCAGCACGCCCTTTGGGGTGGCCTTCCGAGGGTGCAAAGAGGATGCGGGGAAGGGGGCCAAAGGGGGCAGAGCAACCGATGCAAATTTCACCTTCGTAAAGCAAGGTAGAGGGACGCGGGTGGCGCTGTGGGTTAAACCACAGAGCTAGGGCTTGCCGATCAGAAGGTCGGCGGTTCAAATCCCCGTGACGGGGTGAACTCCTGTTATTCGGTCCCTGCTCCTGCAAACCTAGCAGTTTGAAAGCCTAAGTGCAAGTACATAAATAGGTACCGCTCCGGCGGGAAGGTAAACGGCGTTTCCGTGCGCTGCTCTGGTTCACCAGAAGCGGCTTAGTCATGCTGGCCACATGACCCGGAAGCTGTACGCCGGCTCCCTCGGCCAATAAAGCGAGATGAGCACCGCAACCCCAGAGTCAGCCACAACTGGACCAAACAGTCAGGGGTCCCTTTACTTTAAAGCAAGGTAGTTTCTGCAGGTGCTCCCACACCCCTCTCCATCATCATCCCCCCACTTGCAAGCAGGAGGAATGGTCAGAGTTCAAGGGCAACTTTCTAGCCAAACAAGAAACACTTGGGGTGCAAAGCAAGGCGCTGAGGAATTCTGCCTGGGGAGAGTTCAGAGAGGCATGAAGGGCCACATCTGGCCCCTGATAGGTTCCCTATCCCTACCTTAGAAAGCGATATCATTTTAGCATGCATATTTTACTGGCCAAAGCTAAAAAAAAATGCAACTCTCAAGTTGTTCCAACATTGCTTTTGCACTAGGCATCCACCTGTCGCTTGATTATTATTTGCTTAAAGGTAAAAGGACCCCTGACCATTAGGTCCAGTCATGACCAACTCTGGGGTTGCGGCACTCATCTCGCTTTACAGGCCGAGGGAGCCGGCGTAGAGCTTCCAGGTCATGTCGCCAGCATGACTAAGCCGCTTCTGGCGAACCAGAGCAGCGCACGGAAACACCGTTTACCTTCCCGCCGGAGCGGTACCTATTTATCTACTTGCACTTTGACGTGCTTTTGAACTGCTAGGTTGGCAGGAGCAGGGACTGAGCAACGGGAGCTCACCCCGTCGCGGGGATTCGAACCGCCGACCTTCTGATCAGCAAGTTCTAGGCTCTGTGGTTTAACCCACAGCGCCACCCACGTCCCTATATTATTTGCTTACTTGTTGTGTTTATCACCCATCTGGTTCGCTCCACAGAGCTCAAGGCGGAGTACGCAGTTCTCAATCTCCACATTTAATCCTCACTACAACCCTGGAGGAGACTCTTGAGAGTCCCATGGACTGCAAGAAGATCAAACCTCTCCATTCTGAAGGAAATCAGCTCTGAGTGCTCACTGGAAGGACAGATCGTGAAGCTGAGGCTCCAAGACTTTGGCCACCTCATGAGAAGAGAAGACTCCCTGGAGAAGACCCTGATGTTGGGAAAGATGGAGGGCACAAGGAGAAGGGGACGACAGAGGACGAGATGGTTGGATAGTGTTCTTGAAGCGACTAGCATGAGTTTGACCAAACTGCGGGAGGCAGTGGAAGACAGGAGTGCCTGGCGTGCTCTGGTCCAGGGGGTCACGAAGAGTCGGACACGACTAAATGACTAAACAACAACAACAACCCTGCGAGGTAGGTGAAGCTGAGAGGTGCAGTGACTGGCCCAAGGTTGGCTGATGAGCTGCCTGGCCAAGCGGGGATTTGAACCCTGGTCTTGCAGGGCATCGCCCAACCCTTTAACCACTTGGCTAATGTAGCGTTACTAATATAGGGCACATCATTGGCTAAGACGCACTGTTAATAACAAACTTCTTAAATGGATTTTATTTCCCCCACATGGGGAAAAAGCACCGGCCAGTTATGCGAGAGACTTTCCTGTTTGGGGATATCACCCGTAGCTACAGTTTGACCCCTTGCAAAACAGGCTTCAGAGGGGAGAGTGAATTATGCGCAAAGCCCAAACGGCATCAGTGTTAGAAATTAGGCGGGCGCCGGGCGCGTTTTGCAACTGACACGGGTCCAACTGCGCCCACATAGAGATCTCTGGATGCCAGGTTGACAAAATACATCTCTGTTGGCCCCTCCGGCTTTCTTGAGCAGGTAAGCAGAAGAGCCTATTAATTGCATTTACATCCCACCCTTTTCTCCAAGGGGTACATGGTTCCACACACACCCCTCGACGACCCTGTGAGGTAGGCTAAGAGGCTGTGACTGACTCCAAGGTCACCCAGCGAGCTTCCTGAGTGGGGATTTGAACCCTGATCTCCCAGGTCTTAGCCTGACACTCTAACCAATACACCACACTGGCTTCCCACAGCTCTTCTGCTACGGGGCAGCTATATAAATTAAGTAGGTAAATATATTCAGTGGTACCTCTGGTTGCGAACGGGATCCGTTCCGGAGCCCTGTTCGCAACCTGAACAGAATGCAACCCACGTCTGCGCATGCGCGGGTCGCGATTCGCCGCTTCTGCGCATGACGTCATTTTGAGCATCTGCGCATGCGTGAGCGGCAAAACCCGGAAGTAACCCTTTCCGGTACTTCCGGGTCGCCACAGGACGCAACCTGAAAACGCTCAACCTGGTATGACCGAGGTATGACTGTATGGGGGAAGCAAAATGTCACTTAGAGAAGGATCTGAAATATTTTCCTTGAAGCTTGAACTTGTTTTGTTCTAGGTTGTTTTATATGATGTTTTAATGTTTGGAAACCGCTTTGAGATAGATGATAGATAGATAGATGATAGATAGATAGATAGATAGATAGATAGATAGATAGATAGACAGATAGATAGTTGGTAGATAGATAGATAGATAGATAGATAGATAGATGATAGATAGATAGACAGAGAAACAGATGAATGAAATGAACAACAACAACAACAACAAACCCCATTGGTGGGGGAGGGAAGGGTGCCTAGACATTCTGTTGTGACTCCTGTAACCTACGTTCAAGGTGCCATTTGGCGATTAGCTGATGCACCTGAATTTCTAACACTGCTTGGGACAATTGCATCCAACCTTCAGCACTGAATGAATGGAGTCATGAGAAATAACTACGGATAGGTAGACGCAGACACACACTTCCAAGGTGGTCCCCAACCCCCGATCAACTTGCCGTCCCACCTGCCCAGAGTCCCCAAACTGGCAATCTCCCCAAGGCTGGCTTCTACTTCTGAAGCGCAAGGGTGCTGCCTCGCTTATAGGCGAAACAGCAGACTGAACCCCCTTTTCTTAAGGCAAATGGAGGTTATGTTCTATGTCGGCCTCTCCCCACTGCCCTCTCGAGAAGTCTTCCAAATCCTGGGGAAGTCCACGTGGGGAAAGGTGGGGGGCAGCAGCGTTGGCCAACCCGGGGCTCTCCAGGACCCCAGGGTGGCAAGCACCGCCTTTGAGGGGTTCGCAAGAGGAAGACTACCAGTCAACAAGTGCAAGGGGTGCCACCCACTTTCCTTGCCACCCACCCATGCAAACCCCTGGGGAGTCTTCACACCCACCCTCCACCTCCTGCGCTGACTAGGGCCATGAAGACAAACTTGGGTGCCGTCCCCCTTCTCCCCTCCCGTGGCTTCTGGGATCTATCTCTGCCAGGGCCCCGATCCTTTTACTAAAATAAGGGAGGCGAGCAAGCGCTACAAAAGGAACAATGTCCTTCCAGGAAAAGGACCCAATGCCTTTGGGACGGGTGGGAGCCCAGCATTGACAACACCACCCACGCAAGCAAGCGCCCAGGGGATAGTTCCGCACCCCTTGCACCCCAGCGCCAAGGCTGCAACCCGCAACACAGCTCTTTGCAAAGAAGAGAGGGGGGAAAGTCATGCATTTGGGGGGAAAGGGGGGCGGGGAGGCCTCGCCAGGCCAAGAGTCCCTTTCCGGGATCTCAGCTCAAGAATCCATCTGCACCCCAAGAGAGGGGGGGAAAGGGCAACAACCGCACACCATCTCCCAGGGTTCTTACCTGTTACTCCCAAGCCTGGGGGTGGGACGAGTGGGTGTGATCCGCCTCTGCTGAAACCTACATCCCTGCTTTGGGGCCTGGAAAAACCAGCATGAAATAAAACAAAACAGATCCACAGGTTGCAAAGGATGTTTTTCCTTTTCTTACCCCCCTTTTTGTTTTTTTGCAAGCACTGCTTAGAAAAGGGGGGGAGGATCAGTTTGTAAAAAAGAAAAGCAGGGAGAGATATTGGGATTTTGCAAGCAATCAAAGCTTCCCCCCCCCCTTTTGCTCTGTGTGTGTGTGTTACTGCTCCCTTAAAGGGCCAGCAGGCCCATTCCACCGGCCCTTACATGCCCCCCCTTGCAATACAATAGGGACCTTTAATCCATCAGATGGCAACTCTCCCTCCTGCCCCCCCCCCTCCGCGCACCATCCCTGCGGCTCAGCCATTTGTTGACAGGCATATGCATGGCGCCCGGCAGCCAATCGGAGGGCCGCGTTTGGGGCATGCCCATATATGGATGACAGCAGAGTCTCAGCCTACCCAGGCTTGTTGTTTTGCGTGTGTGTGTGTTTTTTAAATCCCCACTCCCTGCAAGGGACCGTCTAGAAAGTGCAGAATGGAAAGCGGGAGGAAGAATAAGGAGGGAACTCTAAGGGAGCAGCGATCATTCCCAAGCCTGACCGAACCATCGGAAAGAATACAAACCCAAGATAAATAAATACTGTATTTTTTGCTCTATAAGACTCACTTTTTCCCTCCTAAAAAGTAAGGGGAAATGTGTGTGTGTCTTATGGAGCGAATGCAGGCTGCGCAGCTATCCCAGAAGCCAGAACAGCAAGAGGGATCGCTGCTTTCACTGCATAGCAATCCCTCTTGCTGTTCTGGCCTATTCAGAATATTTTTTTTCTTGCTTTCCTCCTCCAAAAACTAGGTGCGTCTTGTGGTCTGGTGCGTCTTATAGAGCGAAAAATACGGTAAGTTCTGGGGCCCAAAGATCTCAGGATGTCAGGGAGGGGAATTGTCGCTGGTGGGAAACTCTGTATATACTCAGGGGGCTAAATATGCTAAACCCCATATTTAAAATAAAATAATAATAATAATAATAATAATAATAATAATAATAATAATAATAATAATTTATTTATATCCTGCCCTCGCCAGCCGAAACCGGGCTCAGAGCGGCTAACAACAATAAAAGTAACACAGCATTCTAAAATCAATTCATTTTAAAATCAATTCAAAATCAAATTAATGGCAACCATTGGGCTCATGTTGCTTTTTTAACAGCAGGGAGAACTTTGGCAAGAACTTTTGGCAGGAGAGGCGGAGCTGGTGGGGAAGCCTCCGCTGAAACAGCCGCTTGTAAGTCTCTATAGTTCAACACATCGTTGACCTACGGGACTCACCCCCACAGGACGCAGCGATGGCCACCAACATAATAATAATAATAATAATAATAATAACATTTTATTTATATTTCACCCTCCCCAGCTGAAGCCAGGCTCAGAGCGGCTAACAGCAATAAAAGTAACACAGTTCACATAAAATCATAATCATTTCATTGAAATACATTCTAAAATCCATTCATTCTAAAACCAAGAGTCAAATTCATGGCAACCATTGGGCTAGAGTTCTGTGAAGATTGCCAAAGGAGGGGGTCAGACTGTGCCTTGGCCAAAGGCCAGGCGGAACAGCTCTGTCTCGCAGGCCCTGCGGAAAGATGTCAAGTCCCGGGGGGCCCTAGTCTCTTGTGGCAGAGCGTTCCACCAGATCGGGGGCCACAGCCGAAAAAGCCCTGGCTCTGGTTGAGGCCAGCCCAACCTCCCCGTGGTGCTGAGGGTGTTCTCCTCCTTGTAACTGAAAATATGTTCTCATGTTTTCTTTTAAATGCCAGGTTTGGCAAGAGGCTGCGAAATAACAGCAGGAAGAGTGCCCTGAGCACATACAGTGTTTCTCAGCGGTGACAAAACAAAGCTTCCCTGGCGTCCTGAGAGCTTTCACAGCAAACCTGAGCACCTCAACTTGTTTATTTATTGTAAGCAATGACAAACCTAGACGGCATCTTAAAAAGCAGAGACATCACCTTGCCAACAAAGGTCCGTATAGTAAAAGCTATGGCTTTCCCAGTAGTGATGTATGGAAGTGAGAGCTGGACCCTAAAGAAGGCTGATTGACGAAGAATTGATGCTTTTGAATTATGGTGCTGGAGGAGACTCTTGAGAGTCCCATGGACTGCAAGAAGATCCAACCTATCCATTCTGAAGGAAATCATGAGTGCTCATTGGAAGGACAGATCCTGAAGCTAAGGCTCCAATACTTTGGCCACCTCATGAAAAGAGAAGACTCCCTGGAAAAGACCCTGATGTTGGGAAAGATGGAGGGCACAAGGAGAAGGGGACGACAGAGGACGAGATGGTTGGACAGTGTTCTCGAAGCTACCAGCATGAGTTTGACCAATCTGCGGGAGGCAGTGGAAGACAGGAGTGCCTGGCGTGCTCTGGTCCAGGGGGTCACAAAGAGTTGGACACGACTAAACAACAACAATATTTGGTTGGAAGCTGCCCAGAGTGGCTGGGGAAGCCCAGCCAGATGGGCGGGGTATAAATAATAAAGTATTATTATTATTAGGTGAGTGGCGGCACTGGACTTTGATGTCACGGGAATTTGGGACCCCGAGGTCTTCCACTGACTTTGGACGCAGTGGACAGGCAGCTATGTGACCATGCCGCCAGCTCCAATGAAGAGGGGGTTGTCGTACACACACACCCATCCCTGGGTTATTTACTTATTGCATTTAAATCCCAAATTTTACCCAAAGAGCTCCATGGTTCTCCCCCTCCTCGTTTAATCCCCACAGCCGTGTGAGATAGGCTAGGCTGAGAGATGCACTGACTAGCCCAAAGTCTCTCTCAGTGAGCTTCACACCCAAGCAAGGGATTTGAACCCTGGCTAACCAGGCCACAGTCCAACACTCTAACCACTGCACCACACTGTCACTCACAAGTACTACAATACCAGGTCCATGCACGGCGTGGACAGAGCAAGCCCCTATTGCATCTCCCAAAACCGACGCAATAAATACAGTCCTGTTTTGGATACTGGATATTACGCTGAAAAGAACAGTGTCTGCCAGCTTCTTGGAGGAAGAAGGGCACAGGTTTCTAGCTCTCATGCCCATTTGAAAACACACAACCCTCCACAAGGTTAAGGCAACCCTTAAAGAAATATCCCAGTGCCTGAACTTTTTTTGTGTTTTAGCTTTCAAGATTCTAGTGGCTGTATTACGTACGAGATCCAAGGCTTGGTGGCTGTTTTAGATTCAGAAAAACAATACCATGTAGTGTTTCAAATGACAAGCGATTACGACTCCACACAAAAATCTTTTATTTCTGGACACTTCCTTTGGTTCCAGCTGCTGAATTTTTAACAATTCAATGGAACCCCTGCCCTAGGTAATCACCCCAAAAACACAAATCCTTTTTGCGGGGAGGAGTTTTATTTTTCTAATTACATTTCTATTGCTTCTTTTCTCCAAGGACAGAAAAGATGGGATAAGGATTCTCCCCTTATTCCTGTGAATGTAATTTGCTTTAACTGTTTTTAATACTGCATTTCTGGCCCTGGGACTTGCTGGTGAAAGGCAGGTGATAAATTTTGCTATTACTGTTGCTCATATTATTTAACCTCACAACAATCCTGTGAGGTAGGTTAGGCTGAGAGGCAGTGACTGGCCCAAGTCACCCAGTGAACTTTGTGGCTGAATTCTGGTCTCCAAGGTCCTAGTCAGATGATGACTAACCTGTTTGTAGCTGAGATACAAAGCTGACTACAACAGATGCTCTTAAAATGCCCTCAGCTATTTCTTGGTGGGGGGCATTCAGTTCAACAACAACAGTACTGAATTGGGGCCACCTACCTCCCTGAACTGGGATGCAGGTGGTGCTGTGGTCTAAACCACAGAGCCTAGGGCTTGCTGATCAGAAGGTCAGCAGTTCGAATCCCCGCAACAGGGTGAGCTCCCGTTGCTCGGTCCCAGTTCCTGCCAACCTAGCAGTTCAAAAGCACGTCAAAGTGCAAGTAGATAAATAGGTACCACTCTGGCGGGAAGGTAAACGGCGTTTCCGTGTGCTGCTCTGGTTTCACCAGAAGCGGCTTAGTCATGCTGGCCACAAGGTTCAGAAAAACTGTCTGCGAACAAACGTCAGCTCCTTCGGCCAGTAAAGCGAGATGAGCGCCGAAACCCCAGAGTCATTCGCAACTGGACTTAACTGTCAGGGGTCCCTTCACCTTTACCTTCCTGAAAGCTTTGCTACTGCCTCCTATTGAACCCTTCTCATTCTGCTGACTGAAATGTGATTTGGCGCCTCTGCTCCAATTCATAATATGGTTGCCAAAGTATAACATCTCACTAACTTGGTATTTTTCTGTCTACATGAAGATTTTGCAAGAGCTACTTCAATAGGGTTTCCCGATGTGTCTCACCTTTTTAGCCAACATGCTTTCGCCCCCACCAAATCTCTGTGGCAGTGAGTTCCAAAGATCAACGACGTATTGGGAGAGCAATTTGTTGTTGTTGTTCCTTTCTTAGAACTGTGTTAGTTTTAGTTCCTTTCTTAGAACTGTTTCGGTTTCAGTTGGAGAAGGAAACAGGGATGTGGACCCCACAAAAACACTGCCATGCATTTTTCTAACGTGTTGATTGAAAAGATATATATCACTGGAATAATCTTTGGAACAGCCATGTAAGATAGGCTGCTCTTATCACATTATGGCAAAAATAGCAGCCTACCTTGAGGAAGCTTTTGCCAACTTAGTCCGGATGTAGTTCGGATGTTTTGAATTCCAATTCCCATCATCCCCATCTAACAGGGAAAGTTGCTTTAAAATTACCTGGGATATTCATAGCCAAGGTAAAACTGGAGGCATCCCAGTTTACATGCTTACAATTCAGTTTATACATTTCTACCTGGAACGAAGTGAGTATAGGATTGCAACCACAGCTCTCAACAGCAGCAAGGCCATCTGCTGGTCTGCGGCCAACATTTTGCACAACATTTTGCAAAAGGACGGACTGCAGGAGGCTCAGATCCAAGAAAGGCTCGCAGCCTCACAAACGCCAAAGGTTAAGCATTTCCCGTCCGTACGCAAGGCAGTGCTCTGCTTCTGGCTCTTCGCCAAGCGCAACGCTTGAAATTAAATCTAGCTGTCAAGCGCTTCATCCGCAACCATGTAATTAACCTGTGTAGCTCGCCAACGCAGAAACAGAGAGGGAGGGAGCAGGGAAAACTTTAGAGGCTGCAAAACTGCTGCAGTTGCACAAGGGAAGGTGATAACTGCGCGGGCCGCAGAATTGAACGCTCCCGGGCATTGTCAGACAACCTGACTCACGAGTGCGCCTTTTTAAGTATTTTCAAGGCGCTCTGTTCCGAGGTGCCAATCATCTTTCGCAACGAAGCAGCAGAGAGAGTCTGTCAACTCTTTCTGAGCACGCCAGGGTGGTTCAGATCCTCAGATGGCCGTGTGATGCTCACTGGGGGAGACCTTGTCCCTGCATCTCTCTGCCAGTCACTGCCCCCCCCCCCGCCTAAACCTCCCTCACAGGGTTGTTGTTGTGGGGATTTAAACAGGAGGGGTGGAAACCATGCAAGCCATCTTGAATTCCCTGGAAAAGGAAGTGATACAGAAATGCAGCAAATAAATAAAAACAGGGGAGGGAAACAAATAAAGCCCAGCGCTCACAACACATCACAGGCAGAAGTGAAGCCCAAAGGAACTAAAGAAGGTTCAAAAGACAAAATTCCTGATATTGTCCTAAGCTCCGGAAGGGGAGAAGATGGATTAAGTAGAGTGGATGAGGGGCTGGCATTTTGTTTCCATCTTAGGCAAGGGCAGCTAGTTTTTGGCTTAGGGTGGTATTCCACCACCGCCGCCACATATTTCCCTTGTCTCCGTGTGGATTAGCAACCATTTCTTCCATACACCTTTCTTGTTATTGGATTGGCAACATGATGGCTCAGTCACTAGAGCACGCGGGTCTCAACCTCAGGGCTGTGGGTTCAAGCCCCACGTTGGGCAAAAAGATTCCTTGCATCGCAGGGGGTTGGACTAGATGACCCGCAGGGCCCCTCCCAACTCTGCAATTCCATGGTACCTTTTTTTCCAAGTGTGGCAGACTGGACCCGCCACCACCTGCTCACTCCTGGCATATAATCTAGTCGAGATCAGAACTGATCTCCTCCAGAAGCTGGGTTCTGAGACTTCAGTAGCGTCTGTTCCCAACTGGGCCCGGCCGTTTCCTTAGTATCGAAGGGTAAGATTGTACCCAAGAGAAACGATCGTGCCAACACCTGCACAGTGTGCCTTCGTGTTTGATTTACAACCAGTGGAAAAACTGATACGCGGTCCCTCCGTCTCCTTTCTACTTCCTTGTCCAGAGCTCGCAGCTCTCCCCCCCCCCTTTCCCTATTCCTTTCTCCCATCAAAAGTCAACCCCCCACTGCAGAAACCCCACCCTGACCCACACACAGAAAAGCTTAAACAACGACCACAACATTGCAACAGCTTAGGCATGCCCTGCATGAACTGGGGGCTGACTCCCTCTCCTCCCCTCAGGTGGGTTGCCACCTTTCCTCTCCTTTCAGCTCCACCTGCTCCTGTGCCTTTGACACCAGCAACCTGCCCCACACCACGTGGGAGCAGGGCAACATTTCCTCCGTGTCACCCTGCCAGGAAAAGCTGCTCAACTCTGCGCGTCTGGCAGCTTCCTTTAAAAAAATGAAATAAATAAAAAGCAGAGGCGCAGCACTGGTAAGAAAAATGTGGCAACCCTATTTCTACTCCCCACCCCAAATATATTTCCCTTGATAACCTCTTTCCCCACCGCCCCATTCCTGGCCCTCCACGCTTCCTGCCCCTCCCACCCCTTCCCCGCAACACACCTGGCCAGGTAGACAACCTCAGGTGCCTTCCTTACACCAGCAGGTCCTCTGACTTCCGGGTTGGTCGCCGCGCATGCGTCGAGCGCCCAGCCTATCGCTCCGCCCCTCTCCCCGCCCTCTAATCGCTGCCGCAAAGGATCCTGGGAAGTGTAGTCTTCTCTGATTGGCCGCCGCCCTTTCCTCGCAGGGCCTGGCGTTCTGCGGAGAGGGGGTGTCTGGGAGTTGTAGTCCCTGCCCATTATGAAAGGTTTTTCCCCCCCAGGACTTCAGTTCTGAGTTCCTCTGAGCACATGGCGCTCTCTTTCCCTCCCAAAATGGGACAAAATTTGGGTTGGTTATTTGATGGTGATATAAGAATTCTAAAGTCACATAGAATCAATATTCATAAATACAGTGGACGCCCGGGTTGCGAATGTGATCTGTGCGGGAAGCACGTTTGTAACCCGCAACGCTGTGTGTGCGCACACACAGGTTGTGGTTCAGCGCTTCTGCACATGCGCAAAGCGCAATTTAGCGCTTCTGCGCATGCGTGACGGCCAAAACCCGGAAGTAACCCATTCCAGTACTTCCAGGTTTTGGCGCGTCCGTAACCCGAAAAAAAACATCCTGAAGCATCTGTAACCGGAGGTACAGTAGTACCTCGGGTTAAGAACATAATTCGTTCTGGAGGTCTGTTCTTAACCTGAAACTGTTCTTAACCTGAAGCACCACTTTAGCTAATGGGGCAGCCTGCTGCTGCCGCGCCGCCGGAACACGATTTCTGTTCTCATCCTGAAGCAAAGTTCTTAACCCAAGGTAATATTTCTGGGTTAGCGGAGTCTGTAACCTGACGCATATGTAACCTGAAGCGTATGTAACCCAAAGTACCACTGTATAACTGTACACACACATCTAAATATATAAACCGTACGTTTGAAATAGTACAGGAGAGCAATCCTGAAGCCATTTTGACTCTCCCAATGACCTAAAATATTCCTCTGCAGTAAGGGAGGCAAATGGGGAAAGCCTTCCCATTGCCTTTTCGCTTACAATTCCTGTTTTAAGGGCATATTTGTGTAAGAATAGGGTGGGCCTGCGACCTGGATTCAGGAGCTAAAGTGTTAACCAACACAAAAGAATGGCTAGGCTGCCCAGATAATGCAATCAGTGACCATTATCAGGTATCCTGGCAGGCAGGATTTCTGCTGTAGACCGTCTCCTATAATGTATGTATGATGATTTTTGGGGTGGTCTCTGGCTAAGGGGATTGGGCAATGTGAAAAGTCTTTAAAGGTTCCTGCACACTTTTGTTCAGGGTCTCTCCCTCCTTAGGAGGGAACTCTTGTTGCATCAGAAAAATAAATATCTGCCTTGCTTTCCACTGGGTCCTGCCTCCGTCCATTCTTCTCTGACTGATCATGGACTCAAGAGTCCCATGGGGAGTTGGGCAAGCAAAACCCAAACAAAACCAATTCCCCCCCCCCCATCAATGGTTCTTGAACTTAATCTGTTCCTGGAGTCCATTCGACTCCCAAAACCGTTCAAAAACCAAGGTACGGCTTCTGATTGGCTGCAGGTGCTTCCTGCACTCAAGTGGAAGCAGTGTCGGACGTTCAGCTTCCAAAAACGTTCAAAAACCGGAACACTTCCAGGTTTTGGGGGAGACAAAATGTCCAAGTACCAAGAGATTTGAGAACCAAGTTACGACTGGACCTCTTAATATGTTAAATCTATCCCTAAGCGGTGTACGGGAAACTGAAGCGACGAGACGCAACTTAGGACAAAATAATTGCATAAAGACACAGTTGCATATAAAAATGGTTACATGAATACAAAGTTACGAATATATAAAAATCGCTATCAATTCTTTTACTTTCTGACACACTCTTCCTCTCCAGGGTCCAAAACAAACTCTCAGCTCACCCACAAAACTCTCACAACGAGAAGAGGTCCTGGAATTAGTGAAGGTTACCCCAATCTCTCTCTCTAGACTTGCTTTTTATTGGGAGGTTGTAGCTGGGGGGGGGGGTTTAGGAGCCTAAGGACAAAGCATTCCTAAGCATGTACAGAGTGCAGTTTTCCCTTCTGAGAGGAGCAGCTTGGTTTTTTTAAACTCAGCCCAAGGACAGGGTGCCTTTGAACATGTGCAAAGTACCCCTCTGTCAGAAGAGTACACCATTTATAGACAATAAGAAACAGAGAGGAGATAAATAATGTAAACACAGTGAAACTAAATTTTTGCACATTTCTTCAGTGTCTTATGTTTTGGGGTGTGAGGAATTCAAATCTGCTATTATTTTTGTGATTAGACAACATTTAGCTTGACATTTGATGAAGAAGCACATTAACTGCTTTTGAAAAAAACAAATAATTTTAATTCTGACGTTGCCAGGGAATGCTAAATAATAAATAATGATAAAATATAACTGCAAGCACTTGGCAATCATTTTTAATGATCTCTATGCAATTTCCACTCATTTTACTTTCCAAGCAAAACTGAATTATATTTAACCAAATATAAATTTAACCATATTTAGTTACATTTACATTATATTTAACCAAAATATCTTTTGAATTCTCTAGTTACGTTATAACTTTTCAGCACCCCTCTCAACGTGCCCCACCTCCCCATATTGGAAAGGAAAATGGCAGTGGAAAATGAGAGCCAACAATTTCTCTAACTTCATTAAACAGTTGACACTGTCTAAACTCCCTGCGAATGAATCGGGACAAATGCTTAATGGTGCTTGGAATGCCAGGAGGGGAAAAGGAAGAAGGAACTGTGATAGGAATTTTGAGGTCTTAGATATGTGGTAATGTTCATAAGTGTACCAACCAAGAACGTACATAGATCAGCACAGGAAGGCCAACCTGGAACCATTTTGATTCCTAAACTGAGCAAATGTTTTCTCTGCAAGGTCAAAGTGGGAAACCTCCCATTGTCTATTTCCTCACAAATCCTTTCTTAAGGGCACATTCAAGATATGAATAGGGTGTGAGCCTGTGACCTGGTCCAGGAACTAAGTATTTATCACTACAAAAGAATGGCCAAGCTCCCCAGGAAATCCAATCAAGTAACCTGCCAGACCGGAGATAAACAATATTCAAATTTCTGTTTTAGACCGCCTTTTCTGTGATGTAGGTGTGATGTATCTGAGGGGTGGTCTTAGGTTACACCCCTTCTGTGATGTATGTATGATGTTTCTGGGGGTGGTCTTGATCTACAGGGTGGCAATTTCAAAAGTCTTTATAAGGCCTTGCGCGCCATTGTTCTGGGTTCCTCCTCCTTTCCTGCGTGTGAGGGGAGCACCCTGTTGCAACAGATCAATAAAGATCAGGCTTACTAGCTGCTTTGCTTCTCAATATTCTCTGCTTGGCCTCTGTTATTTTCTCCTACCAATAGGGAACCTAGGTAAGGACTCTATATGGGCTCTTGGATACCCCATAAGGGAAAAGGGCAGAACGAAACCCCAATTCTTACCTTTTTCTAGAGAAAAGCAAATGTGGAGTTAATGAGGTTCCAAGGCAGCATGCAACATGGATTCCAGGGAATACTTCCCAAGTAGTTTTCGAAAAAGGCCTCCGAACAGAGCGGCTGGGTTTGTGGCCCGTCTCAGCTAGGTAAGGCTGAAGAGGTCTAGATCCAGCAGGTATCTGTGACAAGTAACCGCTTCGAAGAGAAAAAGCATGGAGCACCCAGCAGACAACTTCTCTCCCGAAGGATTGCACTAACCTACAGGACTGGGAGCTGCCCTTTATAGGGCCAGGACTTCCAGATGGAGGTGGTCTTGGAGACAAAGGATGATGAGATTAAGGACCATGCGGGGCAGAAAAATGATTAAGTAGTGAGGGACATTCCTCAACAGAAGAAGTTGGGCGGGGAATTCCTGGGGCACCCCAGCTGAGTGAATCAAAGACCACACTCCTGATGAAAATGGGATTAGGAAGGGGTTATCTCACTTCAATAAGACTCCTTGTACCTAAACACAAAAGGAGCTGGATATGGGATTAACGCAATCTATGAGTAATGGACCTCCGCCCTACAGAAGGACAACGTGCTAAGAAACAAAGAAAGCTTGATTAATTTAAGGAGGGTGTTGTTTTGCGTCAGCTTCGGTATTGATTTCTGGGATTGATTTGTTGTTGTTTAGTCGTTTAGTCGTGTCCGACTCTTTGTGACCCCCTGGACCAGAGCACGCCAGGCACTCCTGTCTTCCACAGCTTGGTCAAACTCATGCTGGTAGCTTCAAGAACACTGTCCCACCATCTCGTCCTCTGTCATTCCCTTCTCCATCTTTCCCA
This sequence comes from Podarcis siculus, assembly GCA_034642415.1. NCBI lineage: Eukaryota > Metazoa > Chordata > Lepidosauria > Squamata > Lacertidae > Podarcis > Podarcis siculus. The sequence goes on along the minus strand of JAXCMG010000044.1, from coordinate 5,243,421 downwards.
ACATCAGGGTCTTTTCCAGGGAGTCTTCTCTTCTCATGAGGTGGCCAAAGCATTGGAGCCTCAGCTTCAGGATCTGTCCTTCCAGTGAGCACTCGGGGTTGATTTCCTTCAGAATGGATCAGTTTGATCTTCTTGCAGTCCATGGGACTCTCAAGAGTCTCCTCCAGCACCATAATTCAAAAGTATCAATTCTTCGACGATCAGCCTTCTTTATGGTCCAGTTCTCACTTCCATACATCGCTATTGATTAGATCAGGGTTAAATTAGATCCTGCTTCTGGCTCATCTAACCTGATTTGGACCCAAGATCTGTTGCTGTTGCCTCTCATATCTAGCAGTCTGTCCTCTTTGTATATCACATGCCATACGTCACAAAGGTGACAGCCCAGTTTGAACAATGTACATGGAACTGGTTGTTGTGTTCACCGTTTCAAAACACTGTTTTTTCTTGACACCAATCCTCCCTTATAGAGGAGCCCAGAGTGCTGTCACCCCTTAGCTAAAGACCCCCCCAAACACCTGTCGGTCAGCTAAATGTGTACACCTGCCTGTACCTGTATTCAAGAGACTTGCGGTTCACAAAAGTGACCTTTAGGTCAGTGTTTCCCAACCTTGTGCCTCCAGCTGTTTTTGGACTACAATTCCCATCATCCCTTGCCACTGGTGTTGCTAGTCAGGGATGATGGGAATTGTAGTCCAAAAACAGCTGGAGGCACAAGGTTGGGAAACACTGCTTTAGGTCTCTTCCAACTCTTCAATTCTATGATTATATGATCTGCCACTAGCCATCTTGCTCAATGTCCACACACAGTGACAGAAATCATTTGTGGCGCATTGGAAGCTTGACCAGAAGCAAAACACCATCAGCTCTTTTCCAGTTCATATTTCATTTCAGGTCATTTCACTTTTAATTCGTATACTGCCTTTCCATATTGCTACACGCAAGGCGGTTGACAGCAACAAAATATACAACAAAGAACACACGCCTTATAATAATCTGATCCAATACAAAAAGTCGTAATAAAAACATAACTTTAAAATAGAATGGTTGATAACAAATAAAGTAACATTCAATAATCTATTTGAATATAATACAGTGGTACCTCGGGTTAGGAACTTAATTCGTTCTGGAGGTCCGTTCTTAACCTGAAACCGTTCTTAACCTGAAGCACCACTTTAGCTAATGGGGCCTCCTGCTGCCACCGCGCTGCCAGAGCACGATTTCTGTTCTCATCCTGAAGCAAAGTTCTTAACCCGAGGTACTATTTCTGGGTTAGCGGAGTCTGTAAACTGAAGCGTCTGTAACCTGAAGCGTCTGTACCCCGAGGTACCACTGTAGTACCAAAAAAATTTAACTATCAAAAAATATGGTTCTTATACTGGGTCGCCTTGAGGCGATTCTTACACACACTACAGGTGAGTAGGTGAGTGGCGTTGGACATGCCCGCAGGGGCACAAACAATTTTGGAAGCCTCTCCAAAGATGGGCTGCTAACCTTTTTCACCAGCTGGTCCTTCCAGACAGTCAATAAAAACAGCCGCACGCAATGTGCCATTCACATATCTTGTTATACGAGAGTTTTTGCATCTTCCAGGAATCCACAGCTGCAGTGGGAAGTCTTTTCTTACCACCGGCCTGGGCAGCCCCGTATCATGTTTCGGAAAAGCTGACAATCTTCTTCCATATCCTCTGGGATGTCAGAAGACACTGGCGGGGGGGAGGGGGTGCTCAGCAGCTGACTGGGGGGCAACCAGGGCTCGGAAAAGTCTGCCCGGCGACAGCGGACCCAGCAACCTTGTCTTGGGACTTCATCCCGACGGGGACGTACTGAAAAGATTTGGTGCTGATGTGTGCCTGTGGAGCACCTGCCATGTTGCCAAGGCCGCTGGGGAGGCCCTTTGATCCCGGGTGTCTGTGGGGCGCAGGATAAGTGAGCTTTTTGCGGCGGCTGCTTCGGCTGTGCCAGGAAGCCCAGTGGCTGAGGCTCTGGCCCTGCTTCTCCAGTAGGCTGCTGCCCAGCTTCCATCTCTGCCATGTCCTTTGGATCTGGGTTTGGACCTGGAGGAAGAAGAAAGAAAATTGGGGGTGATTGGTGGTGCCATGGCAGCCTGCCTAGGACCATCAGAAGCCAATACAGTGGGACCTCAGGTTACATACGCTTCAGGTTACATACGCTTCAGGTTACAGACTCCACTGACCCAGAAATAATACCTCGGGTTAAGAACTTTGCTTCAGGATGAGAACAGAAATTGTGCAGCGGCAGCAGGAGGCCCCATTAGCTAAAGTGGTGCTTCAGGTTAAGAACAGTTTCAGGTTAAGAATGGACCTCCGGAACGAATTAAGTTCTTAACCAGAGGTACCACTGTAGAAAAAAGACAGTCACAGAACCGAGAAATTGCACAAAAGAAATGAAATACCGTGAATATCCCAGAAACGAGAAGTAATTGACTAGAAATATTATCTTATAGGGGACGCGGGTGGCGCTGTAGGTTAAACCACAGAGCTGAGGATGTGCCGGGTCATGTGGCCAGCATGACTAAGCCGCTTCTGGTGAACCAGAGCAGTGTATGGAAACGCCGTTTACCTTCCCACCAGAGTGGTACCTATTTATCTACTTGCACTTTGACGTGCTTTCGAACTGCTAGGTTGGCAGGAGCAGGGACCGAGCAACGGGAGCTCACCCCGTCGTGGGGGTTCGAACCGCCGACCTTCTGATCGGCAAGTCCTAGGCTCTGTGGTTTAACCCACAGCGCCACCCACGTCCCACCCCGGGATAAATATTGATTGTATTTAAAAGAACACTATAAACACCTGAACTCTTTGGCAGGCTTTAAATAACTCTTGAAATGTTACAAAGACTTTGGAAACAACGGAGGACTGTAATTTGGATGAACTATAATATGCAGTTGACATACGTATTTAAAGAAGCCACGGAGGGAAGAAAGGAAGTCCCAAGATTCTAAAGAATCTTGTTTTATTTTCAATGGCTTCAAGAATGTTAATTGTGTGATTGATTCTGTAAAACCAAATACAAATTATTTCGAAAGAAAAGGATAAAGTCCTGAACAGAGAAGAATGGCAGATTCCGAAATGGCAGAAATGATTGGAAGAATTAGAAACGAGAAAGACCAAAACTTTAATAAGGAACGGGGAAAATTTTACAACTTCTCTTAAAAACCATGGTAAACAGTTAAAACCGTTAGTAGGATTGGAATAGCACTTGTAGTTTAATGTTGAATTTTACAACGGAGAGGTAAAAGGTTTGGATTATTATAAAAGATGCAGGAGGAAATGACTAACAATAGGACCCACGAAGGAGATTTTTTGGAATCTTGTTTCTATGTTGTATGTTGCATATGTGATTGTAAAAATTAAATTTGCAAAACCAAATTAATAAATTAAATTTTTTTAAAAAAATTAAAGCCATCCAAATTGGTGGACATTGCTCTAACCACAACACGACGCTGCCTTAGAATTCAGGGGAGAGGGTGCCTCTGAGCACATACTCAGCCCAGGAGTTTGTGACAAGTACCAGGAACAAGCTTAGCAGTCCAAGTTTGCACTTGCGCAAGGAGGGCCAGAATGCCTTTGCGATGACCTACCTCTTTATTGACAAAGCAGTAGAGGACGCTCACCAGCAGGCCCTGAAAGATTAATAATAATTTTTTTATTTAAAAAAATGTAACAGGACAGATGTTATGTACTGAAGTTCTCACCCTGGGCCAGCAGGGGGATACTGTAGATAGTTATGCAAATGAAGGATCGAAAGTGTCATTCAGTGATTGGATAGTTTTAGAAAGTTGTTACAGTAACGTTGTACTGGAGCTCTATATAAGCAGGCTGGCTGAACCCTTCAGTTCTGTTCTGTTCTGGCCTCTGAATAAACAAGAGCTGTTTGAAGAATCACTGTGTCGTCTGACATGTTCATCCACAACTTAACAACAGAGGACTGATAACACGCTGCAAACTTATAATTGCAGCAGGCTGAAAAGTTGGGTACACGTGCTCTAAATGATAAGAACAAGGATATCAAAGATCTACCCAGTACCTGTAAGGAGTTGAGCAACAACTCAAAGAAGAATTTGACGTAGCGCAAGGTGCCCTGAGCGTGTTCCTCAGTGACCAGCACAAATACCACCTCATGAATCCCCAGCAGAGGGATGAGGGTCAGCGTTGACTTGGCCAACCTAAAAAGAAGCGAAGAAATGGAGTGAGTTTCTGGGCATGTGCAAAGTGGAGAACTAAGAGGCTTTGCCACATTGGTCACGCACGCTGTAAATATCCCCTCAAAAATCCACAGTGGATTGTGTTGCGCCGCACACACCTGTGGACGCCATTTTGTGACATGCCACACCCTCGCGGCAGCCATTTTGTGGCTGGCGCCATGACACTTTCTCATATCCTTAATGTGTGCTCACTAGCCAAAGCAAGGGTTGGGGAAAGAGGCAGGGAAGCTTGGCTTCAGAGATTGCAAAGTACCGTATTTTTTGCTCTATAACACGCACCTGACCATAACACGCACGTAATTTTTAGAGGAGGAAAACAAGGAAAAAAAATATTCTAAATGAAACAGTGGATGTATGATTTTTGTGGTTCATGCTGTGGCCACAGACATGTGATCTGACGGTGAGTTTGGGGTAGCCAAATGCAAAAATCCTGAGGATCCATGTGGATCCATGCTTTGTAACCACGTTTTAAGTGGGGGGGGGGGAGAAGGGAAAGCACTCAAGGGACAAGGAGCACGAGAGGGGTGGGTGGAGAAGGATGCTGCTAATAATGCAGGAGAGGGGTATAAGGGGAGAAGGCTCCTCTCCTCTCCCGCTTTGCTCCTTTAAAGTAAGCAGGCTCTGCTTTTCTCCCTCCTCCCCGGCTTAGAGAGCTGAAAAGCTTTGCTGCTATTTAGCGAGCTGAGTGGGGAGGAGAGAGGGACACAGAGCACGGTTGCTTTAAAGCAGCCAACCAGACAGGAGGGAGCCGCTTACACCTGTGTAAGCGGCTCCTCTCCCGCTTTGCTGTTTCAAAGCGAGCCACAGAGGAGGGAAGGAAGGGGAACCATGGATCCTCTGCTCATGACTGCAGCAGATCCGCCCCGCCACCCGTAGGCATTCGCTCCATAACACGCACAGACATTTCCCCTTACTTTCTAGGAGGAAAAAAGTGAGTGTTATGGTGCAAAAAATACGGTATTTATTTCGATGTATCTCTATTGCTTTGTTCTCTTTTGAAGGAAGTTCTACAAGTAAAGCTTGAATTCAACTTATGGGCCTGGGCAATATTTTATTCCAAAAGGAGTCTTTTTTATGCATCCAGTTGCTTCCTGCTGTGCATTGTTAATATCTGCAATAAGCCATGGGTGGAATGGGTGCATGCTCTGGTTATCTCTTACCTGGACTACTGCAATGTGCTCTATGTGGGGCTACCTTTGAAGGTGACCTGGAAACTACAACTAATCCAGAATGCGGCAGCTAGACTGGTGACTGGGAGCGGCCGCCGAGACCACATAACTCCAGTCCTGAAAGACCTACATTGGCTCCCAGGACATTTCCGAGCACAATTCAAAGTGTTGGTGCTGACCTTTAAAGCCCTAAACGGCCTCGGTCCAGTATATCTGAAGGAGCGTCTCCACCCCCATCATTCTGCCTGCTGAGGTCCAGCTCCAAGGGCCTTCTGGCGGTTCCCTCGCTGCGAGAAGCCAAGTTACAGGGAACCAGGCAGAGGGCCTTCTCGGTGGTGGCACCCGCCCTGTGGAATGCCCTCCCACCAGATGTCAAAAAGAGAACAACAACTACCTGACTTTTAGAAGACATCTGAAGGCGGCCCTGTTTAGGGAAGCTTTTAATGTTTAATACACTATTGTATTTTAGTGTTCTGTTGGAAGCCGCCCAGAGTGGCTGGGGAAACCCAGCCAGATGGGCGGGGTATAAATAAATAATAATAATAATTATTATTATTATTAACAGTTGCTGTTTTTCAAGAACTCTTCCTACAAAATGCCTGATTGGGTGACGGGCAATCTCTTGCCTTTCGACTGCCCCGGCGATTTCTCACCTACCTGAATTTGTAATCTGTGTAATGCATCTGTTGCGCCCGGAGTTTGGAGACCAGGATCTTGATGATGCGTATGAAGATCACAAAGTTGACCTGGAAAATGGGAAAGAAGGAAAGGGGCCCAATTGGCAGCAACCTCTTCAATCCAGCCGCGTCACCCCTCTGATGTCTGCCACCGATATCAGCAATGCCACAGGCATATCGACATTAGACAATGGGCACGTCCTCAAAAATTGTTTTTTAGCCTGCGTGTTCCTTCATTGGGGCTGGGGGTTTAAGAACCACATGACATTCCCTCTGTTCTGTTCACATGCCTGATGTCCCAGGGCAAAAAACCCCCAACGTTTCTCCTATACTAGTACAGTGGTACCTCAAGTTAAGAACTTAATTCATTCTGGAGGTCCATTCTTAACCTGAAACTGTTCTTAACCTGAAGCACCACTTTAGCTAATGGGGCCCCTTGCTGCCACAAAGCGATTTCTGTTCTCATCCTGAAGCAAAGTTCTCAACCCGAGGTACTATTTCTTGGTTAGTGGAGTCTGTAATCTGAAGCATCTGTAACCCGAGGTACCACTGTAGTGCAAAAAGGATATTTGATACACTCACATGACACTTTCTCCTTAATACAGTGGTACCTCGGGTTAAGTACTTAATTCGTTCTGGAGGTCCGTTCTTAACCTGAAACTGTTCTTAACCTGAAGCACCACTTTAGTTAATGGGGCCTCCAGCTGCCACCGCGCGATTTCTGTTCTCATCCTGAAGCAAAGTTCTTAACCTGAGGTACTATTTCTGGGTTAGCGGAGTCTGTAACCTGAAGTGTCTGTAACCTGAAGCATATGTAACCCGAGGTACCACTGTAAATCTTTCTAACCTACTGAGAGGCACCAATGCCCTGAAAGTGTATAAGGCGGTTTCTCTGTTCCTTGGCAACTTACAAAGATTGCTAGCAGTATCGGGCAACGGATGATCCACCAAAAGCCCATGTTGTCATTTCTCTCCCAACATCTGTGGAAGGAGGTGAGGAGCAATTAAAAAGGTGTCAGTGGGTCGAAGGAGGGATGGCAACCCCTGTCTACCGATCGGCAATTGCGCCTCAGTTGTCAAACGTTTCGGAAGTCGAACAGGCTTCCGGAACAGATTACATTCAACAACCGAGGTTCCATTCACACACACATGAAGTTTACAAGAATTATACGTAAAAGGCAGTAAAAATATATATAAGATGTTAGAATCAGAAATCAGCCAGCTATTATGGAAAGATGCATTCTGACAGAATATAAAAGTTATCAGGAGGCGTTGAAATGGGAGGGCACAGTCCATGTTTACTCAAAGATAAACCCCACTGTGTTCAACAGGATTTGCTGCCATGTAAGTCGTTGACACAGGTGGCGCTGTGGGTTAAACCACAGAGCCTAGGACTTGCCCATCAGAAGGTCGGCGGTTCGAATCCCCGCAACGGGGTGATCTTCCATTGTTCGGTCCCAGCTCCTGCCCACCTAGCAGTTCGAAAGCACGTCAAAGTGCAAGTAGATAAATAGGTACTAATCTGGCGGGAAGGTAAACGGCGTTTCCGTGCGCTGCTCTGGTTTGCCAGAAGCAGCTTAGTCATGCTGGCCACATGACCCGGAAGCTGTACGCCGGCTCCCTCGGCCAATAAAGCAAGATGTGCGCCGCAACCCCAGAGTCGGTCACGACTGGACCCTAATGGTCAGGGGTCCCTTTACCTTTAAGTCGTTGAGAGCAATTTTATACCACCCTTTTTCCAAGGAGTTTACGGAACAAGCACAGCTTTCCCTCCCTGCCCCTGTTTTATCTGATGACAACCCTGTAAACTGGTTTCGACCGTTGAGTTTCCCTGGTCCTAGTCTGGCATGATAAATAGCCACTACTCTAGAAGTGCAACCTAAGTTCTTTTAAAACCCTAAGAAAAACATACATCAAATATGAAGTAGAAGATTTTTTTGGCCCAGGTACTTACTCATTGTTTTCATAGAGGTATCTCACAATCACCCAAGGGATGACAAAAAGGATTGGTGCCCCTGCAAGAGACATAATTAAGAGGACTCAACTTATGTATCTGGATAATGGGTACAATGGCCTTCTACCTCTCATGCTTCCCTTTCGTTTTACAGGTAGCTTTGAGCACTGTTGCCTACATTACTGAGCTTCCCAGCCCCTGAATTAAGCTCTCCCGCAATGTTTGCAAACACCACTGTTCTCCCGTTGTCTCTTTTCTCATCAGGACTTGGCGCTGGCCAGCTAACTCACCCCATCCGATGAGAAGGTAGCCTGAGAAATAGCTTTCTTCCGAAAAGGCCATTGGTCCTAGCAGGTTGTGTAGATAGAGGCCTTCCACCAGGAGCCAGTAGTAGTTTGCACAGACGCAGTACTGGGTTAAGATCTGTGCCAGCCGGCAGCCGGCCACAGCCTGAAAAGGAAGAGGAGGAGAATCTGAATGCTCGTTTTTTTGTTCCCGAGCTCTCGTGGGAGCCGGCTAATTTGCGCCAGAGCGCCAGTCCCCAAAGCGGGACATTTTGGGATGCAATCAGAAGCCCGGAATAGCTTCTGTAATTATCAGGGACTGAGCAGAGGAGGAGAAAAGCAATGACAAACCTAGACAGCATGTTAAAAAGCAGAGACATCACCTTGCCAACCAAGGTCCGTATAGTTAAAGCTCTGGTTTTCCCAGTAGTGATGTATGGAAGTGAGAGCTGGACCATAAAGAAGGCTGATCGCCAAAGAATTGATGCTTTTGAATTCTGGTGCTGGAGGAGACTCTTGAGAGTCCCATGGACTGCAAGAAGATCAAACCTCTCCATTCTGAAGGAAATCAGCCCTGAGTGCTCACTGGAAGGACAGATCCTGAAGCTGAGGCTCCAATACTTTGGCCGCCTCATGAGAAGAGAAGACTCCCTGGAAAAGACCCTGATGTTGGGAAAGATGGAGGGTACAAGGAGAAGGGGACAACAGAGGACCAGATGGTTGGACAGTGTTCTTGAAGATACCAGCATGAGTTTGACCAAACTGCGGGAGGCAGTGGAAGACAGGAGTGCCTGGCATGCTCTGGTCCAGGGGGTCACGAAGAGTCGGACACGACTAAACGACTAAACAATAACAAGAGCAGAGGAGGAATGGTGGAGACCCCATCCTGACCCTTCCAGGGAAGAGGAAGACAGTTTAGATTTACAATAGGGGTTTGAGGGAGATCACAGCTCAGAGGCAGATGAAGTGGAAAGTTGGGAGATAATGAGAGAGGAGGAAGAGGAAGTGTCTTTAGAAAGCATTCCAGACCTTCCTCCCTCTCCCAGAACCCAGCGAGCCTTGAAAGTAGGAGAGCAAAGAGCTCAAAGGCAGAGGGGCACTTATCAGCACCCATAGGAGAGACGATGAGACTGATGAATGAGGAAGTGGGAAAGATGGGGGGTGGAGATTCACCCGGGACAACGCCATTGTCCAAGGGGCTGGGTTCTATAGCCTCTCTGTAAATACTGAATAAAAAGCGGACGGTAAGGAACATGAGACTAGGGCCCTTCAGGATTTGACCTCCTTCCGTCAGGCCTGTAAGACAGAGCTATTCCACCTGGCCCTTAATTTGAATTAAGCCTGATCTTTTATTTCCCTTCTCTTCTCTTCCCTTCCCCTTTTATGAAGATCACCCGCTCTGAGACCCCACAGCTAATTCTCCCCTGGCCTCCTCGCTGGCCCAAGTAGGACCAATTCAGCCAGCTAGCCCTGGTGACTATCTAATGCTTATTTCCCCTAAATTGATTTTTGAGTTTTATTGTTATTCATCTTTTTGTACAGTGGTAACTCTAGATGCGAACGGGATCCGTTCCGGAGCCCCATTCGCATCTAGAAGCAAACGTAACCTGTGTCCGCACTGGTCACGTTTTGGCGTGTCTGTGCATGCGCAAGCGGCGAAACCCGGAAGTAACGCGCTCCATTACTTCAGGGTTGCTGCGGAGCACAACTTGAACGCGCTCATATTATTATTATTATTATTTCCTTGTCTTTCTCCGTTCCTGGGCAACTGGCCATGGGAGTCGCTGGCAGCGGCCTGACAGTAATTCTGGGATGTCCCACTTAAATTGGGACAGTTGAGCAGCATGCAATGGCCTATTCAGTCCAGCATCCAATTCTCACAAACAGATACCCAGGAGAAAACTATCAGCAGGATCCGAGCACAAGAGCCCTCTTCCCTCCCTCGATTTCCAGCAACCGCCTTCTGCAGGAGTGAGTTCCATAGTTTATGGAGCATCTCCACCTCCATCATTCTGCCCGGACACTGAGGTCCAGCTCTGAGCACCTTCTGGCGGTTCCCTCGCTGCAAGAAGCCAAGTTACAGAGAACCAGGCAGAGGGCCTTCTTGGTAGTGGCACCCGCCCTGTGGAACGCCCTCCCACCAGATGTCAAAAAAAACAACAACTACCAGACTGTTAGAAGACATCTGAAGGCAGCCCTGTTTAATGAAGCTTTTAATGTTTAATAGGTTATTGTATTTTAATATTCTGTTGGGAGCCGCCCAGAGTAGCTGGGGAAACCCAGCCAGATGGGCAGGGTATAAATATCAAATTATTATTATTATTATTATTATTATTATTATTATTATTATTATTAT
>JAXCMG010000044.1:5218085-5232746 GCA_034642415.1 Podarcis siculus | reverse complement strand
TTATTATTATTATTATTATTATTATTATTATTATTATTATTATTATTTATTATTATGCCTTGCTTGTAGAATTAATTTCTTTTGTCTGTCCAGGATCTCCCAACACTACGCCCACGCTGCCCCTCTGGTCCCGGCTGTTATTTAGTCGTTTAGTCGTGTCCGACTCTTCATGACCCCCTGGACCAGAGCATGCCAGGCACTCCTGTCTTCCACTGCCTCCCGCAGTTTGGTCAAACTCATGCTGGTCGCTTCGAGAACACTGTCCCACCATCACATCGTCTGTCGTCCCCTTCTCCTTGTGCCCTCCACCTTTCCAACATCAGGGTCTTTTCCAGGGAGTCTTCTCTTCTCATGAGGTGGCCAAAGTCTTGGAGACTCAGCTTCAGGATCTGTCCTTCCAGTGAGCACTGAGGGCTGATTTCCTTCAGAATGGAGAGGTCTGGGACTTCCAGGTTGGCGCCATCGCCGAATGGCGGACTCCCTCCGAGCTCCGGAGGGAGTCTGCTCGGCAGGGGCTGGGTCCTACCGCGCCAGCGACGCGGGGACCGGTAAAAACCACGGGCACGGAGCCCGTGCACATGGGTGACTCGGCTGGCACCGTTAGCGCCCTCCCGACTCGTGAAGAAGCCTTTTTAAAGGCTTCGGATCGGGTGCCGGGGAGTGACGTGGTGCTTTGAGTCCTCTGCTATCCCTGCCGAGCGAAGCTGCATGCCATCCGGCGGAGAGCGCTGACTTCTTCCATTGAAAATTCGGACTTTTAACAACAACCCGTGAGTAATTTGGAAACCGAGTTTAAAAGGGGGAAAAAAAGGAATTTTTTTTCGGATTTGGCACGAGCGGGGGGGATCCAAAAAGGAAGTCAGTCCCCCTCCCTACTGTAAGCATTTTAAAACAAGGACTGGGTAATCAAGGTCTAGAGAGAAGCGTATTTCTGACAAAAATTAAGAATTTCACGATGGGAAATTACAAGAACTGTGCTGGAGGAGAAGAGTGGAGTGAGAAGGGAAACGTAACCCCCCCCCCCCCGGGAACCGGGGCAATTTGTGAGAGAGCCTGGTGAAAAGAGACGGAGACTTTGACAGCTGTCAAAGTAGCTGTCAAAGTCGGAAAATTTAAAGAGGACTCTGCTATGAGGACTTTGCTAGTTAATTTCGTTACAATTTGTTATGATTTGGATACAAAATGTTGAAAATATGGAACAACAATCGGACTTTTGGATCAGAGGAAACAAAGTTACTACAATCCCCCTAGAGGGGTTTCGGGACATTACAAGAACGGTCGTAAGTGGAAAAATACTCTTGGAACTGTACAGGACTTGTTATCTCCTGGCAAAGCTGTAAAACTGAAACAGTATTTTGTCTACAGGGGTGTTTACATTAAAGGAGTCAATAGAATTTTCTATTGAAGAAAGGAAGGGACTGGACGTAAGTTTTTGTTCCTGAATAACAATAACCCCTGCAGAGGTACCAAATTTCTGAATTAGAACGTTTTAGCAGCGGAACAGGACAAGAAACTTGACAACAACATGGAAAGAACAATGGGGGGAGCCTTAAAGACCAAGGAAGCTAAAGGCCCTTTGGGGCCGTTTTTGGATTGGATGTTTGAAGTTAAACACTATAAAAATAACATTAAAAAAAAACCTGGCAAGGTGGAACTGGGGAAAAACCTGAGTATGGATCTAAGATTTCCAGGCAGACAACAGACAGATTGATGGACATGGGGAATTCAAACCGGGGAAGGGGAGGGGGAGATTTAGAATCCAAAGGCTGTGTAACTATTTTTTTGAATTTTTTTTATACTTTGTTGGGGCGTTTTTATTAAAAGGAAAAAGGGAATTCGTGGAAGGAAACTGGGGTGGACCTGGGGGAGAGAATCTTTGATTTTTATTTTTACTTTTTTAAGGCAATGATGATGATTGTATAATTTTAATTTGAATATTGGGTTAAATAAATTAAGTTTTAATTGGGAGTGGGAGCTTGTAGAACCAACGTTATGAAAGGGGAATACAGTAGGGATGGGGATGGGGGAGTCCCAGAAAGTGGGTAATGAAAGTAAGGTTTCAAATGTATTTTATTTTTGTTTTATTTTTACTTTTTGTATTTTTGAAATTTCAATAAATATGATTAAAAAAAAAAAACAGAATGGAGAGGTCTGATCTTCTTGCAGTCCATGGGACTCTCAAGAGTCTCCTCCAGCACCAGAATTCAAAAGCATCCATTCTTTGGCGATCAGCCTTCTTTATGGTCCAGCTCTCACTTCCATACATCACTACTGGGAAAACCATAGCTTGAACTATACGGACCTTTGTTGGCAAGGTGATGTCTCTGCTTTTTAAGATGCTGTCTAGGTTTCTCATTGCAAACCTTCCCACCTACCCTCCCTCAAATTGCAGTTGCAACGCTACCTGTCCCAAAGGAAGGTGGGAGAGGTCCCCTTCATCCTGGAAGTCCTTGGGGAAATGTAGCCGCAGGAAGGTGTCCCGGGTGAGGATGGAGGCAGCCCGCAGCATGAAGGACGCGAAGAGATTCATGTGGATGTAATTGCGGATGCAACGGAGTTTCCTGGAAGTGGGCAGAGAACAATGGGCAGGGAGAAGTCAGTTGTGCCCCATATCTGCACCTCGAGCCAGGATCCAAGGCTGCTAGACAGGGTTTTAAGGGAAACCAAAGCTCATTCTTGCACTTGCGGCAGCTAGACTGGTGACTGGGAGCGGCCACCGAGACCATATAACACTGGTCTTGAAAGACCTACACTGGCTCCCAGTACGTTTCCGAGCCCAGTTCAAAGTGTTGGTGCTGACCTTAAAAGCCCTAAACAGCTTCAGCCCAGTTTACCTGAAGGAGCGTCTCCACCCCCATCGTTCTACCCGGACCCTGAGGTCCAGCACCGAGGGCCTTCTGGTGGTTCCCTCCCTGCGAGAAGCCAAGTTACAGGGAACCAGGCAGAGGGCCTTCTCGGTGGTGGCGCCCACCCTGTGGAACACCCTCCCATCAGATGTCAAAGGGAAAAATAACTACCAAACTTTTAGAAGACATCTGAAAGCAGCCCTGTTTAGGGAAGCTTTTAATGTTTAATAGGTTATTGTATTTTAGTGTTCTGTTGGAAGCCGCCCAGAGTGGCTGGGGAAACCCAGCCAGATGGGCGGGGTATACATAATAAATTATTATTATTAGTAGTAGTAGTAGTATTACTTATTTTTGTTTTATTATTTATTCATCGAGAGAGCTCAGGGTGGTTCACAGGGTAAAAATACAGGATAAAAGCATTGTTGTTGTTCCTGGCACCCGTTTTTCAAGAGACAATGGAGTATGCCTCCGGGGGTGAAGTCAAAATACTGCACTAGCAGCATCTGCGCTGCTCTGGGTCGCCAGAAGCGGCTTAGTCCTGCTGGCCACATGACCCGGAAGCTGGACGCCAGCTCCCTCGGCCAGTAAAGCGAGATGAGTGCCGCAACCCCAGCCCCGACTGCACCTAATGGTCAGGGGTCCCTTTACCTTTACCTTTTTACCTGGTGTTTTTACGTGAGTAGAATGTGTCCTTTTATTTAAAATGCATCTGGGCATAGGAATTCATTCATTTTTTTCCCTCTTCGAAATATAGTCCGGCCCCCCACAAGGTCTGAGGGACAGTGGACTGGCCCCCTGCTGAAAAAGTTTGCTGACCCCTGCCTTTAGTGGAAGCCTCTCTTGGCAGGTGTGATTAATCTAACCGCACACCCACATCTTTCAATACCTCTCGTTTTTCCTGCGTGGTACCCGGGGGAGGGCAGTGCCCCTTGTCGTCTTTCTCAATACCTGAAAGCTGCCAACAGGACGAAGGCCGCAAGCAGAGCCACCAACGAAAGGGAGTAGCCCACTGTGTACATCAGTCGGAACTGCTCCAGAATCCACAAATGTTTCTGGGGAGAAACAGAAACATAGCTGGAATACACCTCACCAGAAAAGGGCAACTCCACCACAGGTTGCAAGTGACGCAGGAAAAACATCACTATTAATAGGCTTATCAGCAAAAGGTCTGGAAGGAAAGAGTGTTTAAAGTGTTGGTGCTGACCTTGAAAGCCCCAAACGGCCTCAAAGGCCCAGTATACCTGAAGGAGCATCTTCACCCCCATCGTCCAGCCCAGACACTGAGGTCCAGCTCCGAGGGCCTTCTGGCGGTTCCCTCCCTGCGAGAAGCGAGGTTACAGGGAACTAGGCAGAGGGCCTTCTCGGTAGTGGCACCCGCCCTGTGGAACGCCCTCCCATCAGATTTCCAGGAAATAAACAACTACAGTCATACCTCGGGATACAGACACTTCAGGTTGCGTTTTTTTGGGTTACGGACCGCCGAAACCCGGAAGTACTGGAATGAGTTACTTCCAGGTTTCGGCGGTCACGCATGCGCAGAGGCGGCGCATCACAACCCACGCGTGCGCAGATGCACCACTGTGGGTTGCGGACGTGCATCCCACATGGATCACGTTCGCAACCCGAGCGTCTACTGTATCAGGCTTTTAGAAGACATCTGAAGGCAGCCCTGTTTAGGGAAGTTTCCATGTTTGATGTTTTATTGTGTTTTTAATATCCTGTTGGAAGCCGCCCAGAGTGGCTGGGGAAACCCAGCCAGATGGCCGGGGTATAAACAAACAAACAAACAAACTATTATTATTATTATTATTATTATTATTATTATTATTATTATTGCAGACAAGGTTTCATCCACTGAGACTGCAGCACTTGTAGAGCCTCCCAGGGTCCCAATTTTCCAGGGACAGTCCTAGATTTTCAGAAGCAGTCCCAGTTTCTGATTTGATCCCGGAATGCCCTGCTTTCCCTTAAAGGTAAAGGTAAAGGGACCCCTGACCATTAGGTCCAGTCGTGACCGACTCTGGGGTTGCGGCGCTCATCTCGCTTTATTGGCCGGCGGAGCCGGCGTACAGCTTCCGGGTCATGTGGCCAGCATGACTAAGCCGCATCTGGCGAACCAGAGCAGCGCACGGAAACACCGTTTACCTTCCCGCTGGAGCAGTACCTATTTACCTACTTGCACTTTGACGTGCTTTCGAACTGCTAGGTTGGCAGGAGCAGGGACCGAGGCGACGGGAGCTCACCCCGTCACGGGGATTCGAACCGCCGACCTTCTGATCGGCAAGTCCTAGGCTCTGTGGTTTAACCCACAGCGCCACCCGCGTCCCTTTTCTGCTTTCCCTTAGGACATCCCTATTTTCATCAGAGGAATGTTGGGAGGGTATGGAGTTATGCAACCTTCAAGCCAAGGAGATAAGTAACTATACAATCTTTAGAAGACATCTGAAGGCAGCCCTGTATGGGGAAGGTTTTAATGTTTTATTATGACGGAAGCCACCCAGAGTGGCTGGGGCAACCCAGTCAAATGGGCAGGCTATTATTATTATTGACATCCCTATTTTCATCGGAGAAATATCAGAGGGTATGCTCCTGCATCCAAAAGGCCTCCTTAGTCTTCTTTGCCCAGAGTTACTTTCAATTTTGCTGGCGAAATGTTTGGTTCTCAAAATCCTGATATGTGCCATTATTCATTTGCAAAAGGGGAAAAGATCCGTCCAGCGATTCAAGGCTTTTTAGCTAATTGAATATCTGCCTTTCCTCAGTACAGCAGGTACAGGAAAATACGTTATCGTGTAAATCAAAACCTCAGTGCAGCTGCCTTTTTTTTTTATGTGGGGATGAAAGTGGAAGATCACTGAGAGTTTAATGGATGAAAACTGATGCCGTTTGTTAGAAGGAAAGGCACATTTAATTCCTTCTTTCCCCTTCTCCCAATTTTCTACTATGGTCAAACACCAGACCCCCAATAGAATTACATTTTATACTGCAATCTGGAAAAAAACACCAGTGGATTAAATCTTGCCCGCATGATGCATAATTTGATAACTTTAGCCGATTAATCTTTTTAAAGAAAGGATTTTTAAAAATTAACACAGTTTTAAGGGTATAAAACAATCCCTTCCTCATCTCGTACAGGAGACAAGAGAACTCTCAAGTAATGTATTATTATATTAATAATAATAATTTATTATTTACACCCCGCCCATCTGGTTGGGTCTCCCTAGCCACCCTGGGCGGCTTCCAACAAAGTATTAAAATACAGTGGTCTGTTAAACATTAAAAGCTTCCCTAAACATTTATATTATATTATATTATATTATATTATATTATATTATATTATATTATATTATATTATATTATATTATATTATTATAATTATATTATATTAATTATATTACACACACACCAAAAGCATTACTCTATCCATATAACTCATCATCATCAAAATTCAAATCCACAATATTCACAGCATCCAGAAAGTTTTCTACACTGGTAGGAGATGTCTTTAGTTGAGTTTCTGTTGATTAATCTACTCGTGAGATGGATTACGGCTTACAGCAGCCCTCAGTAGCAATGCTTTCCAAAGACTGAACATTTTTGGACCTGTCCCAAGGTGAAAGACTTCTGGGAAAAGATTTATAATGAATTGAAAAAAATGTTGAACTATACATTTATAAAGAAACCAGAGGCCTTTCTTCTTGGAAGAACAGGTTTGGAATTGCCCAAGAAAGATGTTAAATTATTTTTGTATGCCACAACTGCTGCCCCTATTTTGTTAGCTAAAAAGTGGAAAACCCAGGAATTACCAACAATAGAAGAATGGCAGATGAAGATGACGGAATTTTCGGAGCTAGCCGACCTAACCGGAAGAGTCCGCGACCAGAAGGAGGAGGAGTATCAGGAAGAGTGGAATAAATTTAATGATTATTTAGTTAAATTTGTTAAGTTAAACTAACTGAAAACAGCTTGCGGATACTTAATGGGCTTCGGATTTTATTTATGTTAAGTGATGAATTAATATGTTTAATTCCATAAGGTGAAGATCTAAGGATGTTTAAGTTAAATTTCATAAAAATTGGGATTTGGAAAACCGTTAAAAGGACATGCAATGAAATTCAGCCGAGGGGAATCGAGGAAGTCACTTAACAAAGTTAATAACTGCAATTTTGAATAAGGCTATGATTTATGTTTGTTTGTCTTGTGTGTGTGTGTGTGTGTGTGTGTGTTTATAATATTGTGAAAACCAATAAATTTTTTTTGGTGGGGGGGAAACCAAAGACTGAACATTTAAAGCACAAACGCATTAAATATGGATTAAGAATCCAGAGCGACTCTTATTAAGGAAGGTCTTTTCTCTCTCGCCTCCCTGCTTTTCAGATGTGGAGTTTGTGGTGCAATGAGTTTACCTGGAAGGGGAGCTCTTTGTCGACGGCTTCGCACTGGGAGTGATCTCGCCACGGGTGCCCCGACTCATCCACCACCCACTGTCCATCTGGGCCGCATTTCTGGAACACAAAGCCACCTCGAACTGCAGAGGACGTTTTGGGGAAGGAGGGGGAAGCAGAAAGGATAAGGATGGGTTGATTGTAATAATAAAAATACGAATAGCGTATATCCATGATTTGCTTTAATAGTTGTATTCCATTCTGCTGTGCTCAGAAGAATCATTGGTGCTGACCTTTAAAGCCCTAAACGGCCTCAAAGGCCCAGTATACCTGAAGGAGCATCTCCACCCCCATCGTTCTATCTGGACACTGAGGTCCAGCTCCGAGGGCCTTCTGGTGGTTCCCTCCCTGTGAGAAGTGAAGCTACAGGGAACCAGGCAGAGAGGGCCTTCTCGGTGGTGGCGCCCGCCCCGTGGAACACCCTCCCATCAGATGTCAAGGAAATAAACAACTACAGTCGTACCTTGGTTCTCAAACGCCTTGGTACTTGTACGCTTTGGCTCTCGAAAGCCGAAAACCTGGAAGTAAGTGTTCCGGTTTTCAAACGTTCTTTGGAAGCCAAATGTCCGACACGGCTTCCATGACTTCTGATTGGGTGCAGGAAGCTCCTGCAGCCAATTGGAAGTCGTGCCTTGGTTTTCGAACGGTTCCGGGAGTCGAACAGACTCCCGGAACGGATTAAGTTCGACAACCAAGGTACCACTGTATCTGACTTTTAGAAGACATCTGAAGGCAACCCTGTTTTTCATGTTCAATGTTTCATCCTGTCTTTAATATTCTGTTGGGGATCGCCCAGAGATGGCTGGGGTATGTATGTACAGTGGTACCTCGGGTTACATACGCTTCAGGTTACATATGCTTCAGGTTACAGACTCCGCTAATGCAGAAATAGTACGTCAGGTTAAGAACTTTGTTTCAGGATGAGAACAGAAATTGTGCAGCAGCGGCGCAGTGGCAGCAGGAGGCCCCATTAGCTAAAGTGGTGCTTCAGGTTAAGAACAGACCTCCAGAACGAATTAAGTTCTTAACCCGAGGTACCACTGTACATTCATACCTCGTGTTGCATTTGCTTCAGGTTGAGCATTTTCAGGTTGCGTCCCAAGGCAACCCAGAAGTACCGGAAAGGGTTACTTCTGGGTTTTGCCGCTCACGCATGCGCAGACGCTCAAAATGATGTCACGCTCATGTGCAGAAGCGGCGAATTGCGACCCACGCAGACGCGGGTTGCGTTCTGCTGAGGTTGCGAACGGGGCTCTGGAACGGATCCCGTTTGCAACCAGAGGTACCACTGTATGTATGTATGTATGTATGTAAAAGGTAAAGGGACCCTTAGGTCCAGTCGTGGCCGACTCTGGGGTTGCGGCGCTCATCTCGCTTTACTGGCCAAGGGAGCCGGCGTACAGCTTCCGGGTCATGTGGCCAGCATTCCTAAGCCGCTTATGGCGAACCAGAACAGCGCACAGAAACGCCGTTTACCTTCCCGCCGGAGTGGTACCTATTTATCTACTTGCACTTTGACGTGCTTTCGAACTGCTAGGTTGGCAAGAGCAGGGACCGAGCAACGGGAGCTCACCCCGTCATGGGGATTCGAACCGCCGACCTTCTGATCGGCAAGTCCTAGGCTCTGTGGTTTAAACCACAGCGCCACCCTGCGTATATATGTATGTACAGTGGTACCTCAGGTTACAGACGCTTCAGGTTACATACGCTTCAGGTTACAGACTCCGCTAACCCTCAGGTTATTACCTCAGGTTAAGAACTTTGCTTCAGGATGAGAAGAGAAATTGTGCTCCGGCAGCGCGGCGGCAGCAGGAGGCCCCATTAGCTAAAGTGGTGCTTCAGGTTAAGAACAGTTTCAGTTTAAGAACAGACCTCCAGAACGAATTAAGTTCTTAACCCGAGGTACCACTGTATTTATGTATAAAGTAAATGTTATTATTATTATTATTATTTAGAATCACAGAATGGTAGAGTTGGAAGGGAACCCTAGAGTCATCTAGACCAACCCCCTGCAATGCAGGACCAACAGTTCTGAAAGTTAGCAAACACTGCAACCAGTCTGGGGGCCCAGACTTAAGAAATGAACGAACCATACTGGGTGCCTTTGCATCTATGCTTACCTTGCTGGTGCCAAGGCAAGTACCAGGGGCAAGGGACCTTGGCAGAAGTGTTCGGAAGAGCATCACCCCAGCAGGCGTACATGTCAAATGTACGGTTGCACACCAGACCTGGAAGAAGGGCAGAGCAAAGGGGGAAGAGGTCATTCAACGCTTTTGAAAGGGAGGATTAAGCCAAGAGACGGAGCAACAGCAGGAAGAAGGGGATCTCTCAATGACCGCTGGTCATGGTGGAGTAATAGAGCTTCTGCCTTCAGGAGCAGTCTACCTTCCGAATGGCAGTTTTGGGGGAGCCATGTTTGTGAACATTAACAAGTAAATCAGGTATCGGAAAACACCCGACCTATACACTTTAAAATGTGTTTGTGAGAGGGGGTGGGGGGAAAGGGTTTTTTGTTTCGTTTATGGTTTATATTATACATTCCGTTTTTTTTATCTTGTGTTTTTGTGTCGCGAACCGCCGCGGAATCAACGGGTGAAGGGCGTTACGCAAATTTAGTAAGCAAACGAAACAGGAATAAATAAAGCGAAAGGCCATTCTCGGGAAAAGTTGGGCAAATTTCGCCGTACCGGCCAATCAGCCTTGCACAAGAAATTTCATTTGCAAGATACCGCTTCTTGGTGACATTTGAAAATTATGGATTCCTGGAGAAGACAGGATGAAAGAGAGGAAGGGAGGGTGGGGTGGGCAAGTTGGGACGTTTCAAACCTGTGCCTACTTTTCGAGATTCAATCACATGCTGTCAAATTCCGGTTGCATGATCAGATTGTATCTCATCAGCTTTGATCATGCAACACCTTTCATCAGCAACATTGGGCAACAGATCCTTTTCTTCCCACCTACATCAGACTTTTTGCAATACGGAAAGTGAATGAACTAGAAAGCGTGGTTATGATAGGAATTTTGAGGTCTTAGATATATGTTAAATGTTCATAAGTGTACCAACCAAGCACATACATAGTTCAGCACAGGAAGACTGACCTGGAACCATTTTGATTCCCAAACTGACCAAGTGTTTTCTCTGCAAGGTCAAAGTGGGAAACCTCCCCATTGTCTCTTTCCTCACAAATCCTGTCTTAAGGTCACATTTAAGATATGAATAAGGTGTGAGCCTGTGACCTGGCCCAGGAAATAAGTATTTATCACTACAAAAGACTGGCCAGGCTACCCAGGCAATCCAATCAAGTAACCTGCCAGACAGGAGATAAACAAGGGCAGGAGAAAAACAACATTCAAATTTCTGTTTAGACCCCTTTTTTGTGATGTAGGTGTGATGTATCTGAGGGGTGGTCTTAGGTTACACCCCTTCTGTGATGTATGTATGATGTTTCTGGGGGTGGTCTTGATCTACAGGGTGGCAATTTCAAAAGTCTTTATAAGGCCTTGTGTGCCATTTTTCTGGGTTCCTCCTCTCTCCTGCGTTTGAGGGGAGCACCCTGTTGCAACGGATCAATAAAGATCAGGCTGCTTTGCTTCTCAATATTCTCTGGTTGGCCTCTGTTATTTTCTCCTACCAATAGGGAACCTATGTAAGGACTCTATATGGGCTCTTGGATACCCCATAAGGGAAAAGGGCAATTTTTATTTACAACGTGGGACAGCAATTACTTGACGCAACACTGTTTAACCTCTCTGCAGACACTGTGCAAACAAACCAGGACGGATGCTCAGTAAAGCATTGGTTTGGAAGAGACCCCATTATACTGCTAAGAGCATAAGAAAAACTCTGTTGCATCAGGCCAAAGGGGAAGAAGATCCCTTGCGCTCTCTCTCACTTGTGGGACGTGGGTCCTCCAGGATTTTGCGATAGCAGGCTGCCTGGTACTGCTGCCACGCCTCAAACATCTCTTTGGCCGAGTTTTCGGTGGAGCTTGCCTGCGACAGGGGAGGGAAATGAAACAACAACAATAACAGATACATATCAGCTAGTCACCTAAAGGTTTTTTCCAGAGTACATACGGTAGCTCTTCCAAAAGTTGCCTGATGTTTAGTTAGGTTAAAGGTAAAGGTAAAGGGACCGCTGACCATTAGGTCCAGTGGTGGCCGACTCTGGGGTTGTGGCGCTCATCTCGCTTTATTGGCCGAGGGAGCCGGCGTACAGCTTCCGGGTCCTGTGGCCAGCATGACTAAGCCGCTTCTGGAGAACCAGAGCAGCGCACGGAAACGCCGTTTACCTTCCCGCCAGAGCGGTACCTATTTATCTACTTGCACCTTGACATGCTTTCGAACTGCTAGGTTGGCAGGAGCAGGGACCGAGCAACGGGAGCTCACCCCGTCACGGGGATTCGAACCGCCGACCTTCCGATCGGCAAGTCCTAGGTTCTGTGGTTTAACCCACAGCGCCACCCGCGTCCCTTGCCAGAGTACATAGCTCTTCCCAAAGTTGCCTGGTGTTTACTTAGGTTAGTTGTCCACTTATTATTATTATTATTTTTGCAAGCCTTGCACCTGGGCCTTGAAATTGCAGCCTGGTCCACAGAAAGCAAGCAGAGAAAGCAATTTCTATCGCTTCATCACCACACCAAAGGAAAAAGCTTTGCTTGCCTTTTTGCGTGTCAGGCCCCTGAACAAAGGCACAGCAGCAGGACGTATATTTATTTTGCTTAGTGTGTACTTTACCTGCAGCCTCCAGGTTCATTCCCCCACCTTGCCCTTTTCATTAAAAAAGAAATAAACTGAGGGCTTTGGAGTGGGGGGGGGGCTGCCTATGCTTTATTAGGTTTTCTTGGTTTGTTTTACCTGTTGTTTGGGTTGGTTCTGAACATGGCCCAGTGCCCACCTTCCTGGCTATGATTTGGGTGATTCTGTGGTGCCCATGTTTCTTAGATTCCCAAAGGTGCTCCAAGGCCCGAAAGAATTAGGCAACCCTCCCAACTCTACGATCAGTGCCGCATTTACGTACAGTGGTACCTCAGGTTAAGTACTTAATTCATTCTGGAGGTCCGTTCTTAACCTGAAACTGTTCTTAACCTGAAGCACGACTTTAGCTAATGGGGCCTCCTGCTGCTGCTGCACCGCCGGAGCGCAATTTCGGTTCTCATCCTGAAGCAAAGTTCTTAACCTGAAGCACTATTTCTGGGTTAGCGGAGTCTGTAACCTGAAGCGTATGTAACCTGAAGCGTATGTAACCCGAGGTACCACTGTATAAGCTAAACAAGCTATAGCTTAGGGGCCCACTCTTTGGGAGGCCCCCAAAAAAATTAAAGGGAAAAAAACCCCTGGATGTACATTTCCAAAATATAAGATAAAAAACAAATATAGTCGTACCTCAGGTTACAGATGCTTCAGGTTACATACGCTTCAGGTTACAGACTCTGCTAACCCAGAAATAGTGCTTCAGGTTAAGAACTTTGCTTCAGGATGAGAACAGAAATCGTGCTCCAGCGGCCTGGCAGCAGCAGGAGGCCCCATTAGCTAAAGTGGTGCTTCAGGTTAAGAACAGTTTCAGGTTAAGTACAGACCTCCAGAACGAATTAAGTACCTAACCTGAGGTACCACTGTAAAATAAAAGCTACATACAGCAACAGTGTTTTGTATTGTGTCGGCTCCTGCTAGCCTGTTCCCTCAAATATCACGGGTTTGCTCCTTTCTATATATAGGGTGCCTACATTCTGCATGGACTGACTGCATGGCAACATGCGCAAATGGCTTGAGATACCTATTAGGCCCATAAATTACCATATACGGTGGTACCTCTGGTTGCGAACGGGATCTGTTCCAGAGGCCCGTTCGCAACATGAATAGAACGCAACCCATGCCTGCGCGTCTGCGCATGCGCGGGTCTTGATTTGCCGCTTCTGCGCATGCGCGTGAAGTCATTTTATGCGCATGCGCAAGCAGTGAAACCCGGAAGTAACCCTTTCCAATACTTCCGGGTCGCCGCGGGATGCAACCTGAAAAAACATATCATAAAGTAAATGTAACATGAGGTATGACTGTACTGTAGCATATATTCAACACAAAAAACAGTGGCCATTTTTTGTTGACAAAGGATAGCTGGACATATAAAGGGCCCCAAGGAAGCCAGACTATCCTCCACTGGGGCCAGGGCCTTTTCAGTGGTGGCTCCGACCTGGTGGAATGCTCTGTCCCACAAGACTAGGGTCCTGCAGGACTGCCTGGCTTTCAATTTGAATTAGCCTGATCCTCTATTCCCTTTCCCCCTTCCTCTTCTATGAAGAAACCCTTTCTGGAACCCCACATTTAAATTCTTCCCTGGTCTCCTTGCTGGCCCTAGTAGGACCATCTTGGCCAGTTAGCCCTGGTGATCATTTGATGTCAGCTGACTGGGTTTTTTGTTTCGTTCCCCCCCCCCGCCGAAAATGACCCCTGAATTTTTGAATTTTGTTGATATTGATGCTGCGTTTTATGTTGTATTTTATGCTGTTTTATAGTCGCATTTTAATCAATGTTTTATATTTGCTGTTAGCCACCCTGAGCCTGGTTCTTAAAACGGGAAGGACGGGGTATACATAATTTATTATTATTATTATTTATTATTACCTTCAGTAGCTTAGGGCCTCATCAAACCTAAATCTGGCCCTGTCTATGATACAGTCATACCTTGGGTTACAGACGCTTCAGGTTGCATTTTTTCAGGTTACGGACCCGCCGAAACAGAAGCGCTGAATCACAACCCGCACGTGCGCAGACGCACCACTGCGGGTTGCGAATGTGCATTCCCGCACGGATCACGTTTGCAACCTGAGCGTGCATTGTGTTAGGATGCGGATGAGACCCTCTCCTCGCCCCCAGCCTTACCTCCACGTTCTTTTGGAGCAAGACAAGCAAAAGGAAGAGATCAACGGATCCCTGCATGCTTCAGCTGCGGAACAGACACGAGGCCAGTGAGCGGCATCCATCTCAGGCTCCTCTGGCTAGCAGCCTTCTGCAGTGGGAGTCCGCCTCCATCCACACTGGACCCACGTTCGGTGGAAGAGTTCTGGGGGTGAAATAATAATAATAATTGTTAAGTTGTGGGTGAACATATCAGACGACACAGCAATTCTTCAAACAGCTGTTGTTTATTCACAGGCCAGAACAGAACTGAACAGCAAACAGCTCAGCTGGCCTGCTTTTATGGGCAGCCGGCTGTCAACATTGTAGCAACAACAACCCAGGGTTTCCCACCTAAAGTAACTGTGGTGGACCTGAGTGAAAACTATATACATGATACTCCTGGTGGCCAGGGTGAGAACTTCAATACATAGAATCATAGAGTTGGAAGAGACCACAAAGGCCATCGAGTCCAA
>JAXCMG010000044.1:5160433-5217685 GCA_034642415.1 Podarcis siculus | reverse complement strand
TGCCCAGCTCCCTTAGCCGTTCCTCATAAGGCATCGTTCCTCATAAGACACAACAACAACAACAACAACAACAACAGCAGCAGCAGCAATAATAATTTATTATTTATACTCCACCCATCTGGCTGGGTTTCCCCAGCCACTCTGAGCTGCTTTCAACAGAATATTAAAATACAACAGTCTATTAAACATTTTACGTTCTTCTCTGTAGAACTACTAAGCTGCATATTCCTTGTAAGGGTTTGTTACCTGAAATTAAAAATCAATTTTTAAAAGAAAAAAACACAGAGCCTTTCCAGACAGTTCCGATTTCTAGATGAGATTCAACTGCATACTGGCAAAATCTGGATGCTAAATCCACATTGACGTGGGGCTCTTGCTCAACAAACAGACTCCCCCCAAATATTTTTTTGTAGCGAGAAGCGACAAGCACCCCTTCATGGATCACTGCCTTGCCGTGGCGAAGGGGCTTGAATAACTCCGAGAAGCTATGAGCTATGCCGTGCAGGGCCACCCAAGATGGACAGGTCATAGTGGAGAGTTTTGACCAACCGTGATCCACCTGGAGGAGGAACCGGCAAGGCACTCCAGTATCCCTGCCAAGAAAACTCCATGGACAAAGACAACAGGCATATAAAAGTTATGACTCTGGAAGATGAGCCCCTCAGGTCGGAAGGCGTCCAACATGCTACTGAGGAAGAGCGGAGGACACGTACAAGTAGATTCAGAGCTGATGAAGCGGCTGATCCTGAAGCTGAGGCTCCAAGACTTTGGCCACCTCATGAGAAGAGAAGACTCCCTGGAAAAGACCCTGATGTTGGGAAAGATGGAGGGCACAAGGAGAAGGGGACGACAGAGGACGGGATGGTTGGACAGTGTTCTCGAAGCTACCAGCATGAGTTTGACCAAACTGCGGGAGGCAGTGGAGGACAGGAGTGCCTGGTGTGCTCTGGTCCATGGGGTCACGAAGAGTCGGACACAACTAAACGACTAAACAACAGCAACAACAAACGACAAGGAAACGCACCAGAAAGTGTGGGATGACGCTTGCTTGACTCAGCTTTGTCTAACCTCCCTGCAAATAGATCAGAATAAATGTGTCACCTGGAATTTAACCGACACTCCCCTGTTGGGCAGAGGTTTATGCAGGCTGCTATTGCCAATTCCCCAGATCTGGGCTCCTTTTGGGTCCTTTTCTGCAGCTAATCCACTTCCTTCCAGCCCGAGTCCCCTTGCCCCTATATTCCTAGGCCACAGAGGGATGTTCAAAACTAAGTGCCCTAAAAATAGGCTCTAGACTTCTCATTCTGTCAGCTGCTGTTCCGGAAGGTTCTCACGGGAACCCGCCAAGAGTGTGTGCTTAGCAAGATGCCTTGAGAGACCGACTCCGTCCAACCAGTTGCCCTCCGCCAGCCTTGGTTGTGTGCTGTGATCCCAAGCAGCCAAAAGCAGGCTGGCGAAGGCTGCTCTAACCACTGGGCCGCACTCCTCTTCTCCTCCCTCCTTTCGCTTTTCAGGATGCGGACGAAGCCCTCGGGCATTTATCCACAAGCTGTCAGTGTCTTGTTTCCGCGCTCAGCGATGTTTACTTGGCTAAAAGCTGTCAGGAGGAAGTAAAAATTGGAAATCAATGCTCACTTCTCCGCAATGCACTTTAAAAAAAGCAGGCCTCATCCGGCTGGGCACATTAGGGGCACAGTGGCAGGACAGAGGAAACAGGGAAGGGACAACAAGGCAGGTCGTGTGTCGTCTTCTCCCCGTAATTCCAAACACGGCAGGTCCAAGACATTTTGCTCCCTAAAGCAAAGGGTGAGTTGGCATTCCAGTTTCATGTAAAAAAGCTGATTTGACCAGAAACTGAAACTTATTTGGGCACCAATCAGAGCCATGATCACTGCAGATGGTGACAGCAGCCACGAAATTAAAAGACGCCTGCTTCTTGGGAGAAAAGCAATGACAAACCTAGACAGCATCTTAAAAAGCAGAGACATCACCTTGCCAACAAAGGTCCGTATGTAGTTAAAGCTATGGTTTTCCCAGTAGTGATGTATGGAAGTGAGAGGTGGACCATAAAGAAGGCTGATCGCCAAAGAATTGGTGCTTTTGAATTCTGGTGCTGGAGGAGACTCTTGAGAGTCCCATGGACTGCAAGAAGATCAAACCTCTCCATTCTGAAGGAAATCAGCCCTGAGTGCTCACTGGAAGGACAGATCCTGAAGGTGAGGCTCCAATACTTTGGCCACCTCATGAGAAGAGAAGACTCCCTGGAAAAGACCCTGATGTTGGGAAAGATTGGGGGCACAAGGAGAAGGGGACAACAGAGGAGGAGATGGTGGGACAGTGTTCTTGAAGCTACCAGCATGAGTCTGACCAAACTGCGGGAGGCAGTGGAAGACAGGAGTGCCTGGCGTGCTCTGGTCCAGGGGGTCACGAAGAGTCGGACACGACTAAACGACTAAACAACAACAACAGATTCCATATCAGGAAACTCCGGCAGTCAAACTCTCTTGTCCCAAACCAGGACTTTGCCACCGGCCTCCTCTGCTTGCTTCCTTCACTCATCTCTCTCCCTTCCCGCTCCCTAGGCTTCTGACGCAGACCTGGTCTGTCTGCTTCTCCTCATGTATAAACTAAATAAAAATACCTTTTTATTTGATTAAAAGAAGGAGAGACGGCCTGGCCAGAAACCAGGATATTATAAGTATCAGAAACAGCCCTGTGCCCTTTCTTTTACATGGAGACAATCTGCAAAACCAAACAGAAGGAAAGGATATGATCCTGCGTGTCCTCAGCAGTTTTACTCAGAAGCAAGCCTTAGCTTGCGAGAAAATTTGGCATATTTTCAGCCTTAAGGACACACCGCTGCTCCCCTCGCATAGGGTTGCCAACTCTTTTTCCTTGTCGCTGCTCCTCGGCCTTTAATAGCAGTTGGCTTCACAAAGATATCCTTTGATGGGAATGCTTTTCTTCGTTCTGTGAAAAGCTGCTGCATCTTTCTTAATTTATTCATCGATAGTTATTCAGAGATATACAAAAATGAATGCCCATTACAAAGAATATTTTTATAATATACTGATATAAAACAGCTTGTTGTTTAGTCGTTTAGTCATGTCCGACTCTTCGTGACCCCCTGGACCAGAGCACGCCAGGCACTCCTGTCTTCCACTGCCTCCCGCAGTTTGGTCAAACTCATGCTGGTAGCTTCGAGAACACTGTCCCACCATCTCGTCCTCTGTCGTCCCCTTCTCCTTGAGCTGGAAGGCACCCAAAGGTTGTTATCGAAAGGAGTTTTGAAACTTGTGTCTGTCTGTCAATATCAATACTGTGCCTATTTGAAATCTTCAGGGGCTAGACAACATTTTGCAACACGAAAGCTGCCCAAAGCACCTTCCGCCTGGCAACCAGTCAGGGGTAGTTTCACACCCTCCTCCCAAAATTTTATTTCCTCTGCCACACAAAACGAAAGTTTGCTCGCCAATCAGGGGAAAAAATCACCCTCTTCTTTCTCTAATCCAGGCATAGGCAAACTCAGCCCTCCAGATGTTCCTTAGCTAACAGGACCAGTGGTCAGGGATGATGGGAGTTGTGGTCCCAAAAACATCTGGAGGGCCGTGTTTGCCTATGCCTGGTCTAATCGATCTTCAGAAACCTTTCAAGCCATAAGGTAAAGGTAAAGGGACCCCTGACCATTAGGTCCAGTTGTGACCGACTCTGGGGTTGTGGTGCTCATCTCGCTTTATTGGCCGAGGGAGCCAGCATACAGCTTCCGGGTCATGTGGCCAGCATGATTAAGCCGCTTCTGGCGAACCAGAGCAGCGCACGGAAACGTCATTTACCTTCCCGCCGGAGCGGTACCTATTGATCTACTTGCACTTTGACATGCTTTCGAACTGCTAGGCTGGCAGGAGCAGGGACCGAGCAACGGGAGCTCACCCCGTCACGGGGATTCGAACCGCCGACCTTCCGATCGGCAAGCCCTAGGCTCTGTGGTTTAGAGAAGAGCAAATCTCTCTTTACCACCTGTAAATGAAGTTGCTCCAGCTCAAGGCATAGGAACAGCTCATTTCAAGAAAGTTGGCAACCCCACACCGAAAGGGCCTTTCTAAAAACCCCAGTTCCAAGCTGGTCTAGAGCAGACTTGGGTGTCCAGCTGTTTTTGAACTACATTTCCCATCATTCCTGACCGCTGGCCCTGCTAGCTAAATCCCCGTGGCGGGGATTCGAACTGCCGTCCTTCTGATCAGCAAGCCCTAGGCTCTGTGATTTAACCCACAGCGCCACAAGCAGTAGTAATAAGTAATTGAGGTTTCAAGGGCAGGATTCAAGGACAAGAGCCCTCTCCCCTCCAGCAACTGGTATTCAGAACTATTTCTGTCTCTGGCTGTTGGGATCAGAGCATCGTTCTTGTGGCTCATAGCCACTGCTAGCTTTCTTCTCTATGAATTTGTCTAATTCTCTTTTAAAGCCATCCTGATTAGTGTCCATCACTCTTTCCTGGGGCAGAGAGTTCCATAGTTTAGCTGCACTGAGAGAATAAGGACTTTCTTTTATTTCTCCTGTTAAGAGAAATCTGAGGGCTCCCTTGGGCAAAAGAACAAGGACACCAGCCAGGAATACCAGAGCAAAACAGCAGCCAGTAGGCTTGGTCTTTATTGAAGACTGTCCGCAGGACTCCCACCTGCCACCAGGTGGAACAAGATGGAAGCCCAGAACAAAAGAGCCCCCAAACTTTTATTAGCTGCTCATCCCCATGTTACACCCCCTCAAACTACATCACTCATACATCACGGTTACATCATGAAAGGGGAGGTCTGGTGGCCGTAATCTGAGCATCCTGGACCCTGCCCCATGGTTCCCCTTGCCCTCCACCAAACACCCATCAAGTGAAGCAAAAGAGATATTTACATTTCCCTGTTTCCCAGCCAAGTTCATCACACCCTTTTGTCTTCATCTGGGTTTGTTATTTCTGGAATGGCTACCTGTCTGGCACTCAGGTATCAGGATGCCAGGGATTATCACTCAGGCAGAGGGGCCGCTGAGCAGCTGAGCTCACATGTCTATATGAATTTCTGAAGTTTTTACTGTGAGCCAGTACATAGATACATTTATCAGTGAATTCTTACATTTGGAATCGTGCAGCAAAGGCCCTTGGAATAGATAGGAAGAAACTGCAATGAAGTGTTTTGTGGGGACAAATCACAAAAGTCCCAAAAGCGATTATGCTGGTTTTGGTAGTGGGCTGCATGTGCATGATATCTGCTGGAGGGGCAACCCCCCGCCAACCTATACATAAATTCCTGCAACAGTCCCAAACCTTCCAACATTTAGCCTCCATGCATTCCAGTGTTATTATTCCAGTCGCCTCCTCTCTAGATTAAAGGATCCCAGATGAGCAAATGAGAAAGCAGAGGGGACAGAGTCCTGGGACCCTGTTGCTGGAAGGAGAACCCCACAGAACCCAAACCTCCTCTCTGTTTACCAGGATGAAAAGCAGGCAGGCTTACCTGTTAAGGTGAGCGATTGCTTCCTGGCTCCTCTGCCATCCAGCCGCAGCCCAGCGCATCTGGCAGTCCTCTCTTCTGATGCTCTGGAGTTAAAAGCAGGAGGAGTGGGTGATTTAAGAGCGGGGAGAGAGAGGAGGCAGCTGCTGGGAGGAAAGGCATGGGGGCGAAGAGGCATCATTGCAGGAAGGTGGGCTGCTCCTCTCGACTTCTCCTCCTCTCTGGGGACCGTGGGATGTGCTCCATGCCCCCCCAGGGCTTGACTGCACACCCCGCCCCTTGGAAGCTGTTCCCACAGCTGCGATGGATTGGGGAGCCTCATCCAGAGATGCACACGCAATCCAGGCGTCGTCCAGCAACTTTGAGGCAGCAGCAGTGGAGGGGGGGCAATGGGTGGCGTCTAGGGAAAACCTTATTGCTCGACGTTGTGTTTACCATTGCTGGAGATGCAGGCTGGGGATGTTTGCTTTGCAAAGGGCAGGGGGAGAAAATAAAAAAGAAAGAAAGAAAAAGAAAACAGGGGAAATGGTGACAAAACACTGGCGCTCCTCAAAGTCCTATGGAAATAACAACGGCGTTTTTTATTTTTATTTTTTGCAGTGTTTCCCCAAGAGCGGTGTGTGAAAACAATTTACCGTATTTTTCGCTCTATAACACGCACCAGACCATAGCACGCACGTAGTTTTTAGAGGAGGAAAACAAGAAGAAAAAATATTCTAAATGAAATAGTGGATATATTATTATTATTAATAATAATAATAATAATAATAATAATAATAATAATAATAATAATTTATTTGTACCCCGCCCATCTGGCTGGGCTTCCCCAGCCACTCTGGGCGGCTTCCAAAAAAATATTAAAATCCTCTAATACATTAAAAGCTTCCCTAAATAGGGCTGCCTTCAGATGTCTTCTAAAAGTCTGGTAGTTGTTGTTCTCTTTGACATCTGGTGGGAGGGCGTTCCACAGGGAGGGTGCCACTACCGAGAAGGCCCTCTGCCTGGTTCCCTGTAACTTGGCTATTATTTTTGTGGTTCATGCTGTGGCCACAGACATGTGATCTGACAGTGAGTTTGGAGTAGCCCAATGCAAAAATCCTGAGGATCCATGTGGATCCATGCTTTGTAACCACGGAGGAGGGAAGGAAGGGGAACCATGGATCCTCTGCTCACGACTGCAGCAGATCCGCCCCCGCCACCCGCAGGCATTCGCTCCATAACACGCACAGACATTTCCCCTTACTTTCTAGGAGGAAAAAAGTGGGTGTTATGGTGCAAAAATATGGTAAATCATGGGTAGGCAAACGAAGGCCCGGGGGCCGGATCCAGCCCAATCGCCTTCTCAATCCGGCCCGCGGACGGTCCGGGAATCAGCGTGTTTTCACACGAGTAGAATGTGTCCTTTTATTTAAAATGCATCTCTGGGTTATTTGTGGGGCATAGGAATTCATTCATTTATTATTATTTTTCAAAATATTGTCCGGCCCCCCACAAGGTCTGAGGGATGGTGGACCGGCCCCCTGCTGAAAAAGTTAGCTAACCCCTGATTTAAATGATACAATGGCAGGATTTTGGGTTTTATTTTCCCTCCTTTTTTTTTTTAGCTGCAGACAATTCAAAGAGAAAACGGTTTTATTAAAGCCGCTCGCCATATTATCTTTGTCTTAGAAGAGGTACATCTGTAAGATTATCAGAAGGGTTGTGTGATTATTGCAAGTTACACCGATTTAATGTACTTATTTTTCACCTTCCTCCAAAGCTGGGGTTCAAGGCAGTTTATGATATTTAAAAACATCGTTATAAAATACAGAGCGCTAAAAACAAACAAGTTAAAAGCAGTAATTAGAACACATCAGAAGAGATTCAAAACCAGCAATTAAAATAGAAGTTTTCCCCCAACAGCTGCCCAGTAATGAGTGTTGTCTGATTTTTGTACTGGGGCATTAAAGGGATGCCCAGCTATAATGACCATGACAGGACAGCACTTTTTAATTGGGCAGACAGAGTGCTCTCAAAATTAGGATTATTAGCATGGATGGTAGCCTATGAGGCTGGACAATACTGGCAAAATTCGGGTAAGTAAGGTCTGGCTATGTTTAAATTAGGCAAGGCAAAGGTAAAGGGATCTCTGACCATTAGGTCCAGTCGTGGCCAACTCTGGGATTGCGGTACTCATCTCGCTTTATTGGCCGAGGGAGCCGGCGTACAGCTTCCGGGTCATGTGGCCAGCATGACTAAGCCGCTTCTGGCGAACCAGAGCAGCGCATGGAAACGCCGTTTACCTTCCCGCCGGAGTGGTACCTATTTATCTACTTGCACTTTGAGGTGCTTTTGAACTGCTAGGTTGGCAGGAGCAGGGACCGAACAACGGGAGCTCACCCTGTCGCAGGGATTCGAACCGCCAACCTTCTGATCGATAAGCCCTAGGCTCTATGGTTTAACCCACAACGCCACCCGCGTCCCTGTTTAAATTAGAGTATGGTTTAATTATTTTGGCAATGCTATCCAGGACCTAAGCCTTAGCTTTCGAAGTTGGCTAAGGGGTTCAAATGAAGCACCGGGCATGATATTATATCTGGGAGACTTGAAAATAATCATAATTTAACTTTTAAATCAGAACTCATCCCTTTCCTAGTAACTACCAGGCTACACCTGCTGCTCAACTGCACCGGTGGCAAATGAAAAACCAATCTTGCATTAACTCCTAACCCCTCCCATATACTCCGACCGTGTCTATTTTTCATCAGAGATGGCCAGGATTTTCTGGCAATAATACCCAGAGGAGCCAGCTGTGTTGCCCGTTCGTTGAAAGACTCTTGTGACACCTTATCCGGAAGTTCTGTTTGCTCAGGCTTGAACCTAGACGATGGTTTCCTTTTCCACTACAAGTGTCAATTAACGTAGCAAAGTTGGGACCATTAAGCTTTCACCAATTCCTGCCCTTGTTAATATTTACTGTGCTTTTATTGTATTAATTAAGCTGAACACTGAACAGTCACACAGATCAGTAATTTGGACCCACTGTTTATAGGTGTGTTTTCCCCCCTTTTTCATACCCACAATTTGTATACTGTATTGTACTTGCTGAGGATAGCAATCCACACATCTGTTGGCATGGAGCTCTAGTTCATAAAAGTTTAAACCATAATGAATCTACTACAGGCATCCCCAAGCTGTGGCCCTCCAGATGTTTTCAGAAATACACAATTAAGCATCACGTGTACTGTACTGTATTTCACAATCCACATCTAATATTTCATGTTTTTACAAAAGACGAGATGAGTAGATACATTTTAAGGCTTTATGCCACTAGACCACCATTTCAATAGATGCCCTAATTCTAGAATTTCCATCTTTAATATCTCATAGTGATGGATGCTCTGAAGTAAGAGAGAAACTTGTAACAGAGGCTCACGACAAAATACCAGATGTTTCTTGCCATTTGTGATCTTGCAATGAAAATACGCCAGATGAGGATCGCAATCACTGTATTGAAGCCATAACGAAGGTTCCTTAGCTTATTCAAGTGTTTCTGAGAGCTTTACTCTTGGAATAGATCTAAAGTAATAATGCTGGGCTCTGCACGGGGGCTAGAGTAGCAGAGTGCCTTATACCAGGATGGATCAAGCCTACAAAGTCAGAGTAACGGTTCATGAACAGAACATGTATGCAAGCAAGCAGCAGATCTCAGGGAATTGAGCAGCCTGTGTCAGATAGCAGAACCTGCAGGACCCTGGAGAGCTCCCAGGAATCACAGATGTTACTCTATAGCAAGCATAGGCAACCTTGGCCCTCCATATGTTTTGGGACTGCAATTCCCATGATCCCTAGCTAACAGGACCAGTGGTCAGGGATGATGGGAATTGTAGTCCAAAACATCTGGAGGGCCGAAGGTTGGGGATGCCTGCTCTACTATGTCAATGGGATGTATAGGGTGTTGGGGGGGGGGACACACAAGTCGTGCTTCTTTTGGGGTAGCTTCGCCCACCTCGGAATAAAAGATCTTCCGAGGATTCTTTGCGACGATCGGAACAAGTTTCTTAATCATCTTCCAGTGTATTCAGCCTATGAATGTTTCCCACCTGCGTGGCGTACTAGTCAGAAAATGAGCGTCACGTTTTGAGGAAAGTTTGAGAAGGAAGGAACTCAAAGGACAAGAACGGGGAGCCTAAAGACGGGCGGCAGAAGTGCAGAGTCAGGGAACACTCTTGAGGGAGTAAACGACGTGAAGCACAAGTCGTAAACACATTAATAAAATGGCTGGTTTTTACAGAAAATGACAAAATTGCAGATGCTTTCGCATCTATTTGCGGACTCGGGTTTGGAAATGTCAGCAGTGTTGTGGAGTAACAGAAAGGGTCCCAGGAGATAAAACTGGGTTAGGAACACTCAGGGCAATTTCCTCATCAGGGAGAAAAACCAAAATTAAACGCTACTTTGTTTTAACATGATTTTTGTTCCTAGGCTTGTGTGTTTCTAATCGGATCGGAAAAGCATCAGATCGGATCAGAAAACCATCTTTGGGCAAAGTCCCATGGAACCGTAATCCAAGCTCACGCGATAATGTATAAGTGGAATAATTTTTCTCCCCTGTGTCGAATGACGTCAGCACTGTGGGCTTAAATTAAATCATTCCTACCAGACAACCACCAAACTTGTTCTCTTAAACATTTGGCAATTAAGTTTGAGGTTCCGGGTAGAAATAATTCACTTCCATGCAGAACTGAGCCCTCAGCACTTAATTTCTGAGAAACGGGTAAACCCCTCAGGTGGATAATAACAGTAACAGGAAAAATGGCAAGGGAATGTGTGCGGAAGGTGGTCAGAACCTATGGTGGATAGTGGGCATTGGGTAAGTTTCTCTTTCTCATTCTCTCTCTCTCCCTTGTAAGATAATAATACTGACCTAACATACAGAGTTGCTGTAAAGGCTTGTCTACATTGTAGTTTAACACGAATAGGAATAATAATAATAATTTATTACGTATACCCTGCCCGTCTGGCTGGGTTTCCCCAGCCACTCTGGGCGGCTTCCAACAAGAAATTAAAAATACATTAAAACACCAGTCATTAGAAACGTCCTTAAACAGGGCTGCCTTTAGATGTCTTCTAAGCGTCAGATAGTTGTTTATTTCTTTGACATCTGATGGGAGGGCATTCCACAGGGCGGGCGCCACCACCGAGAAGGCCCTCTGCTTGGTTCTCTGTAACTTGGCTTCTTGCAGTGAGGGAACTGCCAGAAGGCCCTCAGAGCTGGACCTCAGTGTCCGGGCAGAACGATGGAGGTGGAGACACTCCGTCAGGTATACTGGGCCTTTGAGGCCGTTTAGGTCAGCACCAACACTTTGAATTGTGCTCGGAAACATACTGGGAGCCAATGTAGATCTTTCAAGACCGGTGTAATGTGGTCTCTGTGGCCACTCCCAGTCACCAGTCTAGCTGCCGCATTCTGGATTAATTGCAGTTTCTGGGTCACCTTCAAAGGTAGCCCCACATAGAGCGCATTGCAGTAGTCCAAGCGAGAGATAACTAGAGCATGCACCACTCTGGAAAGACAGTCCGCGGGCAGGTAGGGTCTCAGCCTGCGTACGAGGTGGAGCTGGGAGACAGCTGCCCTGGACACAGAATTGACCTGGGCCTCCATGGACAACTGTGAGTCCAAAATGACTCCCAGGCTGCGCACCTGGTTCTTCAGGGACACAGTTACCCCATTCAGGACCAGGGAGTCCTCCACACCAGCCCATCCCCTGTCCCCCAAAAACAGCTTTCTGTTTTTCCATTAATCTGTTATCCAAATCCCTGCCTTCCCACATTTTCTCCTCCTTTGATCCATATTTTCTCATACCCTCTCCATTAAAGA
Source organism: Podarcis siculus (assembly GCA_034642415.1). NCBI lineage: Eukaryota > Metazoa > Chordata > Lepidosauria > Squamata > Lacertidae > Podarcis > Podarcis siculus. The sequence continues at coordinate 5,206,327 of JAXCMG010000044.1, read as the reverse complement.
GTGCCCCTACAGGGAGGCAGAGATTTAAAGGAAGATGTCCTATGGACAAGGGCAAAGTAATTAATTGAGATATAGGAAGCTTACAATTCATGTTAAATGACAGTGTGGGTGAACCTTAAATGTTAGTGGTCACAGGCAGCCTCAAGAGAAATTCCCAACTGTATTCCTGAGAATGTGCCATACAGTGGTACCTCGGGTTACATACGCTTCAGGTTACAGACTCCGCTAAACTAGAAATAGTGCTTCAGGTTAAGAACTTTGCTTCAGGATGAGAACAGAAATCGTGCTCCAGCAGTGCGGCAGCAGCAGGAGGCCCCATTAGCTAAAGTGGTGCTTCAGGTTAAGAACAGTTTCAGGTTAAGTACGGACCTCCGGAACGAATTAAGTACTTAACCTGAGGTACCACTGTATTTCTGTTTAGCTCTGTGAGGAGTTCTGTGTAACTTGGAAGTCTGCACACCGGCAAAAGCCATGCCAGTAAATGATATTATCTAAATTTATCACACCTTCCTTTCAGGTAGCCACTAAGTGGAAACCCCACATTGTACGTTGTTCTGGGATACTCTTAAGGAATTATTCAAAAATAAGAGAGCCATCACATTCCTAGCCCTCTCACCCACCAGTCGCCAATGTTCACTGTATATTTGCATCTTTCCAGATTTGAAGTGCCTAGGACATCGCTTTATTTGTAGTTCAACGGGGGTCACGTTCTGTGACTTTTGGGATTGGCTGCTTGTGTTTAGTACGAAAAAGTAAAATAAAGTACTCACTGGAGTATAGTTTACATTCTTTGCTTTTCCCTGTCTGAACATATCAATCCTTGTCATTGAGGAAGAGAAACAAAAGTTCGCCAGAAGTCAGAGAGGCCCAACGATGGGGGTAAAAATATAAAAATAAGAAACTAGGTATTGGAAAGGCATGTTTGCAAATACTGTAATTTCAACCCACTCTTTTTTTTATTTCTCTGTATGTGCCGTATTTTTCGCTCTATAAGACACACCAGACCACAAGACGCACCTAGTTTTTGGAGGACGAAAACAAGGAAAAATATATTCTGAATCTCAGAAGCCAGAACAGCAAGAGGGATCTCTGTGCAGTGAAAGCAGCAATCCCTCTTGCTGTTCTGGCTTCTGGGATAGCTGCGCAGCCTGCATTTGCTCCATAAGACACACACACATTTCCCTTTACTTTTTAGGAGGGAAAAAGTGAGTCTTATAGAGCAAAAAATAAGGTATTTATTTGATTTCTAAGTTTATTTTCCACTACTAAAGGCTTGAGTAGCCACTTCAGCTCTGTATTTCCAGGAAGCAGTCTCTGTTCCAAGCTGTTGTGCATACTTTTTAATATTAACTGGAAAGCCATTACCTATGGATACATTGCGTACAGCGTCAGAGGCGATATTTCTCTGAATACTAGTTGCTAGGGAACACAAAACAGGACAGGGCGATTGCTCTGCTTGTCAGCTTCCCAGAGGCATCTGGTTGGACGCTGTGGGAACAACATACTGGACTAGGACGGCCTTTGATCTGATTCAGCAGCCAGCATTTTCTCAAGTTCTTATGTACTAAACACTTCACTTACACAAATTTGTGATAAATGTTGAAAATCAATTGAAAAAAATTGAAAAAAAGGAAAAGAAAATGGGGGGGGGGTCCACCAAATTTTGTCCTCTCTCAGGGTGCTGTATTATCAGAGTCTGCCCCTGTTCGAAGGTAAGTGAAGTGTTTAGTACATAAGAACTTGAGAAAATGCTGGCTGCTGAATCAGATCAAACGCTGTCCTAGTCCAGTATGTTGTTCCCACAGCAGGAATCTACTTGTACTTGTCCTCCGCTCTTCCTCAGTAGCATGTTGGACGCCTTCCGACCTGAGGGGCTCATATTCCAGCGCCATAACTTTTATATGCCTGTTGTCTTTGTCCACTGAGTTTTCTTGGCAGGGATACTGGAGTGGCTTGCCGGTTCCTCCTCCAGGTGGATCACGTTTGGTCAAAACTCTCCACTATGACCTGTCCATCTTGGGTGCCCTGCTCGGCATAGTTCATAGCTTCTCTGACTTATTCAAGCCCCTTCGCCATGGCAAGGCAGTGATCCATGAAGGGGTTTTTGTTATGTTATATTTGTGATAAATTTTGAAAGACTCCCTGGAAAAGACCCTGATGCTGGGAAAGATGGAGGGCACAAGGAGAAGGGGACGACAGAGGACGAGATGGTGGGACAGTGTTCTCGAAGCTACCAGCATGAGTTTGACCAAACTGCGGGAGGCAACAGAAGACAGGAGTGCCTGGCGTGCTCTGGTCCATGGGGTCACAAAGAGTCAGACACGACTAAACAACTTCTGTTCTTATCCTGAAGCAAAGTTCTTAACCTGAGGTAATATTTCTGGGTTAGCGGAGTCTGTAACCTGAAGCGTATGTAACCCGAGGTACCACTGTACATGTTATGTACTTGTTAACATTCGGTTCCGGTTACGTCTTTTCAGGTTGCATCCCACGGCGACCCGGAAGTACCGGAAAGGGTTACTCGCGGGTTTCGCCACTCGCGCATGCGCAGACGCCCAACATGACGTCACGCGCATGCGCAGAAGCGGCAAATCGCGACCCGTGCATGCACAGACGTGGGTTGCATTCTGCTCATGTTGCGAATGGGGCCCCAGAACGGATCCCGTTCGCAACCAGAGGTACCACTGTAATAAACTTGGATCCTAGAACAATAGGCAAGTAGGATCGTAGAATGCAACAACTGATTGACCTTCAGGAAAAGACCAATCAGGCTTCAGGATGGAAGCAGAATCAGCCAATCAGACGGGACTCATTGTGTAAATAATGTATATAAAAGCCTGAGGTTTGGGGGGCAATTCAATCACTGTTTTACAAGTTGCAAGAAAGAGCATGAAATCACTGCAGGACTCCGAATATATTTCATGTTTAATTTTTTTTTATTATTATATGTGTTGGAAGCTGCCCAGAGTGGCTGGGAAAACCCAGTAAGATGTGTGGGGTATAAAGAGTAAAATTATCGTTATGGAATGGGACACCCCAATTTTCACTGGAGAAATGTTGGAGGGTATGAAACGGTTGCTGCCTGTACATTTCACCATAGTGCATGAGCTGGCTGTGACCAGGTGACCTGTACAGGTGCTGCGAACTGCTGATGGGACAATCTCCTCCTTCTTCATTGTAGGATTCCTTGTCTTTCATGGGACTTGGCCTGACAGAGAGATTTTCTAACAGAGGAATATCCTCTGTGTAGTAGGATATCCTAGAACTATGTGATCATAGGGTGTCCAGCTAATTTGTAATTTTGCATTTGTATATTAAATGCAGAATGCCTCAGCACGTTCATTCTCCATTTTTAAAAAATACATAGGTACTGAGAATGACCCTTCTTTGCCTAAGATCTTGGAGAGCTGCTGCCATCAAGGTAGACAATACTGGGTTAGACGAAAGAAAAATAATCTGGTCTGGTATAAGGCAGCTTCTTGGAAAGTTTATACTATGTGTTTTGTGTCAGACAGGTTGTAGTTTAGATGGGGAGAGGTATGGAGATGATTCTGCTACAGCAGGCATGTCCAAAATCACTTTCGGGGGCCTAATCCGGCCCGCCAGTCGGTTTAATCCTAACCTCAACAACTAAAAAAAGGTCAACAACTTTGGCCGGCCCTTTGGCCAGCCCTCATGGCCCTTCACTTCATCAAATCTGGCCCTCTTTGAAAAATGTTTGCACACCACTGTGCTACAGGATTTAATATCTAGTGAGGTCCCTGCTCCTAGTGAGATTTGTAGGCCGGGTGCCCAGGGCTGGGCTTTTCTGTGGTGGCCCCTTGTCTTTGGAATAAACCTTCCCTCTGAAATAAAGGCGTACCCCTTTGCCCAGTCTTCTGGGAGGCATATTGGGCATCTGAATTTGTTGATCTTGCTGGTTTTCTTTGTTATTAAAATTTGAATTATGTTTTTCGCTCTTTTGGCTTGGGTCGTCTCTATTTCTGCCCTGGACCTTTGGCTGCATGATAAACAAACACCTTTAATAAATAAAAAATGGAATCAGGGTTTCCTACTGAAAGGTATTTAAAGTATCATAAATTTTGCATTTTGCTTCTGTTATCGGGAGTTGCTTCATGTATTTTTTAAAAAAATGAATTGGGCATGTTTCTGCGTAAATGTTTCCTTTAAAATATATATGATGTGTTTTTATTTGTGCTTAAATTTTGCAAGTTGCCTGGGAAAATTTCTGTGTCACAAGTATCCACCATGTACTGTTTTTGTTTGAAACTTTGGTCTCCTAATTTTATTTGAAGATGACATAAAAATAAACATAGGCTTTAGCTGAGATTCCTGCATTGCAGGGGGTTGGACTAGATGACCCCTGGGTCCCTCCAACCCTTAAAATTCTATCATTCTATAATCCTGCCTTAAAGGGGAAACCTAACCTTCCCCATGGCAACCAAATCGAGCTTGGGCGGGCCTAGCTGCGCCTCTGATTGGTCCGCCGGCGACGGAGGCGCTCTCTCATTGGCCGGCGACCCCGTGTCACATGACCGACCATCATGGCGGCGCCCATGAGGCTGTGCCGGGGCCTGGGGTTGCGCCCGCGGTGGCTGCGCCGGGGGCTTCCGCTGCTGTTCTCGAGGGCGCGGAGCGGCCGCCCGGCGGCGGCAGCAGCTGCTGGGAGAAGCCGGCTGTACGAGCACGCGCGGGGCGGCTGGACGGCGCGCCCTCGACTGAACTTGGAGGCGCTGAGCGCGCAGCTGGGCCAGGCCGAGCGGGAGCTGGAGACGCGCAAGGGGCCCCTCGGGCCGCGGGACCTGCGGGAGATTGTAAGCGCGGGCCGTGGGTGGGCTCGGCTGGGCGCGCAAGTGCTGTTGCTCCCGCTCTCCTAGCGCCAGAAGGTGCTTTAAGCGCCAGGAGTTTAACCCAGCCTTCACCAGCTAGCTTTTATTTTATTTTTTAAAATTAAATTTTTATTAAAGTTTTAACAAACATCATAACAAAAAACAGAAAAAAGAAAGACAAAAAAGAAGAAAAAAAACATAACATACAAATACAAAAAATAAAACACATATAACCTCAATTATTACTTTCTTTAAGCTTACTTTCACGACTTCCTCATACCTTCCCTTTCTGTATTCTAATTTCATATTCAATTTTCAGCAAATCCTTTCCCTACTCTTAAAGTAATTTCAATATCAGTTATTTTCTTCCAATTATCCCTTACTGCTTTTAACCCCTTAATAACCAACCCAACATTTTTCTAAACTTCATTAATTTTACAATATTTTTTAAGATACTCTTTAAACTTCTTCCAATCTTCCTGCGCCGTATCTTTTCCCTGGTCACGGATTCTGCTCGTCATTTCCGCCAGCTAGCTTTTATTACTGAAATTTTATTGATGTTGGCCGCCCTGAGCCCGGCTCTGGCCGGGATATAAATAAAAAAATATTATTATTATTATTATTGCTGCCCTCTTAGGTGGCTAACATTGTGTATGCAAGCCGCTTTGCCCTGGCTTTAAAAATGATGCATTCAAGTTTCAGGTTCCACCTGGCTGTCAAGATTAGTAACAGCCTTGTCATGAGTGTCTAAATAAAGGCTGTGAAACCATGCCAGGGTAAAAGGTAACAGTTCTATGGCTCTCAAGCATCTGGGTGTCAAGGGAACTGTTTCCAGGTTCTTGCATTAGTAGCTTAATGTAACTGAAGCTCCATACATTTTCCTTCCATTGTTTTTCACTCTCCACTCTCAGTACTACCTTCTTGTGTGCATACTATCTGTTTTTGAATAATCTTGTTAAACTGCTGTTAGGCTGTATCATATTTTTCTTCTTTTTTCCTGATGCCTACTAGGTTGCCACTTGGCGGAGATTAGTCGAGGTGCAAGAAGAAATTGCAGTACTTGAAGCTGAGAAAGAGAAGGTGGCTGAAGAAGTGGGGAATATTGTGGTGAGTCCACATTATAGCAACTATTATGGAGCAACTAAAAGGGACGCGGGTGGCGCTGTGGTCTGAACCACTGAGCCTAGGACTTGTCGATCAGACGGTCGGCAGTTCGATTCCCTGCAGTGGGCTGAGCTCCTGTTGCTCAGTCCCAGCTCCTGCCAACCTAGCAGTTCGAAAGCACGTCAAAGTGCAAGTAGATAAATAGGTACCGCTCCGGCGGGAAGGTAAACGGCGTTTCCGTGCGCTGCTCTGGTTCGCCAGAAGCGGCTTAGTCATGCTGGCCACATGACCCGGAAGCTGTACGCCGGCTCCCTCGGCCTATAAAGCGATATGAGTGCCGCAATCCCAGAGTCGGTCACGACTGGACCTAATGGTCAGGGGTCCCTTTACCTATGGAACAACTCAGAACCACTGTAGAAGATATGTTTCAATAAATAAAAGAGGGGGAAGGAAAAGCCGGGTGCTCAGGGCTGCCTACCACAAATTCTGGTTTTGTGTTTCCTTTCTTGTTGTGTTACAGCCAGAAATTTGGGGGCGGGGGGGAGAGAGAGAGAGAAAAAAAAAATATGTGTATATGTATCTTGAGAATCTCCTGCCAACCTAGCAGTTCGAAAGCATGTCAAAGTGCAAGTAGATAAATAGGTACCGCTCCGGTGGGAAGGTAAACGGCGTTTCTGTGTGCTGCTCTGGTTCGCCAGAAACGGATTAGTCATGCTGGCCACATGACACAGAAGCTGTACGCCAGCTCCCTCGGCCAATAAAGCGAGATGAGCGCCGCAACCCCAGAGTCGACCACGACTGGACTTAATGGTCAGGGGTCCCTTTACCTTTACCTATCTTGAGAATAATTCTAACTCGCTCTTTCATCTTCCCTTTCCAGAAAAGCCAAGACAGAAGTACTTTGCAGTCGGTAAGAAAGTTCTTTATCCTTTCCTGCTACCTTAACGATTTAACATCTGTAGCTTTAAAACAGAGAGCAAGTGCTTTCTGGTATGGCAAAGGGAGAAGAATCACTTCTGGGATTTCTGTGCCTACAGATTTGACAACTCTCGCCCAAACTTTTGGCTCGTATAGACTGGTCAGGTCTGTGCCACATTCCTTCTAGTATTTGGGAATTTTACTTCCTTTTTTGGGGAGCTAACAACTGTGCAAGAGATATGACTGCACTGGTGTAAACACTAACCAAGCTTCCAACCCATTTATTGTTTCCTACCCATTGTTTCCACTGCCAGAGACAGTATGCCCTGAAAACCAGTTGAGCAATTCCATTTTCCAGTAAATAATATAAACCTCCAAGGCATGGCAAAACTCCTGCACAGACAGCTTTGATGGAATTTAAGCAAGCCCCAATCTTGCTTCCAATTTTGGCTTCAAAGTTTGTTTTCCCCCATTTTGTAGCACCTTTTTCTCACGTCTCAAACTAGAGCAGGAAGCAAACCAATAAAGCAGCTGTGTGCACCGTTCTTAAATAGACGGGTACAACTTCTGAACTCTAAATTGCAGCAGAACCGTTGCGACACGTTAGCCAAATCTGAGAACTCTTTCGTAGGCTTGAAGTCTGTGTTTGGGACCACTTCACGGCCTAGAACCCTTGTACCTACGGAACCGCCCTGCGGAGGACCTTAAGGTCCATATATAGCAACACCCCAGAGGTCCCGGGCCCTAAGGAAGTCAGATTAGCCTCAACCAGAGCCAGGGCCTTCTCAACACTGGCTCCAGTCTGGTGGAATGCTCTGTCTCATGAGACCAGGGCCCTGCAGGATCTGATTTCTTTCTGCAGGGCCTGTAAGACAGAGTTGTTCTGCCTGGCCTTTGGCTTGGAATCAACTTGATTCCTCCCCCTCTTTCCTTTTTCCTTTCTCCTTCTGTGATGGAACTCCTCTTTGGGGACTTCCTTGGCTTTTTTCTGGCCCACGTAGGACCAGTCTGGATAGTTGGCCTTGGTGAAGATTTGACGTTTTCATCCCCCAAAAGTTTTTCATTTGAGTTTCTACTGAAATGAGGCTGCATTTTATTGTTGTATTTTAATCTTGTTTTTAAGTTGTATTTTATGAATGAATGAATGAACTTTATTACGGTCACAGACCAGGATTAAGAAAAGCATATAGATAAAATAGCACTTGGGATTTTTGACCGATAATTGTTAGGGCAAATGAGGACAAGGAAATAGGCATAAAACATCCGAATAAAATACAAGATTAGACACAGATAATGGATAGATAAAAAACTAATAATTAAAACAGATAAGAGCTAAAAACCAACAAAGACACACAGTTAAAACAGCAGTAAGAGCATGAGAACTAAAAGATTCGCAGATAAAACAACTATAAGAGGCTGCAGAGTAGAAGCCTCTTAAATAGAGGACACTCACAACGTTAAAAACTGCTGTATTGGGATATAAGTTGTATTTTAATCAATTGTTTTTATACCTGGTGTTAGCCACCCTGAGCCCGGCCTTGGGGAGGGCGGGGTATAAATAAAATTTATTATTATTTTTATCACTTGCATTTGGAACTGCATTTGGAACCTCTCTTGCCCACGTAGAAATGAGGCAAAGGGCTTTTCCTGTCCGGTTGGCCTGGAAGCTTCTTAGAATCACAAAAATCAAAGCCTCTTGAGGAATCACACCAAATTCTCTTGAGGGAGTTCCCTGTTAACGTGTATTTCCTTCCTTTTCTCTTTTTTTTTTTAATAATAATTTTTATTAGTTTTTCAAACATATAATAAAAACAGACAATACAACAAAACAAAACATACAAACAAAGAAAAAACATGTATAATTTCATAAACTTTTTTCTTTCACCTTATTTCGCGGACTTCCCCATACCTCCCCTTTTCAGCATCCTTGTTTTTACCTTATCACAGCAACCCTTCATCTGATTAATCAACTCATTTTCGTTATAATTTCCTTGAGTAATGATTTACAGCTGCAATTCTCTATATCTTAACACCTTGACATCTCAACACTCCTCAATTTTACAACAGTTTTTAAGATATAATTTAAATTTCTTCCAATCTTCTTCCATTGTCTCTCTCCCCTGGTCACGGATTCTGCCGGTCATCTCTGCCATACCCATGTAGTCGATCACCTTCGCTTGCCATTCTTCCAGAGTGGGTAGTTCTTGTGTCTTCCAATACTTCGCCAGAAGAATTCTCGCTGCTGCAGTAGCATACATAAAAAAGGTTCTCTCCTTCCTTGACACCAATTGGCCCACCATACCCAAGAGAAAAGCCTCTGGCTTTTTAGGAAATGTCCTTTTAAGGACCTTCTTAATTTCATTATAGATCATTTCCCAAAAGGCTTTAATCTTCGGGCAGGTCCACCAAAGGTGGTAGAAGGTACCCTCAGTCTCATTACATTTCCAGCATTTGTTATTGGGCAAATGATAAATTTTTGCAAGTTTGACTGGGGTCATGTACCACCTGTAGATCATTTTCATTATGTTTTCTCTCAAGGCATTACATGCCGTAAACTTTACACCGGTGTTCCATAACTGTTCCCAGTCAACAAACATAATGTCATGCCCTACGTCTTGTGCCCATTTAATCATAGCTGATTTTACCGTTTCATCCTGTGTATTCCATTTCAGCAGCAAGTTATACATTCTTAAAAGATTCTTAGTATTGGGTTCTAACAGTTCTGTTTCTAATTTCGACCTCTCCATCTGGAAACCTATTTTCCTGTCTTGTTTAAATACCTCATTTATCTGAAGGTAATGCAACCAATCTCGTACCTTGGATTTTAATTTCTCATAACTCTGTAATTTTACACTTTCACCGTCTTGTTCTAAAATTTCACAATATTTTGGCCACTTGGACTCCATATTGAGTTTTTTTGTCTCTTTAGCTTCCATTGGTGATAGCCACCTGGGAGTTTTACTTTCCAACAAATCTTTATACCTTATCCAAACATTGTACAATGCTTTCCTTATGATGTGATTTTTAAAACCTTTATGCATCTTTACCTTGTCATACCATATATATGCATGCCAGCCAAATCTATTGTCATACCCTTCCAGATCCAAAATGTCTGTGTTCTCAAGAAGCAGCCATTGTTTCAACCAGCAGAAAGCTGCCGATTCGTAGTAAAGTCTTAAGTCCGGCAGGGCAAACCCCCCTCTTTCTTTTGCATCAGTCAAAACTTTAAATTTTATTCTGGGCTTTTTGCCCTGCCAGACAAATTTGGATATGTCTTTCTGCCACTTCTTGAAACAGTCCATCTTGTCCATAATCTGGAGTGTCTGGAACAAAAACAGCATTCTAGGCAATACATTCATTTTGATTACAGCAATTCGGCCTAACAAGGAAAGTTTCAATCTTGACCATATTTCTAGATCTTTCTTCACTTCTGTCCAACATTTGTCATAATTGTCCTTAAATAAATTAACATTTTTCGAAGTCAAGTTTACACCCAGGTACTTCACCTTTTTTGTTACTACTAAACCTGTTTCACTCTGAAACTCCTCTTTCTCTGCCGTTGTTAGGTTTTTTTCCAACACTTTAGTTTTTTGTTTATTCAGTTTAAATCCTGCTACTTGACCAAAAATCTCAATTAATTCTAATACTCTTTTGGTACTAGCTTCTGGCTGTTGTAAAGTCAATACTAAATCATCTGCAAATGCCCTTAGTTTGTAATGCTTGGCTCCGACCTGAACTCCTTTAACCAACTGGTCCCCCCTGATCATGTTTAACAAAACCTCCAGGACTGTTATAAAAAGTAGAGGGGATATTGGGCATCCCTGTCGTGTACCTTTTTCTATTGGTATCTCTTCTGTTACCACATTGTTCACAATTAGTTTTGCTTTTTGCTTAGAATATATTGCTGTTGAAAGACCTGGGATCCAAATAGCAATAAATACCCTGCTTCTTCTTCTTCTTTTTTTTTAATGATCTTTATTGCTTTTAATAACAAAAAAAGGAAAAACACAACAAAAATAAGACAAACCAAAAACACAATACAAAAGAATAAAAAAGAGAAAACATTTCAAAACACAACCTTTCTTTCTTTCACTTGTTTCCTCGACTTCCTCACACCTCCCTCCTTGTATTCCACTTCTGTTAGATAATTTCAACAAATCCTTTCCATTTTTCTCTTAAATCTCAATTATACATAACATAATGTCCTTAACCTTATTTTAACCTTAAAGCTAAAACTTATAAGTACTTAACTTCTGATAACATTTCTGCTAAATCCATGAAGTGTCAATCCTCCATTTTTCTATCCCTCAAAAGAAATTTTTTGTTAGTTTCATATAAACCTTAAACTTAATATATACTTTAGTAAGAACTTTAAATTTCCAATCTTCTTCCCTCAGCTCCCCCCCTGGTTTCGGAAAACTGCCAGTCCTTTCCGTCAATTCCCTATAGTCCTTCAATCTGGAAATCTAATATCCGAGGCTCTTAAGTCCCCTCCAGGCCCCTTTGGCAGGTTTTCTTCATGTTCATTAATGCCAAATAGCAGATCCCAAGGAAATTCCTAAGTACCCTGCTTCTTATTCCCTGCCTGCTTGGGTCTGACAGCATCCTCCTCATCCTCTCCTTCCCTTTCAGCTCCCTGCCTACAATGTGTTGCGGAAGCAGGGAAGGGACCTCCGCCTCCGTCTCAATGCTTTGCGCCAGCAGGAGCTGGAGCTGGATGAGAAATACTACCTGAGCGCCCTCAGGCTGCCCAACAGGACCCATCCAGATGTGGTAAAAGAGTGTGACGCGAGAGAAGCAACCTAGAACACTCGGGGACTCAAATTGAGCATGGCTGGGGGCCACTGCCAGGAAGGCCCTGCCGTGCTCTCCAGCTGGGTAGACTTCCCGGGTCAAGGATATATGCAGCCAAAGGTTCTTTTGCAGATAAAAAGAAGGGGGGGATGCTTGGATAATGCAGTAACATTCTTAGTCCATTCCTTTCCTTGTTTGTGGGTGGGGGTGCAGACAGAACAGTTTGCACCTTCATGAGTTTCCCTAGTCACCTTTGACCTGCTGGAAGGGATATATGGCTGTGGCTGAGTGACTGGCCAGTGCCCAGTCGGAAAAGAGGAAGGAGTTTGAGATCTCCAGCTTGCTAAATGTATGAGGCTTCAGGCTATGCCCACCCAGTACTCCAACAAGGAGCTGCTGGAGAATATTCCCTGGGGGAATAGCATTTGCCGCTTCCTTCTTCGTGTGCCCCATCGCCGAGAGCTCTGGAGGGTGGCAACACGAGAACGGGGCCTTTTCTGCAGTGGCTCCCCAACTATAGAATGCTCTCCCCAGGGAAGTTCGCCTGGTGCCTTCATCAGACACCTTTAGGCGCCAGGCAAAAACATTCCTTTCTATGCAGGCCTTTGGTTGATCTGATTTGCATCCTATGCCCTTTTAAAATGTGGGGGTTTTTTGGGGGGGAGGCAGCTATTGGGTTGTTGATTGTATTTTTATTATGTATTTTGTGGTTTTATATCTGGATTTTATTCTGTCAACCCATGGGTATAGAGCTGTATATAAATTCAATAAATAAAATAAAATAAAAATAAATGAAGAGCAGGTGGTGTAGCACCCAGCAACGGTAAACTGAATAATAGCAGTAGTAATAATAATATAATAATAAGAATTTAATATTTATACCCTGCCCATCTGGCTGGGCTTCCCCAGCCACTCTGGGCAGCTTCCAACTGAATATTAAAAACAATACAGCATCAGACATTAAAAACTTCCCTATACAGGGTTGCCTTCAGGTGTCTTTTAAAAGTAAAATAGTTGTTTATCTCTTTGACATCTGGTGGGAGGGCGTTCCACAGGGCGGGTGCCACTACTGAAAAGGCCCTCTGCCTGGTTCCCTGTAACTTGGCTTCTCGCAGTGAGGGAACCGCCAGAAGGCCCTCGGTGCTGGACCTTAGTATCCAGGCAGAACGATGGTGGTGGAGACGCTCCTTCAGATATACAGTGGTACCCCGCTAGACGAATGCCCCGCTAAACGAAAAACGCGCAAGACGAAAGGGCTTTCTGACATTTTTCTGCTTCGCAAGACATTTTTTTCTATGGGGCTTACTCGCAAAACGAATTTTTTTCCGTGGTCTCCCTTTTTTTTTTTTTGCCTTTTCTGAAAGGCGCTAAGCTCCTTATTTCTAAATTAGCCGCTTATCCGCTAATCCGCTAAGCGCTAAAAGCCCTAAAAGCCGCTTATCAGCTGTTTTACCGCTTATCAGCTGATCGGCTGATAGCGGAGCTCCGCAAGACGAAAATCCCTGCAAGACGAAGGCTCCCGCAGAACGGATTATTTTCGTCTTGCGGGGCACCACTGTACTGAGCCGAGGCCATATATAGTCCTGTGGTCATGGCAATATGTGTGCAGGAAGAGAGGGATGTAGGGGTATAGGCACCAATCCTTTTGACGTACCCCTGCCCATGGAAGCTTCATAGAAACAGAGAATTGTAGAGTTGGAAGGGACCCTGGGGGTCATCTAGTCCAACCCCCCTGCATTGCAGGAATACAAGCTGTCCCTTACGGGGATCAAACCATCAACCTTGGCATTATCAGCACCAGGCTCTAAACAACTGATGGCCCCTTCAAGCTCCTTTGCCTGAAACCAGTAACCGTTCCATGTAAAAGACCTCAGAGCTCCTCAGAGCTAGTGTGGTGTAATGGTTAGAGTCAGACTAGGACCTGGGAGGGAAAAAGGAAAGGGAAAGGGACCCCTGACCATTAGGTCCAGTCGTGGCCGACTCTGGGGTTGCAGTGCTCATCTCGCTTTATTGGCCGAGGGAGCCGGCGTACAGCTTCCGGTTCATGTGGCCAGCATGACTAAGCCTTCTGGCGAACCAGAGCAGCGCACGGAAATGCTGTTTACCTTCCCGCCGGAGCGGTCCCTATTTATCTACTTACACTTTGATGTGCTTTCGAACTGCTAGGTTGGCAGGAGCTGGGACTGAGCAACGGGAGCTCACCCCGTCATTGCGGGGATTCGAACCGCTGACCTTCTGATCGGCAAGTCCTAGGCTCTGTCGTTTAACCCATAGCGCCACCCGCATCCCACAGGACCTGGGAGACCAGGGTTCAAATCCTTATCTAGGCCATGAAGCTCTCTGGGCAGGGAGAGCCTAACCTACCTCACAGGGTTGTTGTGTGAGAATAAAACAGGGAGGGAAGGAGCTCTGGGCACCACCTTGAGCTCCTCGGAGGAAAAAGAGGGCTAGAAAATGCCATAGATAATAAGTAAATAATAGGGAGCTGAAATGACTTTGACACTTACATGCCTTTAACCTCTGACCTCTTCCTTTCCCCAGCCAATTGGAGATGAGGGCCAAGCGCGGGTGTTGGAGGTTGTTGGTGAAAAGCCAGGTGAGAAAGGATTCCTTTCATCACCACCAGGGGGGTTACTTCCTTCTTTCCAGGCATCGCTTGTGTTGCCTTTTTAAAAAAATACCTGGATCTGTTAAATTCTTCCTTATTCCTGGTTCAATCTTCATATCCCCCTGTGTTTTTCTTTTCTTTTTTTAAACAGCATTTGACTTCAAGGCGAAAGGGCACCTGGAAATTGGGGAAGACCTGGATATCATAAGGCAAAGGTGTGTATGAGAAACTGGGGGTCTCGTCCCTTCCCACGCAAGGCATTCTGCTTAAAAGGGACCGTTTGGAAGAAAAGGAATCCCTTTCTGAGCACAGTGAAATGAAGCAACAGCTCCACTTGCTGGTAGAGAATGAGAGAGTGCCGTTTACCGTATTTTTCACTCCATAGGGCACACCGGATCATAGGGCGCACCTAGTTTTAAGGGGGGGGGAATCAAGGGGGGGAATCTTATTCTCCCCCCCCCCGCCCCAAAGAGCAGCGTACAGGCTATGCGCAACCCCTCCCTTCCCGAGGGGTTGCACGCGGCTATGCCACAAGCCAAGACAGCGCTGTCTTGGCTTTCTCTTTAGCTGTGCGCAACCTCTCCAGCCGGGAGAGGCTGCGCGGGGCTAAAGAAGCCATAGCCACGTGCAGCCTATCCCTGCCGGAGGGGCTGTGCACGGCTATCCCTGAAGCCTGGAGAGCGAGAGGGGTTGGAGCGCTCCCTCTGCGCTTCGGAGGCTTAGCATTGCTATCGCTGAAGCCAAGGAGCCTGCATTCGCTCCATAGGATGCACACACATTTCCCCTCAATTTTTGGAGGGGAAAAGTGCGTCCTATAGAGTGAAAAATACGGTACTTTCAATACAGTCTGGAAAAAAAATTGTTTCCCTCTCCTTCCCTTAGTCAGTGCCACTAATATTCTCTAGGCAGCTGCCTCTTCCTAGGGAGAAGTTCATGGCTCAATGGTAGAGGATCTGCCTAGCATGCAGAAGGTTTCAGGTTCAATCCCAGTGGCATCTGGGAAAGGTAGAACTGGAAATGTCTCTAATCTGTCGCCTCAGATCTGCTTAATAATAATAATAATAATAAATTTTATTTATACCCCGCCCTCCCCAGCCAGAGCCGGGCTCAGAGCTGCTAACACCAATAAAATCACAGGTTAAAATGCAATTTAAAATGCAGCCTCATTTTAAAGTAGCCGATAAATCAAGACCATAAGGGGAGGGAAACATAAGGGTCAACCTGAGTCCAAACCAAAGGCCAGGAGGAACAGCTCTGTCTTGCAGGCCCTGCGGAAAGATGTCAAGTCCCACAGGGCCCATGTCTCTTGGGACAGAGCGTTCCACCAAGTCGGGGCCAGTGCTGAAAAGGCCCTGGTCCTAGTTGAAACCAATCTAACCTCCTTGCGACTTGGGACCTCCAAAGTGTTGTTATTTGTGGACCTTAAGGTCCTCTGCGGGGCATACCAAGAGAGGCGGTCCCGTAGGTACGAGGGTCCTAGGCCTGCTTCCTGTCTATTCTGACAGTACTGACCCAGAAGTGACTGGTTTGCAATGTAAAGGGGAAACAACAGTTTCAGAGTTGCCCCATAATTTGCAAACACATACGCCAATCATATATTTCTCAGTTATATAAGTTCCTCCTCCGAGAGCCCTGCCCTCTACCATATTGTTTGCCCTTCTCTCTCAGTTTGTGTGCGTTGAACGAAATTTCTAAGGTGTGCGTGCGCACACCCTGGAATCCCAGTAATGTGCCCAAAGCATAGCTGTCAACCGTCCCTTACTTGGCGGGAAAGTCCCTTATCCCAGCGCCGTGTCCTGCTGCTGTCCCTTATTGATGATGTCCCTTAAATTTCCCAGGTTTCAAAGGAAGCAGCTCCTCCCCCTCCCTCCCTCCCTGCCGGCCAGGGAGGAGGGAGGCTCCAACTGTGTTGCTTGGCTGCGTTGCTCACCCAATAAGGAGTCTAAGAACAACTGGGGGGTGGAGCTTGCATGCCTTGTGCCGATCAAATCGGCCGCGTTGCCTGGGGACTCGCTTTTGCTCAGCGCTTCCCAGCGGAGAGGTGACTGTGGTTTTCCTTGCTGCATCCCCTTTGCCGGGTTGCTGCGCTGTGGGAACCACCGCTTGAGGCTTCGTTTGGCTGCTGGCTGGGCTTTCTGCCTTTGGCTCGGAGGGGCTCAGAAGTTGAACATACCTGTGCTGGGAAAATCCCTTATTTTGGCTGCTGATCCTTTATTTTCGAGGCTGCTGGTCCCTTATTTTCAAATCTGTAAGTTGACAGCTATGGCCCAAAGTAGTTGAGAGGGTTGCATCAAATTTTGGCCTTGCACAGGGCACCATATTACCAAGGTCTGCCCCTGATTGAACCTGGAACCTCCTGCTTGCAAGGCAGACCCCCTGCCACTGAGCTGTGGCTCTTTAAAATATAAAAAATATCTACATGGTGCATAGGGAGCAACTTGCACCTTAATATCAGCAAGACAAAGGAGATGGTGTTGGACTTTCGGAGGAAGAGAGGAGAACTAGCTCCGCTGTACATCAGGGAGGGCTGTGTGGAGAGAGTCTCTTCCTTTAAATTCCTAGTTTATCTCAGTGAAGACCTTACCTGGAAAATAAATACAACCCAGGTGGTTAAGAAGGGCCAACAGAGACTCCATCTCCTCAGAGTATTGCGGACGAACGAGGTCAATCAACATTTGATGATCTCCTTCTACCAGTCAACAATAGAAAGTGTCCTTTCATACTGTATCACGGTGTGGTACGCTGGTTTGACATCAACTGATAGGAAGTGCCTACAGAGGGTGGTGAATACAGCACAAGATATTATGGGCTGTCCCGTGAATCCGCTGGATGAAATAGCGGAAGAACGTTGCCTCAGGAGAGTGAGGAAAATTCTCAGGGACGATTCACACCCTGGCCGGCACTTTCTTGATCTCCCGCCCTCAGGCAGAAGATATAGAAGCATGATTAGTCACACCAACAGGGTAAAGAACAGCTTCTATCCGTGGGCTGTTAGGCTGCTGAGTGAAAAGATAACAACAGGGCAACTGACTTCTGGGTTTGGTGGGTGTGCGTCAGTAAACGAGGGGAATTAAGACTAAGAGAGCAGAGTGGGGGAGGGTGCTCGTGTAATCTCACTGTACACAAGTTGTACAAGTGACAATAATGTATTTCAGTTTAGCTGGATACAACCCCACGTAAACAGGCTCTGAGGCCTGGAATAAATTGCCCCATTGTTGCAGCCACCAGCTCCCTGAAAAAGCGTTGGAGGAAGTGCGCTTGTGTGAAGGCAAGCAGAGGAGTGAGGGAGCAAACAAGACTTAGACAAATTGCCTAATGCCCTACAGGGTGCTAAATATGATTCCGCCAGGACAAAGGGTTTCCTTTGGTCTCTGAGCGGATATTTCCAGAATTTGCAGGCACCCATTAGCTGATTGGAAGCCCTTTTCCTTCCTGAACAGGGATGAATATTTGATGGGTGGCCTTTGAGATGAGCTGTTTGGCCCCAGGGCCTTTTCCAGTAGCAGGCTGCTTCCCACCCCCCACCCCCCACCCCCGTAATCTGTTTCACAAAGCTCCCTCTGAGCCTTGGGCCAAAGCTGAGAGCCTCTCCTGTCACGAAAGGAAGCCTGCCATTGACTAAATGCGTTCGTCATGGAATTGGCACTCTTAGCGTGGCCGTGGGGCCATGTTTCCTGGAGAGCGTTGTCTTTCTTGGTGCAGCTGGATATCGGGCACATGGCAGGGAAAGGACCACAGCTCAAGGGTCGAGCATTTGCCTTGCAAGCAGAGAGTTCAGTCCCCAGCACCTCCAGGGAAGACCTCCAAAAAGACATTTGTTGCAACAGGGCTCTTTAATCCAGTTTGCGCAAACCTAAGTTTCTGGTGATGGAATGGCTCCCTGCAAAATAGTGACAGTCTGGGGGTAGCTAGGGACTCCTGAAGCTCTTGCCTGTTGACAGGGCTTAAAAGGCCAGCTAGCCCAGCCTGCCCTCCCCCAAGCAGGTGTTGGGATGTGTCCAAGGGAACGGGGGCAGTTCGCAGGCCCCCAGCTGGCTCCAGCCCACTGGCCGGCATCCAGGCAAATTCAGGTCCTTGGAACAGCATCAAAACAGCAGCACACAGTTTCAGAAGCCTTCAGAAGCTTGAACACACCTTAACCAGCAGAGTGAATAACACGCAACAGAAGTGGCAGACAGAGGCATATGTAAAGCATATTTACAAGCAGTTTATTCAGCATAGTTCAGGACAAAGAAAAACATGTCTGCTCTCTTTCATGTCCAAGAGCAGGAAGCAAAAGCAAAAGCTATACACAACGGAAGTTCCCAGCAAGCTGTGTTGGAATGTAAACACATGTGACAGACAACAATCCACATATCTGTTCCCCTTAGGGTGGAACGGAACATCAATTTCCTAACAGCAGGGTGGCCCACATTAGCAGCTCAAGCCCCACATCCCTGGGAGAAGCTCCTCAATGCCTTCTTCTTTCCTCCCCTCTGTTCCGCAGGCGCCTGTCCCACATCTCGGGCTACCGGTCATACTACCTCCGTGGGGCAGGAGCAATGTTGCAGCAAGCCTTGGTGCAGTTCACTTACAACAAGCTGGTGAAAAAGGTACCGAACGGTGTGGGGTTTTTTTGGGGGGGGGGGACCCTGGGGAGCAGAGTGTCCTGATCTGCTGGCCCAGAGTAGGGCTCTTGGGGGTAAGTGGGTGGGTGCAGGGATGTCAAAGAAGGACTTCAAAAGCGATGGAGTGATTGGTTCTAGTGCTTTATTTTAAAAAAAGGTGTGGACTTGCTGCAAATCAGCCTGCCAGGTCTCCCAGCCTTTACAGTACAGTGGTACCTCGGGTTACATACACTTCAGGTTACAGACTCCGCTTACCCAGAAATAGTGCTTCAGGTTAAGAACTTTGCTTCAGGATGAGAACAGAAATTGTGCTCCGACGGCGCAGCGGCAGCATTAGCTAAAGTGGTTCTTTAGGTTAAGAACAGTTTCAGGTTAAGAACAGACCTCCAGAACTAATTAAGTTCTTAACCCGAGTTGCATGGCTTACTAGCTGAACATGTGAAAAGGATCTAGGGGTTTTGGTGGGCCACAAGCTGAACATAAATCAGCAGTGTGATGCAGTAGCAAAAAAACCTGAATGCTATTCTAGGCTGCCTCAACAGAAGTATAGTGTCCAGATCAAGGGAAGTAATAGTCCAACCCTATTCTGCCTTGGTCAGACCACACTTGGAATACTGTGTCCATTTCTGGACGCCACAATTTAAGAAGGATGTTGACAAGCTGGAAGGTGTGCAGAGGAGGGCAACCAAAGTGATCAAGGGTCTGGAAACCAAGGCTTATGAGGAATGGTTGAAGGAGCTGGTTATGTTTAGCCTGGAGAAGAGGAGAGTGAGAGGAGATAGGATAGCTAAATCCCTCAAGAGGGAACAAGCTTGTTTTCTCCTGCTCTGGAGAGTAAAACTTGAACCAATGGCTTCAAGTTACAAGAAAGGAGATTCCGACCAAACATACAGAAAAACTTTCTGACCGTAAGGGCTGTTCAAATGTGAAACAGACTCTCCTTGGAGGTTTTTAAGCAGAGGTTGGGTGTCCATCTGCCATGGATGCTTTTAGCTGAGATTCCTGCATTGCAAGGGTTTGGA
Organism: Podarcis siculus; assembly: GCA_034642415.1. Classification (NCBI taxonomy): domain Eukaryota; kingdom Metazoa; phylum Chordata; class Lepidosauria; order Squamata; family Lacertidae; genus Podarcis; species Podarcis siculus. The sequence continues at coordinate 5,186,445 of JAXCMG010000044.1, read as the reverse complement.
CTAGAGGACCTTTGGTGATCCCTTTCAACTCTTAGGATTCTCTGATTCCTTCCTCTCCAATGTCATATATTAAATTTACAAGCCAGTTGTTCCTTCTTGGGATCTCTCAGCAGTCGAGGCGTAACCCATCTGGGCTGAGTAATTCTAAAAACGTGAACTGAATAACGCAGAAAGCGTTGTGCTGGATCAAACCAAGTTCTGTCTTGTCCACAGTTGTTTCCCAAAATGTCCTATCATCAGCTCACCATTGGCCCAGCTGTGTCCTGTACTTGACCTTCCCCTTGTCTTTCTCTCTCTCTTTAGGGCAGGAGGGGGCAATTCCTCCTTCTGCCGATACCTTCTTAGGGGGTGAGTGGCGGGACGCGGGTGGCGCTGTGGGTTAAACCACAGAACCTTGGGCTTGCCGATCAGAAGGTCGGTGGTTCAAATCCCCACGACAGGGTGAGCTCCCATTGCTCAGTCCCTGCTCCTGCCAACCTAGCAGTTCGAAAGCACGTCAAAGTGCAAGTAGATAAATAGGTACCACTCCGGCGGGAAGGTAAACGGCGTTTCCGTGCGCTGCTCTGGTTCTCCAGAAGCGGCTTAGTCATGCTGGCCACATGACCCGGAAGCTGTACGCCGGCTCCCTCGGCCAGTAAAGCGAGATGAGCGCCGCAACTCCAGAGTCGGCCACGACTGGACCTAATGGTCAGGGGTCCCTTTACCTTTACCTTCTTAGGGGGTCCCTGGGAGCCAGACACCCAAAGATGGTTCATACAGCTCTTCATCCTCTACCTTTCCCCCCACAGGGCTTTATCCCCATGACTGTTCCAGATCTGCTGAAAGGAGCTGTCTTTGTAAGTAGCCTCACCCCCACACAAAAAGTATTCATGGTAAGGTTACCAGATTTTCTCCAATGAATCTGGGGACACTTTTCAACTTCAGTCGGAATGATAGGATTTTGTCAGGGGACTGATTTGTAAATCCGGGGACTGTCCCCGGAAAACGGGGACGTCTGGTAACCTTAGAGCCTGCTTCATATGGAGGCAGATCTTTGGTCCATCTAGTTCTGTATAATAATAATAGCAATAATAATAATAATTATACCCCGCCCATCTGGCTGGGCTTCCCCAGCCACTCTGGGTGGATTTCAACAAAATATTAAAATACCATAATGCATCAAACATTAGAAGCTTCCCTGAACAGGGCTGCCTTCAGAAGTCTTCTAAAAGTCAGGTACAGTGGTGCCCCGCAAGACGAAAATAATCCGTTCTGCGGGAGCCTTCGTCTTGCAGGGATTTTCGTCTTGCGGAGCTCCGCTATCAGCCGATCAGCTGATAAGCGGTAAAGCAGCTGATAAGCGGCTTTTAGCGCTTAGCGGATTAGCGGATAAGCGGCAATTTAGAGATAAGGAGCTTAGCGCCTTTCAGAAAGGGCAAAAAAAAAGGGAGACCACGGAAAAAAATTTGTTTTGCGAGTAAGCCCCATAGAAAAAAACGTCTTGCGAAGCAGAAAAATGTCGGAAAGCCCTTTCGTCTTGCGCGTTTTTCGTTTAGCGGGGCATTCGTCTAGCGGGGTACCACTGTAGATGTTTTTCTCCTTGACATCTGATGGGAGGGCTTTCCACAGGGCCCTGGTCTTGGTCCAAGAGTCCAGAAGGGACCTGCAACTAATTAGAAACGTCAAAATATCCCCTTGGTATCCACTCTTGAGAACAGAGCATTTTAGAGCTAGTTTTCTGACCAAACTCTGAGCATCACCTTTGCTGAGCTGTGTTTTTAAGTGATGCCCACTGCAAGGGGCCTCAGCTTTCAACCTGGCCCCTTCCTGTTGTTGCTGGATTGCAGCTGCTGTCATCTCTGACCACTGGGCATGCTGGCTGGACCTGATGGGAGCTCTGTAGACTCACCCACCCTCTCTCCTCCTGCTTCCCAGGAAGGTTGTGGCATGCCCCCAGAAGCCAGCTCCTCTCTGCTGTACAACATAGACCCTTCTCGCTTTGAAGACCTGAGCCTGGCAGGCACGTCCGAGGTTGGCATTGCAGGTATGGCAAAAGGGTGGAACTCTGTGGACTTTTACAAGGGTAAAAGAGTATTGGGAAATGATCCACAATTATTAAAAAAAAAATGTTTAAAAGTTGTTGTTTAGTCATTTAGTCGTTTAGTTGTGTCCAACTCTTCGTGACCCCCTGGACCAGAGCACGCCAGGCACTCCTGTCTTCCACTGCCTCCCGCAGTTTGGTCAAACTCATGCTGGTAGCTTCGGGAACACTGTCCAACCATCTCGTCCTCTGTCGTCCCCTTCTCCTTGTGCCCTCTATCTTTCCCAACATCAGGGTCTTTTCCAGGGAGTCTTCTCTTCTCATGAGGTGGCCTCAGCTTCAGGATCTGTCCTTCCAGTGAGCACTCAGGGCTGATTTCCTTCAGAATGTATAGGTCTGATCTTCTTGCAGTCCATGGGACTCTCAGGAGTCTCCTCCAGCACCAGAATTCAAAAGCATCCATTCTTCGGCGATCAGCCTTCTTTATGGTCCAGCTCTCACTTCCATACATCACTACTGGGAAAACCATAGCTTTAACTATACGGACCTTTGTTGGCAAGGTGATGTCTCTGCTTTTTAAGATGCTGTCTAGGTTTGTCATTGCTTTTCTCCCAAGAAGCAGGCGCCTTTTAATTTCGTGACTGCTCTCACCATCTGCAGTGATCGTGGAGCCCAAGAAAGTAAAATCTCTCACTGCCTCCATTTCTTCCCCTTCTATTTGCCAGGAGGTGATGGGTCCAGTGGCCATGATCTTCTTTTTTTTTGATGTTGAGCTTCAGACCATATTTTGCGCTCTCCTCTTTCACCCTCATTAAAAGATTCTTTAATTCCTCCTCACTCTTTAAAAGTACTTTCCCCCCAAACCCCAGAGTCCTTCCTGTTGGGGATAATTCAGACTGAAATTCCCAGGTGTCAAAAAAGGTTATTTAGGTGTGCTACTACTGTGTGGCCCATGTTTCATTAGTCCAAAAATGGAAAACAAGCGAGGTCCCAACCAAAGAAGAATGGCAAGTTAAGCTGACAGAATATGGACAACTTGCAGACTTAACATATAGAATAAGAGCACAAGAAGAACAGAAGTTTAAAGAAGATTGGAAAACGTTTACTGAATATATGAGAAATAATTGTGTACAGCTGAAAACACTGGCAGCATTAAGAAAAATTCAGCAGTGTAAATAAGTTTAGATGGATGCAATAATGGAATACTGAATGGTATATGGAGTACTGGGAGAGAACTTCCTTAGGCTCCAGAGAAACCTCATCGGCCTGCCCCATCTTTATGTCCCAAGATGTTTTCGAACTCCCATCGTTTCTGGCTGTGCTTGTTCCTTTATTGTTCATGACACTTTTCACGCATACAAATCACAAGCAAAAAAAAATAGCAATAACGTAATAGAACGTCCCAATTACAGCATGAGCCATATAGAAGAATTAACAAATCATCAGCAAAACTAATACAAATCATCAGTAAAACAGCCACCTTCTATAAAACACCATAGGTGACTCCACTCTTGGGTTCCTGGGTATTGTGCATAACCATGAAATCACATACAGCGGGGAACACCCTCTAGCCCATGGAAATTCTTGAAAAACCCTTTAAAAAATAAAAAAAAATCCGCCAAATTCCATCCCAATCGCTCCCTCCAAACCACCTTTCTCAAGCTCCCAACTCTCCACAGGCCTCAAAGGTTGGTGCAAAGGCTGCTTTCCAACTCTTTTTGTGCCATTTTTGCAGATTCCCTGCTCTTTCCAGGCCTTAAATCAATTTAAAATTGATTAAATCAATTTAATTATTTGCTGATGCCGTGTGTATACGCGGTCACGTGTAAAAGTTTTGCGCGCTATGCAAAAATCACAATGTGGGAAAAACCGTGAAGCCAGCCAGTGCCTCTTCAAAGCTCCATCCTTCTTTCAGACATCGCAATATCTCAGTCTATCACAATGTTTAGCTGGTGATATATCGTGATGTTGAAAACCAGGTATCGCCCAGCCCTAGTGGGGAGACACTTGTATTAACAAAACTCTGCTCTTATCTCCAAAAGAGAGAGAGAGGCAGGCTGCACATAAAACGTAGAAACAAAACTCTTTTGAAACGTTATTGATAGTTCCTTCTTCATCCCTGGTTGAAAAATGTACGTTAGCAGGACGGGGTTGGCGAGAGCAACCAGGGCAAAGGAATTAAGGAATTGTGCCCCAATTTCTTCACTCAAATCCATTCCCACCGCCTTCTCTTCCTACTAGGGTACTTCATGGATCATGCGGTGAATCTGAAAGACACCCCCGTCAGGTGAGAAACTTTCTGCCCACCTTGTGGATGCGTTCAGGTGCCGCTGCGCCCATGTTCAGAACGTTAAAGGTAAAGGGACCCCTGAACGTTAGGTCCAGTCGTGACCGACTCTGGGGTTGCAGCACTCATCTCGCTTTATTGGCCGAGGGAGCTGGCGTACAGCTTCCGGGTCATGTGGCAGCATGACTAAGCTGCTTCCGGCGAACCAGAGCAGCGCACGGAAACGCCGTTTACCTCCCCGCCGGAGTGGTACCTATTTATCTACTTGCACTTGATGTGCTTTCGAACTACTAGGTGGGCAGGAGCTGGGACCGAGCAATGGGAGCTCACCCCGTCGCGGGGATTTGAACCACCGACCTTCTGATCGGCAAGTCCTAGGCTCTGTGGTTTAACCCACAGCGCCACCTGCGTCCCGTTCAGAAAGTTACGCATGATGAAATATGGGCTGTGGAATTCTAGAGTCTAACGTTAGTAATTCTTGGAGTCCGTGGGTCTACTCTGAGCCTGGATACACCCCACCCCCTCAATTCCAGAGAGAGCCCCAGCTTTTGTTTACGGCATTAGAAAACCCTAGTTTTCCCCACTGTCAACTGGTCAGTCCCTGTGAGAACAGGATGCTAGTCTAAATGGGCCATTGGCCTGATTCTGATGTTCTCCGTTACATCATAGGGTTTTCTGCAGGGGGAATGGGCTGCTGGGAACATCAGCTGCTCCCCGGCTGCGTGCTTTAGAAGTCTGAAGGCTGCACATCTTCACAGCCTTGAAAGTTACAATCTGAGGCATTCCAAAAGTAAAGGAAGGATTGAACTCTGATTAATAAGAATACACACAGAGGCTTGAACCAGCAAGACTCTGGGAAGGGTGCGTATAATAATCTGTCTCCACCCTCTGGCACAGGTCGTTTTATTCACAAAACCTTTTACAGAGTGTTCATAAGAACCAGTCAGATTTCTTCTGAGCATTTCAACAAACCCCACGTGGGGACAAAGTTAAACTACCAAAACTAATTAAGCACGCATATTTCTGGGTTAAACAAAACAGAACTACAAAGGAGTGCATTCGGCAACCCCAAGCAATATACAGTGGTACCTCGGGTTACATACACTTCAGGTTACAGACTCCGCTAACCCAGAAATAGTGCTTCAGGTTAAGAACTTTGCTTCAGGATGAGAACAGAAATTGTGCTCCGGTGGTGCGGCGGCAGCAGGAGGCCCCATTAGCTAAAGTGGTGCTTCAGGTTAAGAACAGTTTCATGTTAAGTACGGACCTCCGGAACGAATTAAGTACTTAACCCGAGGTACCCCGGTACATGATAAGAAGGATGGCCAGGAAGACAGCGATCATTATCACCTTCAGGTGAGATCTGTTTCCTGGCCCTAAGATTAACACCCTAAGATTAACATATCAGAAAAGCTACATCAAAGAAAGTGCCCATGATCTTTTATGGCCCAGGATGCCTGCCTGGCGAAGCAACTGGGCTGTGTACGTGACTTGACTGGTCAAGAAAGAGAAATGGAACAGGGATGCAGAGGTGTGGATTGATCAAGAATCATAGCAAAATAGTTTAAACCCAGTCAACGCAATGCTTTCATTGCTGACACAGATGGCTTACTCTATATCTGTTATAATTACTCATAGCAATCCCACCTGATCACTACAACAATCTGCATCATTTAAAAGAAAGTTGAGGGGTTCGCGCGCGCCCCCCATTAGGGAGCCAACTATTCGTTCCATCCTTGTAAGGTTTTCTGCTGTTACGGAAAAATCTAGGTGCGAGGCTGCTCAGTCCCCCAGCTGGTGGGGCAGAGCCCGCGGGTCCCTGCGGAATAAAGGAAGGAGTCCAGCCAACCGGAGCAAATATCTGTAGACCAAAGTTTATTGCACAATAGGTTCAAAGAACAAATTTGAACCCCGAAGATGGGTTGACAAAGACTTTTAAAACTTTCCCACCATATCCCAGAATACAGTTCGTACAGCATCATTGCTGCATCACTGACATGTCACAAAAGGGGAGGGGTTAACCTTGGCAAACATGTCCAGACAAGTCCTTAGTACAAGATTAGCATAAGCAGACATGGCAGGGCAAGACTCAGGTATAAGATTAGCATAGACAAATATGTCTTAAGTACCCACCACCCAAAAGTGCAATAGAAGTTCCTTTGCATGTCTGGAGCCTGAGGCGAGTCAGGTGATGAGATTTGACTTCCTTTGGCTAACAATGAGCCCAGCGATTGTCACCTCTGGGAACTTCCTGGAGTCCTTTTTTCAAGGGGGAAAATAGCTTTGGAATGGAGGAAACTGGGAAAGGAGATGATTTTACGTTATTTTTTAAGCTAGGTAACTTCCCTGAGCTGTCAAGTTGAAAGGATACATTCAGGCATAATATTTGTAATATTTAACTTTAAAGATGTGCCCCCACCCCCGGTAATTTCCGTAACACTGCCATCCTGTGGAATTGCGATGTGCACCCACCCACAGACCCCTTGGCCCTCCTCTGCCCAATTCCTCTTGACCACTGATCTCACCAGCCCTTCTGTCTCTTCTTCCGCCTCGGCCAGGACAGTGTGTGTCAGCACGTGCTACAGGGCGGAAACAGAAACTCGCCATGAGTCGTGGGGACTGTATCGAGTGCACCAGTTCACCAAGGTGAGGATGACGTGCGCTCGAGGTGTGGCACCGTTGGAGGTGGGGAGAAGGGGCAGGGTCTGCAGCACAGGCCTCGGTCCTGTATACCTGAAGGAGCATCTCCACCCTCATAGTTTGGCCTGAGGTCCAGCACTGAGGGCCTTCTGGCAGTTCCCTCCCTGCAAGAAGTGAGGTTACAGGGAACCAGGCAGAGGGCCTTCTTGGTGGTGGCGCCCGCCCTGTGGAATGCCCTCCCATCAGATGTCAAGGAAATAAACAACTGTCTGATTTTTAGAAGGCATCTGAAGGCAGCCCTGTTTAGGGAAGCTTTTAATGTTTGATGTTTTATCGTGTTTTTAATATTCTGTTGGAAGTCGCCCAGAGTGGCTGGGGAAACCCAGCCAGATGGGCGGGGTATAAATAATTTTTTATTTTTATTATTAGTGCATCCTGAGATTTTTGGGGGCGGGGCAGGGTGGAGCTCGAAGATGCTAATGGCACATCAAGCGTGTTGTTCAGTTCGACGCAAGCACAGCAAATGCATGGGATCTGTTAATCGGACTCATCCCGAGGTTCTCTTGCTTTTCGCTTCAAACGATGCAAGTTTCTAGTCCTCAGCACTGCAAAGACAGCCCGTTCTCATTGAAAAAGCAGAAGGCCAATAGGGCGCAGGTGATCTTAGCTTTCATGCAGGGATGTGTGGGCTTCAGCGCTGGCATTCATAAGAGGTGCATTGTAAGAGGCACGCAAAGTTTACATGGGGCCTTGGAATGCTTCCTGCAGGGTTTGGGTGGAGAGGTGGTGTTGTGTAGTGGTTAGAGTGCTGAACTAGGACCTGGGAGAGACCCGAGTTCAAATCCCCACTCGCCCCAGAGCTCTGTGGGTGAGACCTGGGGCCATTCCCTCACTCTCAGCCTAGCCTACCTCTCAGGGTTGGCGTGGGGATTAATTGGGGAGGGGGAGAACCGTGTCTTCCTTTTCTTCTCCCTTCCTGCAGTTACTCTGTCCTCTCCCTTTGGCTAGCAGATCTCTATTAGATAGATAGATAGATAGATAGATAGATAGATAGATAGATATACCGTATTTTTTGCTCCATAAGACTTTTTCCCTCCTAAAAAGTAAAGGGAAATGTGTGTGCGTCTTATGGAGCGAATGCAGGCTGCGCAGCTATCCCAGAAGCCAGAACAGCAAGAGGGATTGCTGCTTTCACTGCGCAGTGATCCTTATTGCTGTTCTGGCTTCTGAGATTCAGAATATTTTTTTTCTTGTTTTCCTCCTCCAAAAACTAGGTGCGTCTTATGGTCTGGTGCGTCTTATAGAGCGGAAAATACAGTAGATAGATAATTTATGACTGTCGGAGACCAGCTTATAAAACACAATTGGGGGTACAATCACAGAAAGAAAACAAACAATTAAAACAATGTACAACAATAAATTTAAAAACAATGTACAGCAATAAACTACCGCAGGGAGCTGACCCAGAGTCACTCATAGAACAGAGTTTGGGGATTTTCTTAATGAACTAGTTTGGGTTGGGGGGTGGTCTGTGCCTACAGATCTGTACACAGAATCTGGCGACCATCTGGGTCGTCTTATGATCTTTGCCTAACAGGAAAAGGTCGAATTTTTGCTTTTCCGGGAGGTCAGCGAGCCTCACCAGCAGGGGATCAATGGTCTCACTATGTGCCTCTTCATAAAAGGGACATTTCTATAATCATACACTCTCTCTCCACAATCCAGGTGGAAATGTTTGGGGTCACTGCCAACGAGACTGGGTTCGAAAGCGAGTCCTTGCTGGATGAATTCCTGGGCGTGCAGAAGGAGATCTTCTCTGAGCTGGGACTGCACTACAAGTAGGGAGTCGCGCAAGAGTTGGGGGTGTGTGGCTGAGGGACCCCTGCTCGCCGTTGGCTGCTGGGAACGTGGGTGTGTGATCGTTGAAGAGGGGGAAAGAGGGCTGCTAGGCCAGCCAGCAGAGACATGTCTGGTTGCATCCCAAACCCACCTTCATCAATAGATTTTATTGCATTAGCCGTGTGGCATGATATACATAGAAATAACAACATAAAATGGGGGTGGGGAGGTAAAGGTAGATATCGTCCTGGGCGAATACTTAAAGAAAAAGGAAAAAAAATAACAGAAGCGACAGGGGATTTAAAACATCGAGTGACCGATAGTACAAAAACAAAAAGACAAAAAACTGCTGAGGCTGGAGGAGGATCGTTAAAGGGTCCTTCAGCTCCTCAGATTTGTCCTAGCTCCATTGTCCTTGTACAATAAGGCTACTTGGAACTTCGTTCGATTGTGCGGCATATCGACTGCAGCTGTGGTGTTAAAGAAGAAGTTAGTGCCACTTTCCTCTTCATCACACTGAGCAGGAAGTTAGCTGTCATCTCGGTAATCCAACAATCAGAATCCTGCAAAAAAAGGGACACTATCCAGGGCTGGATTGGGAGATGAAGCTTGTTCACGAGAGGAGTTAAAAACCGAGATCTTTCCTCTGTCCAGTTGGGACAGAAGAGCATTACATGTTCCATAGTCTCCAGAGCCGTGTCATTACAGGTGCATGTTCTGTTTGCGATGGGGACTCTGGAATAACGACCCGACAGAACTGCTGTAGGAAAACAGTTGAGACGGGCACAGGTAAAGGCCCTTCGCTTAGCCTCCGAAGAAATTGTGAAGCAGTATAGAGGGATTCCTTCAGGGGGAGGAATAGCTAGGGCTAGGCCTGAACACGGCCCTCTTGCATGGGCAGCTGTGTTAGAGAAGTCAAGTTGCTGTAGCTTCTTTTTAATTGGAGGTAGGGCCGCCGGACTGATACACTCTAATTTAAGAACAGTTTTGCAATTCAGATTGAGAAGAGAGCGGAGTTTGAGGTTAATTGTAGTTTTCCAAGGGGAATTATGAATATCTCTTAGGATCAGATTGGAAAAACCACCTTAGAGGGTATACTTAAAGGTAAAGGGACACCTGACCATTAGGTCCAGTCGCGGACGACTCTGGGGTTGCAGCGCTCATCTCGCTTTATTGGCCGAGGGAGCCGGCGTCCAGCTTCTGGGTCATGTGGCCAGCATGACTAAGCCACTTCTGGCGAACCAGAGCAGCGCACGGAAACACCGTTTACCTTCCCGCCGGAGTGATACCTATTTATCTACTTGCACTTTGATGTGTTTTCGAACTGCTAGGTTGGCAGGAGCAGGGACCGAGCAACGGGAGCTCACCCCGTCGCAGGGAATCGAACCGTCAACCTTCTGATCGGCAAGTCCTAGGCTCTGTGGTTTAACCCACAGCGCCACCTGCATCCCTAGAGGGTATACTTAGGCATGTTTAAAATCCAGTACAGTCATACCTCTTGTTACGTTTGCTTCCTGATACGTTTTTTCAGGTTGCGTCCCGCTGCGACCCGGAAGTACCGGAAAGGGTTACTTTCAGGTTTCGCCACTCGCACATGCGCAGACGTGCAAAATGACATAATGCGCAGAAGCGGTGAATCGCGACCCATGCGTGTGCAGACGCGGGTTGCGTTCTTTGCAGGTTGCAAACAGGGCTCCAGAAGGGATCCCGTTCGCAACCAGAGGTACCACTGTACTAACAAAGCAAAGCAACATCCAGGGAACATCAGAATGCTGCATCACAATTGCTGACAGGAGCGAGAATTCGCCAGCCTATCACGCCTGTGCTCAGAGACCTGCACTGGCTGCTGATTTGCTGCCAGGCCCAATTCAAGGTGTTACTATTAGCACATAAAGCTTTTAACAGTTCAGTACAGTTTACCTACAAGATGCTTAGAAAGTTGAGGTCACTTTACCGTATTTTTTGCTCTATAAGACTCACTTTTTCCCTCCTAAAAAGGGGAAATATGTGTGCGTCTTATGGAGCAAATGCAGGCTGCGCAGCTATCCCTGAAGCCAGAACAGCAAGAGGGATTGCTGCTTTCGCTGCGCAGCGATCCCTCTTGCTGTTCTGGCTTCTGAGATTCAGAATATATTTTTTGTTTGTTTTCCTCCTCCAAAAACTAGGTGCGTCTTGTGGTCTGGTGCGTCTTATAGAGCGAAAAATACGGTGATCTGTTTTTGTATTTTAACTTTTGTGTGCTTTAAACTATTGCAACTTTTTCTTGAGTTTACTGTTTTATCTTTAGTAAATGGCTTTGAGGGTTGGTTTGCTTGCTTGCTTGTTTTCCGTCCGGCGGTGTATGAGTTCTACGAAATAAGGCCAAAAAAGGTAATCTCACTTATTTACTTAGCAATCCTCAGGCAGCAAGACCTGGATAGAGAAGGCCAATCAGGTTGTGCCCAACTTTCATGGCCGTCGTTACGCATCTGATCCCGATTTCTCTTTACCCATAGGGTCCTGGATATGCCCACACAGGAACTGGGCCTACCTGCCTACAGGAAATTCGACATTGAGGCCTGGATGCCAGGCCGGGACAAGTATGGAGAGGTGAGTGGGGGAAGAGTCCGCTCGCTCCTGAATCTAGCCCAAGGGGCAACCCAACCCCAAGGTGGAAGAAGCACTGGGGAGAGACCGGTAGATCCTTCTCAATCTCCTTCTGCAGAGAAGCGGCGCAGAAGGATAAGAAGAACACAGGGATGTAGGAAATCGGACTGTGGATCCGTCTAGTTTAGTATTGTCTTCACAGTGTAGAGACTTCCCCTCCCTCCTCCTCCTGCAAAACTCTCCCCCTATAATTCTGAGGGTGGTGGGGCCACCAAGAGGGTCCTGTCCCCCCTTTGACCATACCAAAATCTGACTCACGCTCTCTTTTTTTAGTTTTTTATTTACACTTTTCAAATTTATACATTTCATTACCGTATTTTTCGCCCTATAGGACGCACTTTTTCCCCTCCAAAAATGAAGGGGAAATGTGTGTGCGTCCTATGGGGCGAATGCAGGCTTTTGCTGAAGCCTGGAGAGCGAGAGGGGTCGGTGCGCACTGACCCCTCTCACTCTCCAGGCTTCAGGAGAGCCCCACCGCCAGCCCCACAAGCTCGGGGGACAGCGGGGAGGCGGAATGCCGCCATCCCGCTGTCCCCCGACTTGGTTAGAAGGCTGGCGGGGGGGAGAGAAGCCTGCTCCTCCCCGTCGTCAGCCCCGCAAACTCGGGGGACAGCTGCGCGCAGCTTCGGCATGGCTCTGGGTCCGCCAGCCCCGCGCCTGGGGGGGGGGGAATAATTCCCCCCCTTTATTCCCCCCCCCAAAAATCTAGGTGCGTCCTATGGGCCAGTGCGTCCTATAGGGCGAAAAATACGGTAATTTTACAATCCATTTCACATTTCAAAACTTCCCACTCTTTTCTGCAGTTCCCTAAATTTACTTTTTCACATCTTCTGCATACCCAAATTCATTTAACTTAATTAAATTTTTAAGTTAAATATATCTACTTAAATATATACTCTTAGAGAACTGCAGGTTATTACAATAGTCCTGCTAATGTTTTTATCTGTTTACAGATTATCTGTAAATATTCAATGAACCATTTCCATTCTTTTATAAAAAGTTGGTTATCTTGATTTCTTTTTCTTCTGGTAAGTTTTTCCATTTCTTCATATTCCGTAAGTTTTTGTATCCATTCTTCCTTTGCAGGGACTTCTGCTTCTTTCCATTTTTCGGCGAGTAACATTCTTGCTGTTGTATTTATTTATTTTTATTTATTTATATTTATACCCCACCCTCCCCAGCCAAGACGGGGCTCAGAGTGGCTAGCAACCAATAATAAAAACAAATTGATCAAAATACAATTAAAAAAAACAAGATTAAAATACAACATTAAAACATTAGGATGCAGCCTTTTCACAGGAGGAGAAAGGAAAAAGAAAGGGGATCAAACTGATTCTAAGCCAAAGGCCAGGTTGGAACAACTCTGTCTTACAGGCCCTGCGGAAAGAAATTGGATCCCGCAGGGCCCTGGTCTCATGAGACAGAGCGTCCCACCAGGCTGGAGCCAGTGTTGAAAAGGCCCTGGCTCTGGTTGAGGCTAATCTGACTTCCTTAGGGCCTGGGACCTCTAGGGTGTTGCTACTTATGGACCTTAAGGTTCTCCGTGAGACATACCAGGAGAGGCGGTCCCGTAGGTACGAGGGTCCTAGGCCGCATAGGGCTTTAAAGGTCAAAACCAGCACCTTAAATCTGACCCTGTACTCCACCGGGAGCCAGTGCAGCTGGAAAAGCACTGGGTGAATATGCTCCCATGGCAGAGACCCCGTGAGGAGCCTCGCTGCAGCATTCTGCACCCGCTGGAGTTTCTGGGACAGCTTCTACTACAGCTTGTAGCAGCATACATAAATAAATTTCTATACAATATAGGTAGTTCTGTCCCTATAATTCCCAAAAGAAAAGCTTCTGGGTTGTTGATTTTTATAAAAGATATTTTGAACATCCTTTTCAATTCATTATATATCATTTGATGATGACAAAATCTGTCTCTCATATCTACAATCATTTCTGAGATCTGCCTCCAATGGGCCCCAATGCAACTTCTGCCTTGGCCGTTTATGTAACAACCAACCCCTGAGCAGTGGTTAGATATCCTTATGACCACTGCTCCTTGTGCATTTTACTAATCTATGGGTTGTGCTGAAGAAGATTCCAGCAAAACAGTCAGATTATCCGGGATCACTGTCCTACATTGTTATTGATTTACTACTTCGGTACCTGAATGCCTAAAAAGTTTTACCGCTTAGCCCGCAGGATAGCATCTATTACTTTGTTTCAGCTATAGACTTCTTATACTTCTGCGGACTTTCCAAGATTGACAGACGTGTGTTCATTTGATTTCAAATATATAATGATAATGATAATGATAATAATTTATTATTTATACCCCGCCCATCTGGCTGGGCTTCCCCAGCCACTCTGGGCGGCTTCCAAAAAAATATTAAAATACTGTAATACATCAAACATTAAAAGCTTCCCCAAACAGGGCTGCCTTCAGATGTCTTCTAAAAGTCTGGTAGTTGTTCTTCTCTTTGACATCTGGTGGGAGGGCGTTCCACAGGGCGGGTGCCACTACCAAGAAGGCCCTCTGCCTGGTTCCCTGTAACTTGGCTTCTCGCAGTGAGGGAACCGCCAGAAGGCCCTCGGAGCTGGACCTCAGTGTCCGGGCTGAACGATGGAGGTGGAGACGCTCCTTCAGTTATACTAGGCCTTTGAGGCCGTTTAGGGCTTTGAAGGTCAGCACCAACACTTTGAATTGTGCTCGGAAACGTACTGGGAGCCAATGCAGATCTCTCAGAACCGGTGTTATGTGGTCTCGGTGGCCGCTCCCAGTCACCAGTCTGGCTGCCGCATTCTGGATTAGTTGTGGTTTCCGGGTCACCTTCAAAGGTAGCCCCACGTAGAGCGCATTGCAGTAGTCCAAGCGGGAGATAACCAGAGCATGCACCACTCTGGCGAGACAGTCTGAGGGCAGATAGGGTCTCAGCCTGCATACCAGATGGAGCTGGTATATTAGAGAATTTACAAGTGTACACATTTTGTTTTTGTTGTACCAAATTATGTATATTATGCAATAAGAATTGCATGCTATCTAGTATACTGGTCATTGTGTTCCTTGTTTTGTTTTGTTGTTTGTTAGCCAGTTATGTGACTGCCCTTTGTTTCCCCTGCTAGATCTCCAGTGCCTCTAACTGCACAGACTACCAGAGCCGCCGGCTGAACATCATGTACTACAACCAGGAAGGCCGCCTGTCTTACGCGCACACGGTAAGCTGGGCCCCGGGCCTGTGGCCTGAGATACAGGGATGGGTGGGGAGAAGGAGAGCCCAGGTGTCGATAACCTGTCCTTTTTTTTTGCTCCTTAACCCGATGCCACACTGGGGGCCTCCAGCGTCTCAGCACAACTGTCTGTTCTTTGCAGGTCAACGGCACAGCCTGCGCTGTTCCCCGGATGCTCATCGCCCTCCTGGAATCCAACCAGCGCAAGGTTCGTTGCCGGCATAATCATTATCATCATCATCATCTGTTATTTATAATCCGCTCATCTGGCTGGGTTTCCCCAGCCACTCTGGGCGGCTCCCAACAGAATATTAAAAACACGATAAAACATCAAACATTAAAAACTTCCCTAAACAGGGCTGCCTTCAGATGTCTTCTTAAAGTCAGGTAGATGTTTATCTCCTTGACATCTGGTGGGAGGGCGTTCCACAGGGCGGGCGCCACCACCAAGAAGGCCCTGTGCCTGGTTACCTGTAACTTGGCTTCTCGCAGCGAGGGAACCGCCAGAAGGCCCTCAGCACTGGACCTCAGTGTCCGGGCTGAATGATGGGGGTGGAGACGCTCTTTCAGGTATACTGGGCCTTGAGGCCGTTTAGGGCTTTCAAGGTCAGCACCAACACTTTGAATTGTGCTCGGAAACGTACTGGGAGCCAATGCAGATCTCTCAGAACCGGTGTTATGTGGTCCCGGCGGCCACTCCCAGTCCCCAGTCTAGCTGCCGCATTCTGGATTAATTGCAGTTTCCAGGTCACCTTTAAAGGTAGCCCCACGGAGAGCGTGTTGCAGTAGTCCAAGTGGGAGCTAACTAGAGCATGCTCCACTTTAGGCTGGGCTCTGTGCACGGCAGTGGGGCCCCACCTCCAGCCCAGAGGCAGTGTCCATCTGCTTTGTGGGGGGGAGGCGGACCCCTCAAATATTATATTGCAGGGGCCAGAGGAACCTCAGCCCCTGGGAGTTGGCTCCTGTGGACTGTTCCAAGAGGTCTATAGCTCCCTTCCACTCCAGGGCTGATGGGGATTTTTAGGGGCTAGGAGCTGGCGTACCCTGTTAGAAACAAGTTTGGTGTGGGTTTCGTTTGACGCTGTGTTGTTACAGTCATACCTCGGGTTACAGATGCTCCAGGTTGCGTTTTTTCGGGTTGCGGACCACCAAAACCCGGAAGTACCAGAACGGGTTACTTCTGGGTTTTGGCGATCATGCATGCATAGAAGTGCTAAATTGCACTTTGCACATGCTCAGAAGTGCTGAATCGTAACCCGCACGTGCACAGACGTGCCACTGCGGGTTGCAAACTTGCATCCCGCACAGATCACATTCGCAACCCAACCATCCACTGTATTCTTCTAATTTATTGAATTTATAGACCGCCCTATACCCGGAGGTCTCAGAATAACCAGGGCGGTTCTGCAGAGGGCAGAAGGTGGCCGGCACAGGGTCCTCAAACCCCTTCCTCTGCCTTTGTCCCTCCTCTGTAGGATGGCAGCGTTCGGGTACCAGAGGTCCTCCAGCCACTGATGGGCACAGAGATCATCGGCAAGCCCAGCTACACTCCATTGAAATACATCGGCCCAAACCAGCCCAAAAGACACTGAACACCCCCCAAATCCTGGGGTGCCTTGGAAAATCTGAGAGGATCAAGAAGCCCAGAGACCCAGGAGAGGAAGGAAGGATGAGCGCTTGAATAGTGACGCTGCCTTGTGGGTGGGGTGGGTGACTTGGGATTGGGGGGGGGCCTGAAATGCCAGCGAGGTGACCTTTACCCCCAGTTAGGGAACTGTGGATAGAGAGCTCACTTCTTCAGGACAGAGGGGAATGTGAGCCGTCCTTCCCAAGGTGATCTTCGTGGACCCAGAGCGCTTCCAGAAAAGCTGGCAGTGAAGTCCCAACATGTGGCGGGAATCCCTTTTGCCCTTTCCTGGAGCTCTTGCGATTTTCCCATCAGCCAGACTCCAGTTAGCGGCTTCCTCTTTTCTTAACCTCTATTGTATTTCGTTGGTGGGGAAGCAGGGTACATTGATCAGAACCATCAACGGAGCAGAGAAGACATTTGCCCAATAAAAATCGCTAATGAAAATGTCTGTTGGCTTCTAGCAGTGATGATTTTTGCATGCTGCGTCCCCTGGGAGGCGGGTGGTGTTGTGGGTTAAGCCACAGAGCCTAGGGCTTGCCGATCAGAAGGTCGGCGGTTCGAATCCCCACGACGGGGTGAGCTCCCGTTGCTCAGCCCCTGCTCCTGCCAACCTAGCAGTTCGAAAGCACGTCAAAGTGTAAGTAGATATATAGGTACTGTTCCGGCGGGAAGGTAAACGGCGTTTCCGTACGCTGCTCTGGTTCACCAGAAGCGGCTTAGTCATGCTGGCCACATGACCCGGAAGCTGTACGCCGGCTCCCTCGGCCAATAAAGTGAGATGAGCGCCGCAACCCCAGAGTCATTCGCAACTGGACTAAACAGTCTGGGGTCCCTTTACCTTTACCCCTGGGGTATTGTGGGAGGCTGGGCTGTGGACAACCCAGCAGTTTTCCCAGCACCTCCCAAGCTATAAGCCGCCCTGCTTCTATTTCCCCGTAAGTTGCTTCAGATACAGTGGTAACTTGGGTTACATACGCTTCAAGTTACATACGCTTCAGGTTACAGCCTCCGCTAACCCAGAAATAGTGCTTCAGGTTAAGAACTTTGCTTCAGGATAAGAACAGAAATCGGGCTCCGGCAGCACAGCAGCAGCAGGAGGCCCCATTAGCTAAAGTGGTGCTTCAGGTTAAGAACAGTTTCAGGTTAAGAACAGACCTCCAGAATGAATTAAGTCTTAACCTGAGGTACCACTGTAGTTCAAAGGTGGCTCCTGCACAGCCTTCCCCTCTTGAAATTCACAGCCAAGATTTTGCATACTTGTGGAATATCATCGAACCCTAGAACTGGAAGGGATCCCAAGGGTCATCTAGCCCAACCCCCAGCAATGCAGGAATCTTTTGACCCAATGAGGGGCTCGAACTCACAACCCTGAGATTAAGAGTCTCCTGCTCTACCAACTGAGCTATCCCAGCTAGAGAGAGAAGCGAGGAACCATAAGGAAACTTCCCTTATGAGGAAAGGTAGCAGCATTTGGGACTTCTTAGTTTAGCAGGACGCAGGTGGCACTGTGGGTTAAACCACGGAGCCTAGGACTTGCCAATCAGAAGGTCGGCGGTTCGAATCCCCGCGACGGTGTGAGCTCCCGTTGCTCGGTCCCTGCTCCTGCCCACCTAGCAGTTCGAAAGCACACCAGTGCAAGTAGATAAATAGGTACCGCTCCAGCAGGAAGGTAAACGGCGTTTCCGTGTGCTGCTCTGGTTCGCCAGAAGCAGCTTAGTCATGCTGGCCACATGACCTGGAAGCTGTACGCCGGCTCCCTCGGCCAGTAAAGCGAGATGAGCACCGCAACCCCAGAGTCATTCGCGACTGGACTAAACAGTCAGGGGTCCCTTTACCTTTACCCCTGGGGTATTGTTGGAGGCCAGGTTGTGGACAGCCCAGCAGTTTTCCCAGCAGCTCCCAAGCCACAAGCCCCCCTGCTTTCCCTCATAGTCGATCCAGATACAGTGGTACCTCGGGTTACATACGCTTCAGGTATGTCTGCTGTCTGCGGACAAACACTGGTTCCCTCGGCCTATAGAGCGAGATGAGCACCATGACCCCAGAGTCGTCTGCAACTAGTCAGGGGTCCCTTTACCTTTAGTTTAGACAAAAAGCAAGAGGTGAATACGACAGGCGCCTATAAAACGATGGATAGCATGGAGAAAAATTGATAGAAATAAGTTTTTCTCCCTCGTAGCACTCGTAGAGCATGTGGATGCCCTGTGAAGATTCAGGGCAGATAGAATCAGAGAACCGTAGTGTGGAGAGGGGCCCTCAAGGATCATCCAGTCCAACCCCTTGCAATGCAGAAAACCCTGCTAAAGCATCCCTGACAGATGGTCACCCAACCTCTGCTTAAAAGGAAGGGGAGTCCACCGCCTCTGAAGGGAGACCAGTCCACTGTTAAACAGCTCTCACTGCCAAAAAGGTTTTTTTCTGGATGATGATGATGATAATTTATTTATACCCCACCCATCTGGCTGGGCCTCCCCAGCCACTCTGGGCGGCCTCCAACAAAGCATAAAAATACAGTGGTCTGTTAAACATTAAGAGCTTCCCTAAAGAGGGCTGCCTTCAGATGTCTTCTAAAAGTCTGGTTGTTGTTTTTCTCTTTGGGAGGGCGTTCCACAGGGCGGGTGCCACTACCGAGAAGGCCCTCTGCCTGGTTCCCTGTAACTTGGCTTCTCGCAGCGAGGGAACCACCAGAAGGCCCTTGGAGCTGGACCTCAGTGTCCGGGCAGAACGATGGGGGTGGAGACGCTCCTTCAGGTCTACTGGACCAAGGCTGTTTAGAAGAAGAAGAGGAGGAGTTTGGATTTGATATCCCGCTTTATCACTCCCCTTCAGGAGTCTCAAAGCGGCTCACATTCTCCTTTCCCTTCCTCCCCCACAACAAACACTCTGTGAGGTGAGTGGGGCTGAGAGACTTCAGAGAAGTGTGACTGGCCCAAGGTCACCCAGCAGCTGCATGTGGAGGAGCGGGGAAGCGAACATGGTTCCCCAGATTACGAGTATATCACTCTTAAACACTACACCACACTGGCTCTAGGGCTTTAAAGGTCAGCACCAACACTTTTCAATTGTGCTCAGAAACGTACTGGGAGCCAATGTAGGTCTTTCGTTGAGATCTCATTTCTTGTAACCAGATGGGCGGGGTATAAATAATAAATTATTTTTCCTGGGCATGGTCGGCCAATTGGTGCCAAAGAAGGATAGAACTTTCTTTATGTACGCCACAACAGCAGCAAGAATACTGATCGCAAAATATTGGAAGACGCAAGATCTACCCACCCGGGAAGAATGGCAGATGAAGGTGATGGACTTCATGGAAATGGCGGAAATGACTGGCAGAATCCGGGACCAGGGAGAAGAGTCGGTGGAAGGAGACTGGAAGAAATTTAAAGCTTATCTACAGAAACATAGCAAAATTGAGGAAGTTTAGAAGGAGGCTGGAATGAAGTTATGTGACTTTTGCGTAAACATCATAAAGGACTTAAGTTAAATAGATTGTTGAAGGAAATGAGGAAAAGTAAAATTATATTATGTTAAGATAAATTAATGGATAAAAATTGGGGAAAGATGGAAAGGATTTGCTGAAATAGCTAATTGAAGCAGAAAACAATTAGGGAGGAGAAAAAGGGAGGTGTGAGGAGGTCAAAGAAACAAGCAAATGAAGTTAAGTCATGGAAGGTTTATTGTATTTTTGTGTATTTTCTTTTTTGTTGTTTGATTGTTTTTATTTTTCTTGATATTTTTGTTGTTGTTTCCTTTTTTTTCTTTTGCTGTATCTTCAAAACCTTAATAAATATTATTATAAATAAATAAATAAATAATAAATTTTATTATTATTATTAAAGAGTATTTTGCACAGCGCACAGTTCAGCTGTGGAACTCATTCCCATGGGAGACAGTGACGGCCCCCAATTTGGATGGCTCTCAAGTGGTATTGTGGTTCTTTAGCTACAAAGTGTGGCTTTGCGTCTTGGCCTAGCGCGGTCTCCCGGGTGAGACTCTGGCTTTGATGCCTGAAACCATTGCCCGACTTGGAGAGTTTAAATAAATAAATACTGTCGCTAGGGTGGCGGTGAGAGCGGGTTTATACGGAGTGGGGATCCAAAAGGGAGTCAAGTGTGTTTGAAAGAGAGAGCATCCTTTTGTGATTTGACCGAACTCCACCCTCCTCCCCAAAAGCTCTTTATAAGACTCGGACGCACCTGCCTCACAGCTGCTGCCTCTGCAAAGTGACCGCAAACCACAATGGCTCCCTCGGGTGTGGCATTGAGAAATTGTCTTTGCACAAAAGCTGAGCCCGCAGGGGAAAAGGAAGGGCGTCAGAGGCAGCAGCTGGAGTTAGGCGCAAACTCTCTTCCCATGCCAGATCCTACAGAACAAGAAGCCAGGCAACACATTGAAAGGTGGACCAGCTGCTGCAAAGAATTGCGGGCTTCGGACGTCACGCGTGGTGAAATTTTTCTCTCCTTTTGTTTTTATTGGTTGGTTAACAGACGTAGCAAAGAGGAAGAAAATAAAGAATTAAAAAATCAAAACCGTAAAGCGTCACGGCCTGGAAGGACAAAATACAAAGATACCTACGACGTATTAACTCTTACTTGTGAAATATTCCCTTAGAAATAACAGTAGTACCTCGGGTTACATACGCTTCAGGTTACATACGCTTCAGGTTACAGACTCTGCTAACCCAGAAATAGTGCTTCAGATTAAGCACTTTGCTTCAGGATGAGAACAGAAATTGTGCTCCGGTGTCGCGGCAGCAGCAGGAGGCCCCATTAGCTAAAGTGGTGCTTCAGGTTAAGAACAGTTTCAGGTTAAGAACGGACTTCCGGAACGAATTAAGTATTTAACCTGAGGTACCACTGTAATAAAAATTGATTCAAATACAAGCATTCTCCACCTGTGAGTTCCATCGTTCTTGAGAGAAAAGGTTATTCAATGAGCCAGACATTTGCATATACCAGTGACACGGAATGACCATGTGCCTCAATATTTGTATAAGAAATAAAATCATGCCATATATATATACAATCATTCATGCTCTGCCCTTTATATACTTCCTGTTAAATTTTCTATATAGGGCTGTTTCCAATGCTAGTTGTATTCCAGGTTGACCCACTGAAATTAACCTGATTAATTTCAGTGGGTCTAGAGAAGAATTTGGTTGGGCACAACCTGCAGTTTCTATAGCGCTGTCGTCATGAATCTGTGGCATAAAAATGCACTATTACTGAGGTATCTCAGCTGTACTGAAACGAAGAGCCCATAGAAACCGGAAAGCACAGGCCCCTGCCCTGCAGAACTTACAACTGAAAGATGGATTATGAGGATACAGTGGTACCTCAGGTTACATACGCTTCAGGTTAAATACGCTTCAGGTTACAGACTCCGCTAACCCAGAAATAGTGCTTCAGGTTAAGAACTTTGCTTCAGGATGAGAACAGAAATCGTGCTCCGGCGGCACGGCAGCAGCAGGAGGCCCCATTAGCTAAAGTGGTACTTCAGGTTAAGAACAGTTTCAGGTTAAGAACGGACCTCCGGAACAAATTAAGTACTTAACCTGAGGTACCACTGTATAGCAAGAAGAGAAAGCCAGGGTTGTGCAGTGGTTAGAGTGCTGGACTCTGACCTGGGAGAACAGGGTTCGAAACTCCACTCAAGCCAAGAAGCTCACTGGGTAATAGATTCGCTTGGCGGTTGAGCTTTTGAGCTAAGCAAACCCTGTTTCCAGATAAGTGGTTGTTGAGTTGCAGCCATAGACTGCATTCTCTGCCCACTTACTTGCAGGGTAGGCCACGCTGAACTTAGTGCAATGCCTTTCAATGTAAATACGCATAGGATCTGACTTCCGGACCAAGAAGAACTACCAGCAAACGAAGAATGAAGAACGAAAGTGATGGACTATGCAGAATCAGATAAATTAACAGGAAGGATTCGAAACCTGCGGGACCAGAGATTCTTAGAAGACTGGAGTAGATATATGAATTGTATGGAAGTGAGAGCTGGACCATAAAGAAGGCTGATCGCCGAAGAATCCATGCTTTTGAAGTCTGGTGCTGGAGGAGACTCTTGAGAGTCCCATGGACTGCAAGAAGATCCAACCTCTCCATTCTGAAGGAAATCAGCCCTGAGTGCTCACTGGAAGGACAGATCCTGAAGCTGAGGCTCCAAGACTTTGGCCACCTCATGAGAAGAGAAGACTCCCTGGAAAAGACCCTGATGTTGGGAAAGATGGAGGGCACAAGGAGAAGGGGACGCCAGAGGACGAGATGGTGGGACAGTGTTCGCGAAGCTACCAGCATGAGTTTGACCAAACTGCAGGAGGCAGTGGAAGACAGGAGGGCCTGGCTTGCTCTGGTCCGGGGGGTCACGAAGAGTCGGACACGACTAAACTACTAAACAACAACAATAGTAATGAACAGATTATGCTAGCAGGATTGCAAGACATCTTGTAAGGAGGACTATTTGAAATATTACAAGTAAGACTATGAGGAGAATAATTAGTTAATGATAATTAAGAGAAATTAAGAAATGCAAGATAAGTGATAAAGAACGGAATATCATCAGAGGTGTTGACGGAAGTCTAAAAGACTGTTTCAGATAAGTTATGTTAAATGAATGTTGGAAATGATGTATTAAAAAACTAATAAAAATATATATTAAAAAAAGAAAGCGGTGGGGGGTGGGAAGGATCTGACTTCCAGCCAGGTCATCCTTTCACTTTTTTTTAATAAAACAAATTGCAAGACTCAAGTTTGTCCCAAGAACATAAGAATACAAGAAGTGACTTGCTGGAGGAGGCCAAGGTTCCATCTAGTCCAGCACCCTGTCCTCCCAGTGGCCAACCATGCCTGTGGCAAACCTCCAAGCAGGATAAGACCACAAGAGCCCCTCTTCCCTGTTAGAATTCCTGCTCCATGATTGCAGTCATGGGACTGTTGTCTATCACATGACGGTGGATGTTTTGACTCCACCGAGTGGGAAGTGACGGAGATGTTTGTGTTACTGTGTTCCATGAAGTAGGACTATTGTCCTTTGTCCTTTCTCTTTGCTGTCTGATGCTAGAGAGAGAGGGAGCCGTGTTGCAGTGCTCCGTGTGTGTTTATATGTAAATAAAGTAGATTAGCCAAAATGCTGAGTTGCTGAGGTCTGTTACGCAAGCTGCAAAGACTCTACGGATCCCTAAGTGTGCCAGTGTCAGTTGGCATCGGTCGCTGTGATGTTCGGGCTGAAGAAAGCTTTTGAAGCTCCCGAACGATTGACCAGGAGGCAGGGAACATGCCAGTTGGGCATGTGTCTCTGCCAGGGTCCTACTCGAGTGTAGGCTGAGCTCCCTTGTGGTTTCCAGCAACTGGTATTCAGAAACATTGTCTAATCCTCTCTTTTAAGCCATCCAGGTGGGTGGCCCTTATTGTCTCCTGTGGGAGTGAGTTCCACAGTTTAACTATCTCTGTGAAGAGCTCCTTCCTTTTACCTGTCTTGAAAGGGAGAAGATAAAGCGTTAAAACCGAGATGTGGAAAATATGGAAACGAGGAGAGATAGGACTGAGATTTAGATATGCCTCAAGCTCCAGACGGTGGGAAGCCCCGAAAAATTAATAATTATAATTTGGATGATAATTTGGTTTTTATTTTAGTTTTTTATTTTAATTGGATTATGATTTGATATGTTAATTGGATGTTTTTTACAGTCATAAAAGGTAAAGGTAAAGGGACCCCTGACCATTAGGTCCAGTCGTGGCCGACTTTGGGGTTGTGCGCTCATCTCATTTTTTTGGCCGAGGGAGCTGGCATACAGCTTCCGGGTCATGTGGCCAGCAGGACTAAGCCGCTTCTGGCGAACCAGAGCAGTGCACGGAAACGCCGTTTACCTTCCCACTGGAGCGGTACCTATTTTTCTACTTGCACTTTGACATGCTTTCGAACTGCTAGGTTGGCAGGAGCAGGGACTGAGCAACGGGAGCTCACCCCGTTGCAGGGATTTGAACCGCTGATCAGAAGTCCTAGGCTCTGTGGTTTAACCCACAGCGCCACCTGCGTCCCTCGTGTTAAATGTGCTTCAAGTTGAGCGTTTTCAGGTTACACTCCGCAGCGACCCGGGAGTAATGGAGCATGGGTTTTGCCTCTCGCGCATGCGCAGACGCGCAAAATGACATCACACGCATGCGCAGAAGCGACGAAGCGCGACCCGTGCGCACGCAGACGCGGGTTGCGTTCGCTTCAGTATGTGAACAGGGCTCTGGAATGGATCCCGTTCGCATCCAGAGGTACCACTGTATTGGAAAATTAATAAAAACGATTTAACAAAAGAAAAGAAAAGAAAGGGAGAAAAATAAACTATTTACCCCTGCAACCCCCTTTCTCCGTGCCATCCTTTTGAAGATGAATCGGTCTCCCCCAACTGGGGGAGCACTTCTCCGTGTGGGGGAGTTGGACTACCACTCCCACCAGCCCCTAAGTGGCTGAGGGCTGATGGGAACTGTAGTACAGAAACTCCTGGAAGAGGGCACCGGGTTGGCGGAGACGGCTAAAGCACATCGTCAGTGCGTGGGGAAGAAGGGTGCTAGGTGAAAAATCCTAGAAAACTGCAACCCTCCCTTTAATATTTCCTATTCGGTTTTTTTTAGCTGCTTGCTAGCTGCACATTGGGGGGGGGGGCGGGTTTCCACTCAAATGCGCCTCTTTCTCCAGCTGGAGACAGAGCAGGCAGGAGAGAACCCGCAGCAGTTCAGGAGCACAAAGAGAAATCTTGCACAAATAACCATCAGGACATTTTTTGCGTGTGTGGAACAACGCCTGTCCAGAGAATTAAGGAAAAAATTCCTGCCCTCTTTCTGTAGGGAGCAGGCGTGACATCACTTCCTCCCGTCCTGCCCCCTATTTAAAATCCCCCTCCTGGCTGCCTCAGAGGCACCTCGGCTGGTTTTCTGCTCTTGTGCACAAAGAAAGTCCTTCAGCAAGGACATCCATCGCCTTTTGCTTCTCCTTCCTCCTCCTCCTCCCCCCCCCCCCCTGTTCTCCTTCCCATCTGCGGCTGCTTCAAACTCTTCCCTGCCTCTCTGATCTCCTCTCCTCTGAAAAAAGGACCAGCGAGAGAGAGAAAGATGCATCTCTCCAGGACCCCAGCGATGTTTTCCAGCAGGATCTCGCTCCTGTTCCTCTTCTCCTGCCAAGGTAAGTCTGGCAAGGGCTTGGAAGTAGCTTGGGACGGAGGGTTGCATCTGATGCCAGCCTTGCAACGGAGCAGGACCATTGAAACCCACACGGTGTTCATTGATTTCGGACGAGCATTGAGTATACACCCTATAAACCTCTGTATAGCTTAGCCGGAAAGTGATTCTCTGATTTCTTTCACTCCCAACACACGCATCTCTTAAAGGAACTCAATTCTCTCCCCATCGGTTTTGATCGGCCAAAGTTCCCCCCATTAATAATATTATTATTATTCCTTTTTTTGGAGGGGGTTATTTATGCTGAGCTGAGCTCATCCTCACTGCACCATCTCGCCTCCTCTGGACTTTAAATCTCTCTCTTTTGCATATTGTGCGTCCAGAGAAACCTCACGGCTCCCCCCAGGGTTTAGCAAACCGGACAAGATCCCTTGTCCCTATTGCTCACAAGCCGCTTGGCATTCAAAATTCCTCCGAGATCTTGGCAGCCTAGTTTTTGTTCTTGGTCGACGCGACTTGGACTTAGAATCATAGAATCACAGAGTTGGAAGAGACCACAAGGGCCATCGA